>JBCFYV010000001.1:13842927-14232927 GCA_039000515.1 Timema cristinae
TCTTGTCAGAGATGAAGGAAGGGTTTGGTAATCAGATAAATCTGTGCCGGGACCGAGGATTGAACCTCGGATTCCCAACACAGAAGTCCGACACCTTACCCCTAGACCATCAGGTTACCATATATCTTATAATATAACTTGAGACTAGTACAGGCACAACATCCAGTCCCCAGCCGTTACTTCATCACTGTGAAAGGCTAAACACACATCCCACCAATGATAAATTTTCGTCCGTGCCGGGAATCGAACCTGGGAACCTTAGCTCAGTATACAGACATATTACTGACTAAACTAAGCTGTCGGCTAGAGAAACAGAATGCATCGGGAAAACAACTTTTTAGGTTTCAGTTTCAAATTTGATTATTTTTTTGTATCGTTGATCACAATAGTTACTCGCTCCGAATTGTCTACAGAAAGTAAAGAGTGACGTACAGAGTGAGTGTTGTAAACTGTTTCTGATGAGATGTTATCGTCACATTTTCAAATAAAATCAGGTATCAAAATGTTGTGGGCTGAAAGGTTAGTGTGCCTTACCCTTCAGTCGGGAGCTAGGCCGTGGTTTAGGTTTGATTCAATTTGTGTATTTTTATCATCCATACACGTGTATGCATTTTTTCTTCTGTGCCCTCTTCCAACTGTCCCCCTAACTTACACATAGTGGGTGATGGCATTAGAATTAACCAATACTGTATAATGTTGCTCATTACAGTAGCTCCTGTGTTGCAGGGTAACGAGTCAGGAGTAGCTCCTGTGTTAAAAGGAGCTAGCAGGATAGCTCCTGTGTTGCAGGTAACGAGTCAGGAGTAGCTCCTGTGTTAAAAGGTAGCTAGCCAGGAATAGCTCCTGTGTTGCAGGGTAGTGAGTCAGTAGTAGCTCCTGTGTTGCAGAGTAGTGAGCCAGAGGTAGCTCCTGTGTTGCAGGGTAACGAGTCAGGAGTACTCTGTGTTGCAGGGTAACGGTCAGGAGTAGCTCCTGTGTTAAAAGGTAGCTAGCCAGGAATAGCTCCTGTGTTGCAGGGTAACGAGTCAGGAGTAGCTCCTGTGTTAAAAGGAAGCTAGCCAGGAATAGCTCCTGTGTTGCAGGGTAACGAGTCAGGAGTAGCTCCTGTGTTAAAGGTAGCTAGCCAGGAATAGCTCTGTGTTGCAGGGTAGTGAGTCAGTAGTAGCTCCTGTGTTGCAGAGTAGTGAGCCAGAGGTAGCTCCTGTGTTGCAGGGTAACGAGTCAGGAGTATCTGTGTGTCTGGTTAACGTCGGTCCCGAGGGTTGTACACCCCACTCCACTGATCCATCAGCTCCCAGACAGCTCCTAGGGGATGCGGGACCAGTTGCTGAGAGAGTCGACATCAGAGCATATGACTAGCACTAGGTTTATTAAGGCTGTCATGTCGAGAGGTTTTATTAGCCCTCCTCCGGTTAACCGGGAACTACAGACTCACGGTTAAACTACTCACGTAACAAAGTAAGGGCTGCTGAATTCTTTGCGTAGTTTTTGAACTATTTGTCGAATATTGATCAAAATTAGAGCACACAACCTAGTTTTTCCTAAGGACCAGAATTTTTAGGATCAGTTCCAATGTTTGGGCATGTTTAGGGTTTTAAGAATAATATCCTCACATCCTTGTACACCCTAGTGTCCTCTCAGATACATCTTTAAACATCCTCGTGTTCCCCAGTCACATCCTTGTACATCCTCGTGTTCCCCAGTCACATCCTTGTACATGCTCGTGTTCCCCAGTCACATACTTGTACATCCTCGTGTTCCCCAGTCACATACTTGTACATCCTCGTGTTCCCAGTCACATACTTGTACATCCTCGTGTTCCCAGTCACATCCTTGTACATGCTCGTGTTCCCCAGTCACATCCTTGTACATCCTCGTGTTCCCCAGTCACATCCTTGTACATGCTCGTGTTCCCAGTCACATCTTCGGGTTCCCCAGTCACATCCTTTTACATCCTCGTGTTCCCCAGTCACATCCTTGTACATGCTCGTGTTCCCCAGTCACATCTTCGGGTTCCCCAGTCACATCCTTTTACATCCTCGTGTTCCCAGTCACATCCTTGTACATGCTCGTGTTCCCCAGTCACATCTTCGGGTTCCCCAGTCACATCCTTGTACATCCTCGTGTTCCCCAGTCACATCCTTGTACATGCTCGTGTTCCCCAGTCACATCTTCGGGTTCCCCAGTCACATCCTTTTACATCCTCGTGTTCCCCAGTCACATCCTTGTACATGCTCGTGTTCCCCAGTCACATCTTCGGGTTCCCCAGTCACATCCTTGTACATCCTCGTGTTCCCCAGTCACATCCTTGTACATGCTCGTGTTCCCCAGTCACATCTTCGGGTTCCCCAGTCACATCCTTTTACATCCTCGTGTTCCCCAGTCACATCCTTGTACATGCTCGTGTTCCCCAGTCACATCTTCGGGTTCCCCAGTCACATCCTTATACATCCCGTATACCCCCAGTCACATCCTTGTGCACCTTATGTCTCCTCACTCACATCCTTGTGCATTTCGTGTTCCCCTGTCACATCCTTGTACATGCTCGTGTGTCCCCAGTCACATCCTTGTACATCCTCGTGTCTCCCCAGTCACATCCTTGTACATCCTCATGTTCTCCCCGTCACACCCTTGTACATCCTCGTGTGTCCCCAGTCATATCCTTGTACATCCTTGTGTCCTCACAGACACATCCTTAGACATCATCATGACTCCTTACTCACAACCTTGTGACATCCTTGTGTCCCCTCAGACACATCCTTGGGGCCACGCAGCGTGATTTGCTCGCGATACAATGCCCCAGTGAGTCCTGATTGGTTGCCTGACCTGACCTCTAGCATATGCGCACCAAGCTTTTATCTTATCACTCCGCTAGTAATTGAATGCTTACACTACAATCCACTCGAACAACAGAAAATTACAACTAAAACAAGATGATTTTTATCCTTAGAATATGTCCATGTACAACCTTCCTTGGGGACTCGTGAGTTGTTTCCCCGGTCGAGACAATGATACTGTCCCGCTCTACGTACAGGTAGAAGGTGGTGCGTCTCATTCACAGCAGGGAGAAAACAGGAGAAAAGTTTTAGTTTCAAATGATCGCGGATGGTTATTTTAGAAGAATATTTAGTGTCATTATTCTATAGAAAGATAAATATATATTACATTAATCAAAGAGAACTGGTTTATCAATTATTCGTCGGAATATCAAGATTACATCTGTATCAATCACTACCTTAGTTGAAATTGCCAGGTATTCCTAGATGTCATATTATGGTGATTACATCTGTTTCGATCACTAGCTCCGGTCCCAAAGTCACTGTAACCGAGTGTGTCAGGCTGGTATGTGGGTCGAGGCTCACGTGTTTTGGTTGAAGGAGGAGGAGGAGGGGGGGCTATTTGGCCAACTGACTGGTCGTGTCCATTCTCGCGACAATTAGCTAATTGTGCGTTTTGTTGGAGTAGCGGCGGACAAGGTTCGAGTGTCAAGATAATCTGAGGGAGCATCACAAGATAGAATGGAGGATAGTGACTTCTAGCTACAGACAGGGCACGAACACAGTGGTAGCTACAGACTGGGTATGAACACAGTTCTAGCTACAAATTGGGTATGAACACAGTTCTAGCTACAGACAGGGTATGAACACAGTTCTAGCTACAGACAGGGTATGAACAGTTCTAGCTACAGACTTGGTATGAACAGTTCTAGCTACAGACTTGGTATGAACACAGTTCTAGCTACAGACTGGGTATGAACACAGTTCTAGCTACAGACTGGGTATGAACAGTTCTAGCTACAGACTTGGTATGAACACAGTTCTAGCTACAGACTGGGTATGAACAGTTCTAGCTACAGACTTGGTATGAACACAGTTCTAGCTAAAGTTAGGGTATGAACACAGTTATAGCTACAGTTAGGGTATGAACAGTTCTAGCTTTAGACAGGGTATGAACACAGTCCTAGCTACAGACAGGGTATGAACAGTTCTGGCTAAAGACAGGGTTTGAACAGTTCTATTTACAGGCAGGGTACGAACACAGTTCTAGCTAAAGTTAGGGTACGAACACAGTTCTAGCTACAGTTAGGGTATGAACACAGTTCTAGCTACAGGCAGGGTACGAACACAGTTCTAGCTAAAGTTAGGGTACGAACACAGTTCTAGCTACAGTTAGGGTATGAACACAGTTCTAGCTACAGGCAGGGTACGAACACAGTTCTAGCTAAAGTTAGGGTACGAACACAGTTATAGCTACAGTTAGGGTACGAACACAGTTCTAGCTACAGTTAGGGTACGAACACAGTTCTAGCTACAGGCAGGGTACGAACACAGTTCTAGCTAAAGTTAGGGTACGAACACATATAGCTACAGGCAGGGTACTAACACAGTTCTATCTACAGTTAGGGTATGAACACAGTTCTAGCTACAGTTAGGGTATGAACACAGTTCTAGCTACAGTTAGGGTATGAACACAGTTCTAGCTATATACAGGGTATGAACACAGTCCTAGCTACAGACAGGGTATGAACAGTTCTAGCTATAGACAGGGTATGAACACAGTTCTAGCTACAGACAGGGTATGAACAGTTCTAGCTACAGACAGGGTTTGAACAGTTCTAGCTACAGGCAGGGTACGAACACAGTTCTAGCTAAAGTTAGGGTACGAACAGAGTTATAGCTACAGGCAGGGTACGAACACAGTTCTAGCTACAGTTAGGGTATGAACACAGTACTAGCTACAAACAAGGTTTGAACAGTTCTAGCTACAAACAGGGTTTGAATAGTTCTAGCTACAGACAGGGTTTGAACAGTTCTAGCTAAAGGCAGGGTATGAACACAGTTCTAGCTACAAACAGGGTTTGAACAGTTCTAGCTAAAGGCAGGGTATGAACACAGTCCTAGCTACAAACAAGGTTTGAACAGTTCTAGCTACAAACAGGGTTTGAATAGTTCTAGCTACAGACAGGGTTTGAACAGTTCTAGCTAAAGGCAGGGTATGAACACAGTCCTAGCTACAAACAGGGTTTGAACAGTTCTAGCTAAAGGCAGGGTATGAACACAGTCCTAGCTACAAACAAGGTTTGAACAGTTCTAGCTACAAACAGGGTTTGAATAGTTCTAGCTACAGACAGGGTTTGAACAGTTCTAGCTAAAGGCAGGGTATGAACACAGTCCTAGCTACAAACAGGGTTTGAACAGTTCTAGCTAAAGGCAGGGTATGAACACAGTCCTAGCTACAAACAGGGTTTGAACAGTTCTAGCTACAAACAGGGTTTGAACAGTTCTAGCTACAGACAGGGTTTGAACACAGTTCTAGCTACAGGCAGGGTACGAACACATTTATAGCTACAGACTGGGTTTGAACAGTTCTAGCTACAGACAGGGTTTGAACAGTTCTAGCTACAGACAGGGTTTGAACAGTTCTAGCTACAAACAGGGTTTGAACAGTTCTAGCTACAGACAGGGTTTGAACAGTTCTAGATACAGACAGGGTTTGAACAGTTCTAGCTACAGACAGGGTTTGAACAGTTCTAGCTACAAACAGGGTTTGAACAGTTCTAGCTACAGACAGGGTTTGAACAGTTCTAGCTACAGACAGGGTTTGAACAGTTCTAGCTACAGACAGGGTTTGAACAGTTCTAGCTACAGACAGGGTTTGAACAGTTCTAGCTACAGACAGGGTTTGAACAGTTCTAGCTACAGACAGGGTTTGAACAGTTCTAGCTACAGACAGGGTTTGAACAGTTCTAGCTACAGACAGGGTTTGAACAGTTCTAGCTACAGGCAGGGTTTGAACAGTTATAGCTACAAACTGGGTTTGAACAGTTCTAGCTACAGACAGGGTTTGAACAGTTCTAGCTACAAACAGGGTTTGAACAGTTCTAGCTACAGACAGGGTTTGAACATTTCTAGCTACAGACAGGGTTTGAACAGTTCTAGCTACAGACAGGGTTTGAACAGTTCAAGCTACAGACAGGGTATGAACACAGTTCTAGCTACAAACAGGGTTTGAACAGTTCTAGCTACAGACAGGGTTTGAACAGTTCTAGCTACAGACAGGGTTTGAACAGTTCTAGCTACAGACAGGGTTTGAACAGTTCTAGCTACAGACAGGGTTTGAACAGTTCTAGCTACAGACAGGGTTTGAACAGTTCTAGCTACAAACTGGGTTTGAACAGTTCTAGCTACAGACAGGGTTTGAACAGTTCTAGCTACAGACAGGGTTTGAACAGTTCTAGCTACAAACTGGGTTTGAACAGTTCTAGCTACAGACAGGGTTTGAACAGTTCTAGCAACAGACAGGGTTTGAACAGTTCTAGCTACAAACAGGGTTTGAACAGTTCTAGCTACAGACAGGGTTTGAACATTTCTAGCTACAGACAGGGTTTGAACAGTTCTAGCTACAGACAGGGTTTGAACAGTTCAAGCTACAGACAGGGTATGAACACAGTTCTAGCTACAAACAGGGTTTGAACAGTTCTAGCTACAGACAGGGTTTGAACAGTTCTAGCTACAGACAGGGTTTGAACAGTTCTAGCTACAGACAGGGTTTGAACAGTTCTAGCTACAGACAGGGTTTGAACAGTTCTAGCTACAGACAGGGTTTGAACAGTTCTAGCTACAGGCAGGGTTTGAACAGTTATAGCTACAAACTGGGTTTGAACAGTTCTAGCTACAGACAGGGTTTGAACAGTTCTAGCTACAAACAGGGTTTGAACAGTTCTAGCTACAGACAGGGTTTGAACATTTCTAGCTACAGACAGGGTTTGAACAGTTCTAGCTACAGACAGGGTTTGAACAGTTCAAGCTACAGACAGGGTATGAACACAGTTCTAGCTACAAACAGGGTTTGAACAGTTCTAGCTACAGACAGGGTTTGAACAGTTCTAGCTACAGACAGGGTTTGAACAGTTCTAGCTACAGACAGGGTTTGAACAGTTCTAGCTACAGACAGGGTTTGAACAGTTCTAGCTACAGACAGGGTTTGAACAGTTCTAGCTACAAACTGGGTTTGAACAGTTCTAGCTACAGACAGGGTTTGAACAGTTCTAGCTACAGACAGGGTTTGAACAGTTCTAGCTACAAACTGGGTTTGAACAGTTCTAGCTACAGACAGGGTTTGAACAGTTCTAGCAACAGACAGGGTTTGAACAGTTCTAGCTACAAACAGGGTTTGAACAGTTTTAGCTACAAACAGGGTTTGAACAGTTCTAGCTACAGACAGGGTTTGAACAGTTCTAGCTACAGACAGGGTTTGAACAGTTCTAGCTACAGACAGGGTATGAACCCAGCTCACTGAAGGCTACTCTCCACTGTCTTGTTGAACCCTTCCAGCCTCGGCCACTAATGAGGAAGTGTGGAATTAACTGGTGCAGCCTCCACCTCTCCTCTTCCCCCCCAGCCCATCCAGCCACAGCAGTGGTCCGCGACTAGTGGCGGGACCGGTCTAGTGGCAGCAATGACTATCATGATTCGAGCTATCTAGATCAAGGGAATAAGTTGTTATTGAGGAAGGTTATGGAAATGATCCACCCGGAGAGGCAAACCACAATGAGGAACCACTTCAAGTACACCCAGTCTTGAGGGAATCCTAAACCTCCACATTCTCCTGGCTATCCTTGACAATTTCCCTCCTTCCATGATATTCTTACTCTTTCTTAGACAATATCACTCCCCCCTTAACAGTTTCATTCTTCCTTTATACTATCACTCCATCCTTTATACTTTCACTCCATACTTTAGATTTTCACTCCTTCTTTTAAACTCGCATCTTTCAGGCCGTCAGCGCTACACGCATTTAGTTACACTAATGATGTAGGGATTAGGAATTTCGAATTTCGATGAACTGTAACAACATTTGCGAGGAGAGCAAGGGGAAACCCAGTTATAAATAACTACCCTTTGTTCACCCGACTGAGATTATAACCCCAAATTTCCCATCTTCTCTAAACTTGACTTTATGAGCTTTACATTTAATCCGCGTAACCACCTGTATGGCTAAGTTATAATCTCAAGCAACAATAATTAAATGAACAACACTTCACTTACAAACAAGTAACACTACTACATAGATCATAGATCTTATAGGGACATACAACATAGATCATCTATCTCTCAGGGACAAACAACATAGATCATGTATCACATAGGAATATAATAGATCAGACGAACATACAACATAAATCATAGATCACAAGACCACACAACATAGTTCGTAGAGCCGAGTCAATGTTACCTCTCATAACACTAAACATCCACATTACAGTTAAGATCTATAGATCCGTGACAATTGTCAGTAGTGATGGCGTTAATAGTGCTAGTAGTACCACACAAGGGGTCTGCTGTCTCAGGTTAAGTCACTTTGTTAAGGGTGTAACCTTGTATCGAGAAGAGAATACTCGATGAATGAATGAATGGAGCCGGTCAAGTGTTGACTAGGGGTGCTCCCTGGAGCGTACTTCCTGTTCCTGTGCCCCCCCTCCCCCCTTCCTCACCTGACAGCATTCCAACACTCGTGTCTGGCAGCTCTTAACGTTCTTGACCACGCGACCTAGAACCCATTTGGAAACATTGTTTGGAGAATGTTTCTCAATGTTTCCTGCGGCTCACAAACATAAGAAAACAGTTTGTGAACGTAGGGAAGCAATAACGGTTGTCCCATTGTTTGAAAACAGTTAAACAAATATGGTTTCCCGTCCAGATTCCAATGATCAAACATGGTTTCCCATCCAGACTTCAATTATCAAACATGGTTTCCTGTCCAGGCTTCGATGATTAAGCATGTCTTCCCACCCAGATTCCAATGATCAAATATGGTTTCCCGTCCAGGCTTCAATGATCAAACATGGTTTCCCGTCCAGGCTTCAATGATCAAACATGGTTTCCCGTCCAGGCTTCAATGATCAAACATGGTTTCCCGTCCAGGCTTCAATGATTAAACATGTCTTCCCACCCAGATTCCAATGATCAAACATGGTTTCCCGTCCAGGCTTCAATGATCAAACATGGTTTTCCTTCCAGACTTCAATTATCAAACATGGTTTCCCGTCCAGACTTCAATGATCAAACATGGTTTCACGTACGTTTTTATTATTATTATTTAAAAAAATAATTCCCATGTTCTCTACGAAACTGTACACTTCCAACCTTTAACTTTCTTTCAACTTCTTCAGCACTGAATTCAATACCCATCTTGTAGTGCTCAGTTTAGCCTTGCTAAGAGTCTAGAGGTTCCGAGCTCAATTCCCAGCTGTACCTTCGGTAATTGTCTCTTAAGGGGCCCGAACTACCCCAACGGTTATCAGGGGTTGGTAAATGAGGCTAAAGTTATGTTTAAGACTCCCACTGGCGCACACCTCCATGTTCACTGTCATCACTTCATCTCATTGTGGGTAGGACATGTAGACAACCTTCTATGGTGTGCCCTGGGCAACGTTCTGTAGCCCCAGAGTAGCTAATAGTCTACACACAAGGCGACCGAACTGGTTGTTACGTCCCTACCGGTCAGTAATACCATACGATAAAAAATAATAATAACTGAGAACTTTCTTTACAATGATTTCATTTTTTTTAATACTGGTTATTTTTTGGCAATATTTTTGTAGTCTACACAGGGCCAGGTCGCCTACGGTGCGATGGTTCTAGGGGCATATTCCAACTAAACTCATTTGTATAAGTGTTTAAAAAAATAGCTATTTAAATTAAATAATGCAATAAATATGTATAAATAGAGGAATAACATATAAATATGTTATTCAATATTAAGAATATTTATATATTTTATTTATCAGCAACATAATCACTTTTATGGTTTTATGACATTAGGGATCGCTTTGTCAGCAAATTACTTTCATATTTAATTAAAAGATTTCGAAAATGTTAGGGGAAAAGGGATAATTTTCGCTTTGCCATTTTACATTTTTTTAACACCCTTTCTCTGTTATTATTATTATTATTATTATTATTATTATTATTATTGTCACGCAAGGGGTGTGGTTTATTTACAAAATACAACAGGGGAGGGGGGCAAATTTTAAGTCTATCCTAAGGGCGCATGAAAGCCTTGCGGTGGCGGCCCTGATTATAAACCCTGATTTTTACAAGAAGCCCACATTCTACCTCCAACATTGATCACTAAAATTTGGCGTTTGTTTTAGAAATTACCTTACGTGGTTTATTAATTATAAAATTTATCTAAAAATATATCATAATCTTCCAATAATAATTTATACTTCCCTATGGATTACTCTATTTTCTCTTTACATTCATTTTAGCATCGCGTTTTACTATCGGATCGGGCTATATATACGCTTTACGTCCTAATTACAATGGTTTTAGGGATCAGGAGGTTATATTAAGAGAAAGTGTACCCACATTTGTGCGGTAAAAAAAATATATAAGAGAGAGTGTAAAATCATTTTAGAAAAAAACGCCCTCAGTACACCCGACCGAGATTTGAACCTCCCACTCATCCCAGTCATCGGTGGTACAGCCTATTGCGAGAATAGTGCGTTAGACCATGTGGCCACCGAAGTGGGTTCATTGTTAACTAAACGGGATAAGAATGAAATACAATTATTGTGGTTTATTCCCCCTCTTCCCATCCGCCGTTGTGACAACATGAGTTTCCATTTTTCAAATAACGGGCTTCCAATGAAAATAAAGCTGTACTCATACGTACCTATAACTTGTATTACGCACCAAACCCCTTGGGGGTTAAAAGTTGAGGATAGATTATATCTGGGGGTACCAACAAAAAAGGCTGAAGACACACACAAAGCCTGTTTTCAACAAGCTCCAAATACAGAGCAGACAACTGATATATGTCAATCAATATTTGGTATCATTGCGCTTTGTTTAGAAAATGCGCGTATCAACTATTCCCGCCAGGAAGTATTGTTCGGAACACGTGTGACATCCCTCCCCGTGAAAGAAACCCGTGACGCCACTGGTTACGGTGATTCCTATTGTCCTCTTGTGATATCAGTCATCAGGATACCAGGATACCAGGAAGGGAAGGAGGTATTTTACACCTTCTGAGCTCAATGACAGACACTAACCTTTTAACATTGTCATCAAATTGCGTGTCAACTTTTGAGCGTGGTGAGTGTGTACTGGGTCTAATAGGCCTATGGATTAACGAACCCTTTTTTTAAAAAAGTTTGGACTCACCTACGCCGACGGGCTCGTGGTTTGAATGTCAGGATCATACAAAAGTTTAGTTTACCGATTACGTAATTTTAATCACGGTCATGAGTGTAGAGGGGTGGTTTTTCCACCGCACCCCTGAATTCATACAATGTCACATAAGTGCAAAGCCAAGTCTTCAGCAGAGCAGTTGTTCTATTATCCATCGATCAATGTCCAAAAAGATTGTAAAAGAAACGACACATTTTATCTCACAAGACGTGATCATAATAATAGTGTAATAATTGGTCGCTGATAAAGTGTCCATAACACTTTTTAAACAAAGTATCTAGCAGCTCTTCTGGTTCGCTGTGAACTTAGTACTCTTGACTTTGTTAATACAAAGTGTATTATATTCAAGCTAACACAATCACCAATACAGCTGCGGTACATCAGTTGCAAGTGTCACTGCACACATATTCAAATATACAGCAATTATTATTATTACTATTAGCACCGCGTCTTACTACCCGTTCGAGTTATACATACTTAATCTAATGTGTAATGGTAGGGTGATTGTGAGATGAAATGGAGGACCTACAGTTTAACGTGGAATCCGAACCATGGTAGAGGCCTGGCACTCCATACATTCATAAGTTTTGATTAATACACGTCTTGTCAGAAGTGAAGGAAGGGTTTGGCAATTAGATAAATCTGTGCCGGGAGCGAGGATTGAACCCTAGACCGCCAGCACAGAAGTCCGACACCTTACCCCCTAGACTACCAGCTCACCTGCAATTACAGCACGTATTACTACACTGTACACCCGTACTAGAATATACAACATGTATTGCTACACTCGTACTAGAATATACAACACGTATTGCTATACTCGCACTAGAATATACAACACGTATTGCTATACTCGTACTAGAATATACAACACGTATTGCTACACCCGTACTAGAATATACAACACGTATTTCTACACTCGTACTAGAATATACAACACGTATTGCTACACTCGTACTAGAATATACAACACGTATTTCTACACTCATACTAGAATATACAACACGTATTGCTACACTTGTACTAGAATATACAACACGTATTGCTATACTCGTACTAGAATATACAACACGTATTGCTACACTCGTACTAGAATATACAACACGTATTTCTACACTCGTACTAGAATATACAACATGTATTTCTACACTCGTACTAGAATATACAACACGTATTTCTACACTCGTACTAGAATATACAACACGTATTTCTACACTCGTACTAGAATATACAACACGTATTGCTACACTCGTACTAGAATATACCACACGTATTGCTACACTCGTACTAGAATATACAACACGTATTGCTATACTCGTACTAGAATATACAACACGTATTTATACACTCCTACTAGAATATACAACACGTATTTCTACACTCGTACTAGAATATACAACACGTATTTCTACACTCATACTAGAATATACAACACGTATTTCTACACTCGTACTAGAATATACAACACGTATTTCTACACTCGTACTAGAATATACAACACGTATTTCTACACTCGTACTAGAATATACAACACGTATTGCTATACTCGTACTAGAATATACAACACGTATTTCTACACTCGTACTAGAATATACAACACGTATTTCTACACTCGTACTAGAATATACAACACGTATTTCTACACTCATACTAGAATATACAACACGTATTGCTATACTCGTACTAGACTATACAACACGTATTTCTACACTCGTACTAAAATATACAACACGTATTTCTACACTCGTACTAGAATATACAACACGTATTTCTACACTCGTACTAGAATATACAACACGTATTTCTACACTCGTACTAGAATATACAACACGTATTTCTACACTCGTACTAGAATATACAACACGTATTTCTACACTCGTACTAGAATATACAACACGTATTGCTACACTCATACTAAAATATATAACACGTATTTCTACATTAATACTAGAATATACAACACGTTAACCTGTTGATAGAGTTGGTCAGTTATGGTCAAAGAAGCCCCACATTGTTCTGTTTATTGAATTATTAGTCTGGACAGACGGAAAAACGGATGGACACCTTGCGATTGTTTCCATAGATGTAAGGATATTTTTACTCAATGATTAATATAATATTGTTTATCAACAGTTGGTAATCTGACCTGGTCTATCTTGCAGTTGGTACCACACTCCATGTCCAAGCTGCCTTCCTCTGTCTGATTCTGAAACAAGACGATGGCTAGATTAATTCTTATATAACTATATATACAGACTCTTAACTTAAGCCCCTGACAATTTAGAGAGAGACAATTCAAATACAATTTGTAATTAAGTGCAAGCGATAATTCAGTGTGATTAAGTACAAAGAAAAATGCTATATTTAATTGAATTAAATTTAGAGCAAAATTGCAAGATTAATCAAGCACAAAACAAAGCGCAATGTTTAAATTAAGAATAAAGAAAAGGGTAAGGTTTAATAAAGTATAAAGCAAAATTGTAAGATTTGATTGAGTACCAAAAAAAAGCGCAAGGTTTAATTAAATATAAAGCAAAGAGTAAGGCTTAATTAAGTGCAGAGCAAAATTGTAAGATTTAATTAAGTATAAAGCAAAGTGAAATATTTAATTATATGTAAAGAAAATAGCAAGATTTAATTAAATAAAAAGCAAAAGTGCTAGATTTAATTAAATATAAAGTAAACTGGTAAGCTATAATTAAGTATGAAGTAAAAGTGCAAAGTTTATTCATAGCCAAGTGAATGATTTAATTAAGTCTGTAACAATGTACTGTACAAGATATAGCTAAGTCTACCATTTGATAACAATGTTGATAGTGCGACCATCATGACAAAGCACATCACTAGCTTGCTGTTGGGTCTCACAAAGGATACAACAGCTCGAAATGTTGATAGTGCGACCATCATGCCAAAGCACATCATTAGCTGCTGTTGGGCCTCACAAAGGATACAACAGCTCGAAATGATGATAGTGCAACCATCATGCCAAAGCACATCATTAGCTGCTGTTGGCCCTCACAAAGGATACAACAGCTCGAAATGTTGATAGTGCGACCATCATGCCAAAGCACATCATTATCTGCTGTTGGGCCTCACAAAGGATACAACAGCTCGAAATGTTGATAGTGCAACCATCATGCCAAAGCACATCATTAGCTGCTGTTGGCCCTCACAAAGGATACAACAGCTCGAAATGTTGATAGTGCGACCATCATGCCAAGCACATCATTAGCTGCTGTTGGGCCTCACAAAGGATACAACAGCTTGAAATGTTGATAGTGCGACCATCATGCCAAAGCACATCACTAGCTTGCTGTTGGCCCTCACAAAGGATACAACAGCTCGAAATGTTGATAGTGCGACCATCATGCCAAAGCACATCATTAGCTGCTGTTGGGCCTCACAAAGGATACAACAGCTCGAAATGTTGATAGTGCGACCATCATGACAAAGCACATCACTAGCTTGCTGTTGGCCCTCACAAAGGATACAACAGTTCGAAATGTTATTGTAGAGAAAATTTGCGCTTCTAACGAATTACCCGCAAGTTGCCATGATAGCTAATAGCTTTGCCAATAGTCGTCATGAATATAATCGTTCACAAGTAGCAGTTAACTTGTACTGAATTCAGTAATGAATTGAAAATATCGCTCATGTAGAGTAGATACTGAAACTTAAATATGTAAGGGGAAGTTAGCAAAAATATCAGTTTTTAGAGGGGTTTGGAACCCCCAAACCAAAAACTGTTCTGGAAAATCTTTGAAAATTGGATGTCTGTAAAAGCTATTTTGTGAGATCTTCACACGGCAAATTTTTGAGAATTGTTTGTCCCTATAAGGTATTTGGAGTTGTTTTTCTTTGGCTTCGATCCGTAACAGTGGTTTTAAAATAGCGGTACTCAGGAATTTTGAGATGAAACTGGTCACATGGACTCTAGAAGACCTAGGTTTTATCTGTGGTCCGTGGAACTAGGATCCAACAATAGCATCTCTCCGATTGCTTGATATATTTAGCAGCTAACATGAGCTCAGCGGGCAGTCTGACCATTCTTGTAAGGTCTGACAGTATCATGCGCTGAGTCTGCCCCTGAATGCTAGCAACCCACAATGAGCTGTATAGAAACACCTTGATGGGCTTGGCTCGTGGAAACTTAGCCACGGAGCTTAGGGGTCCATATCTTTATGGTAGTGACTACAGGTCTAGAGGACTGTGGTTATATCCCAGGTAGTGACTACAGATCTAGAGGACCCTGGCTATATCCCAGGTAGTGACTACAGGTCTAGAGGACTGTGGTTATATCCCAGGTAGTGACTACAGATCTAGAGGACTCTGGTTATATCCCAGGTAGTGACTACAGGTCTAGAGGTATTTTAATTATATACTCAGTGTAGTGGACTACAGGTCTATGGAACCCTGTTTATATCTCGGGTAGTGACTACAGATCTAGAGGTATTTAGTGATATCTCAGTTAGTGACTACAGATCTAAGACTATTTAGTGATATCTCAGGTAGTGACTACAGGTCTAGAGATTTTAGTGATATCTCAGGTAGTGACTACAGGTCTATGGAACCCTGGTTATATCCAGGTAGTGTCTACAGATCTAGAGGTATTTAGTGATATCTCAGGTAGTGACTACAGGTCTAGAGGACCCTGGCTATATCCCAGGTAGTGACTACAGGTCTAGAGGACCCTGGCTATATCTCAGGTAGTGACTACAAGTCTAGAGGACCCTGGCTATATCTCAGGTAGTGACTACAGGTCTAGAGGACCCTGGCTATATCCCAGGTAGTGACTACAAGTCTAGAGGACCCTGGCTATATCCCAGGTAGTGACTACAGGTCTAGAGGACCCTGGCTATATCCCAGGTAGTGACTACAGGTCTAGAGGTCCCTGGCTATATCCCAGGTAGTGACTACAAGTCTAGAGGACCCTGGCTATATCCCAGGTAGTGACTACAAGTCTAGAGGACCCTGGCTATATCCCAGGTAGTGACTACAGGTCTAGAGGACCCTGGCTATATCCCAGGTAGTGACTACAAGTCTAGAGGACCCTGGCTATATCCCAGGTAGTGACTACAGGGCTAGAGGACCCTGGTTATATCCCAGGTAGTGACTACAGGTCTGTGGAACCCTGGTTATATCCCAGGTAGTGACTACGGATCTAGAAATAGTATGTCTCTCTGGCCATTAACACACGAGACCAGAAGGAGATAGCTCACACGAATAGAAATATAAAGTGAGGTAAATGATACGTGGATTGGCGTCTAAACCCTGGTCACACGGACTCGCGCACCGAGAGCTCTTCCAGCTCAGCCATCCAGGCTTTCATCATAGTCAGTATCTCATCATAGAACACGTCTGTGCTTTCATGGGTGGAAATATTCTTGTTTCAAACCGAGATGTTTCATTGAGCCGGTACGAACACACGCCCCCCTGCAGTAATGATTTCCCTCCCCACTTCCTCCAACTGGTGAATGCAGGGTGGAGGAGGAGGGAGGCCGGATGAACAGGTAGCTACTGTACCTCCGGATGTGACGCTTCCGTGATTTGGACGGACCTGCACTTACTTGCCATCTGGTGATACAGGCTGCATTCCAGGATGTATGGTACACTCTGGTCCAATAACATTTATATCTCCACCGTATATTCAGCCTAACATCTCAATGGTCATAACCCTAACGACTCACAGACTGTACATACAATCCGGTGTGTCGGACTGTACTAGTAACACTTCTGGCACGAGACCTACAGCCAGTAAACAAGAAGCTGTCATCTCATCTGTACCAATTGCTGGACCGCAGACGGAGAAGCTAGTGATTGACTCACTCCCGGCTCGAGGGCAGCTGTCCCTCCCCGCCCCTTACATCACTGTCCTGCCCTAGCACACACTGGACCATGTGTGGACATTACATTACTACAGGGACCGATGCCGATACATTAATACTTCCAGACACACTGTGATGGATAACTAGCGGTGTGTGTGTGGCGTATCTTCTACACGTGGAGTAGGAGTATTATCATTGTCTGTCTCTGTCTTGAACTGATCCATATATCTCTAGAAAGTGAAGATAAGGACCATGTCTGTCTCCTGTCTTGAATGATCCATAGATCTCTAGAAAGTGAAGTATAAGGACCATTGTCTGTCTACTGTCTTGAATGACCATAGATCTCTAGAAAGTGACAGATAGGACCATTGTCTGTCTACTGTCTTGAACTGATCCATAGATCTCTAGAAAGTGCATAGGACCATTGTCTGTCTTGAACTGATCCATAGATCTCTAGAAAGTGACAGCATAAGGACCATTGTCTGTCTCCTGTCTTGAACTGATCCATAGATCTCTAGAAAGTGACAGTATGAGGACCATTGTCTGTCTACTGTCTTGAACTGATCCATAGATCTCTAGAAAGTGACAGCATGAGGACCATTGTCTGTCTACTGTCTTGAACTGATCCATAGATCTCTAGAAAGTGCAGTATAGAGGACCATTGTCTGTCTCTGTCTTGAACTGATCCATAGATCTCTAGAAAGTGACAGCATAAGGACCATTGTCTGTCTCTGTCTTGAACTGATCCATAGATCTCTAGAAAGTGCAGTATGAGGACCATTGTCTGTCTACTGTCTTGAAATGATCCATAGATCTCTAGAAAGTGCAGTATGAGGACCATTGTCTGTCTACTGTCTTGAACTGATCCATAGATCTCTAGAAAGTGCAGTATAGGACCATTGTCTGTCTGTGAACTGATCCATAGATCTCTAAAAGTGACAGATAGAGGACCATTGTCTGTCTCTGTCTTGAACTGATCCATAGATCTCTAGAAAGTGGCAGTATGAGAGACCATTGTCTGTCTACTGTTTGAACTGATCCATAGATCTCTAGAAAGTGACAGCATAGAGAGACATTGTCTTTACTGTCTTGAACTGATCCATAGATCTCTAGAAAGTGAGTATGAGGACCATTGTCTGTCTCTGTCTTGAACTGATCCATAGATCTCTAGAAAGTGACAGCATAAGGACCATTGTCTGTCTACTGTCTTGAACTGATCCATAGATCTCTAGAAAGTGACAGCATAAGGACCATTGTCTGTCTCCTGTCTTGAACTGATCCATAGATGCTCTAGAAAGTGACAGCATGAGGAGCATTGTCTGTTTACTGTCTTGAACTGATCCATAAATTCTCTAGAAAGTGGCAGTGGGTAGAACATTGTCTGTCTTGAACTGACCCATAGAGATTTACAAAATGACAAAGATTGATCATTTCTCTGCCTCATGTCGAGGAAGGATCCATAGATCTCTACCAAGTGATGGTAAGAGGATCCTAGACGCTAGAGACACTTACGGCGCCTCTCATATTAATCGATATTTTCTGTTCTATTTCTATCACAAGCTGTTGGAGAACTTGTTGCATCCAAACATTAAACGCTAGATAGCAGCAAGGTCAATATGATAAACTGTGACCTGAGAGGTCATCAAAGGGCAGCAAAAGTGAAATATTGCTTTATTAAAATAACAAGTGATTGTAGCTAGTATAAAGTTGTGGACAAAGATCGTTATTAGTGTGACATGTACCTATACTGTTTGATAGTAGAAAGTAACAAGAGTACCAAACAAGAATAGTTGTTACTATGATATGTCTACTGTCTGATTGTAGCTAGTGACAAGAGTATCAGACAAAGATATTTGTTACTATGATATGTCTACTGTCTGATTGTAACTAGTGACGAGAGTATCAGACAAAGATATTTGTTACCGTGATAATATGTATATTGTCTTATTGTAACTAGTAACAAGACTATCAGACAAAGATATTTGTTACCGTGATATGTATATTGTCTGATTGTAGCTAGTAACAAGAGTATCAGACTAGGATAGTTGTTACTGTGATATGTATATTGTCTTATTATAGTTAGTAACAAAAGTCCCATACAAGGATAGTTGTTACTCTTACTTGTATACTCACTTCTCGCTTTCACAAGGCCTTTTGTATATGATATATTAACTTGAAACACAAAAAGTCTGACACTGGTTCTACCAGACTCTAAAACACTCACCTGCAGAAGACACCTCATCTGACACTGGTTCTACCAGAATCTACAACACTCACCTGCAGAAGACATCTGACACTGGTTCTACCGAACTCTACAACACTCACCTGCAGAGGACATCTGACACTGGTTCTACCAGACTCTACAACACTCACCTGCAGAGGACATCTGACACTGGTTCTACCAGACTCTACAACACTCACCTGCAGAGGACATCTGACACGGGTTCTACCAGACTCTACAACACTCACCTGCAGAAGACATCTGACACTGGTTCTACCAAAATCTACAACACTCACCTGCAGAGGACATCTGACACTGGTTCTACCAGACTCTACAACACTCACCTGCAGAAGACATCTGACACTGGTTCTACCAGACTCTACAACACTCACCTGCAGAGGATATCTGACACTGGTTCTACCAGACTCTATAACACTCACCTGTAGAAGACATCTGACACTGGTTCTACCAGACTCTACAACACTCACCTGCAGAAGACATCTGACACTGGTTCTACCAGACTCTACAACACTCACCTGCAGAAGACATCTGACACTGGTTCTACCAGACTCTACAACACTCACCTGCAGAAGACACCCCATCTGACACTGGTTCTACCAGAATCTACAACACTCACCTGCAGAGGACATCTGACACTGGTTCTACCAGACTCTACAACACTCACCTGCAGAAGACATCTGACACGGGTTCTACCAGACTCTACAACACTCACCTGCAGAAGACATCTGACACTGGTTCTACCAGACTCTATAACACTCACCTGTAGAAGACATCTGACACTGGTTCTACCAGACTCTATAACACTCACCTGTAGAAGACATCTGACACTGGTTCTACCAGACTCTACAACACTCACCTGCAGAATACATCTGACACTGGTTCTACCAGACTCTACAACACTCACCTGCAGAAGATATCTGACACTGGTTCTACCAGACTCTATAATACTCACCTGTAGAAGACATCTGACACTGGTTCTACCAGACTCTATAACACTCACCTGTAGAAGACATCTGACACTGGTTCTACCAGACTCTACAACACTCACCTGCAGAAGACATCTGACACGGGTTCTACCAGACTCTACAACACTCACCTGCAGAGGACATCTGACACTGGTTCTACCAGACTCTACAACACTCACCTGCAGAGGATATCTGACACTGTTCTACCAGACTCTACAACACTCACCTGCAGAGGATATCTGACACTGGTTCTACCAGACTCTATAACACTCACCTGCAGAAGACATCTGACACTGGTTCTACTAGACTCTACAACACTCACCTGCAGAAGACATCTGACACTGGTTCTACAATACTCTACAACACTCACCTGCAGAAGACATCTGACACTGGTTCTACCAGACTCTACAACACTCACCTGCAGAAGACGTCTGACACTGGTTCTACCAGAATCTACAACACTCACCTGCAGAAGACATCTGACACTGGTTCTACCAGACTCTACAACACTCACCTGCAGAAGACATCTGACACTGGTTCTACCAGACTCTACAACACTCACCTGTAGAAGACACCTGACACTTGTTCTACCAGACTCTACAACACTCACCTGCAGAGGACATCTGACACTGGTTCTACCAGACTCTAACAACACTCACCTGCAGAGGACATCTGACACTGGTTCTACCAGACTCTAACAACACTCACCTGCAGAAGACATCTGACAATGGTTCTACCAGACTCTACAACACTCACCTGCAGAAGACTCTGACACTGGTTCTACCAGACTCTACAACACTCACCTGCAGAAGACATCTGACACTGGTTCTACCAGACTCTACAACACTCACCTGCAGAAGACGTCTGACACTGGTTCTACCAGACTCTAACAACACTCACCTGCAGAGGACATCTGACACTGGTTCTACCAGACTCTACAACACTCACCTGCAGAAGACATCTGACACTGGTTCTACCAGACTCTACAACACTCATCTGCAGAAGACATCTGACACTGGTTCTACCAGACTCTACAACACTCACCTGCAGAAGACATCTGACACTGGTTCTACCAGACTCTACAACACTCACCTGCAGAGGACATCTGACACTGGTTCTACCAGACTCTACAACACTCACCTGCAGAGGACATCTCATCTGACACTGATCCTCCAGTTCCTCCAGAAGTTCTTCTCCAGCGAATGTGTGCAGCGAGACCGGAAGTAAGCACGCTAGCACTAGACCGGTCAACAACCGCGACACGTCCCCCATGGTTCGATCTACCTGCGCGTACCCCTCATGTCCCTGTGTCCCACACACCCCCCGGACCTGCAGCCCTAGCAGGCGAGCCGTGAACCCAGTGGACAAGACTGAGGATCTGGCATCGAACCAGTGATAGGATGTTGTTTACCCGTTACAATACTTTTAGGGAAGAGTTTCTCCAACAACTCGACACTGGACACTTCCCAAGATCACACTCCGCGTGTGCCCATCTCCCTGTGAGTTCTCTACAGACCCGCAACTAAACAAAACTTCTCTGAACAATTCCAGTAACACAAAAACACGTCAATGAACGTCACCATGCACTGGTTTACTCTGGAATATTTAGAGACAATAAACAACACACATCGTCAAACATTTTAACTGTTCCAAACAATATTTCAAAACTTGATTTCAGCCCACGATAAACATTAATATATCATCAACACAATCCAGTAGATGTTCAATATGTCACAAATAATTAGATTATCTTTTAATATTTTTGTTAACGTTCACTTTTAAATAATAATAATAATAAAAACACACACATAAGAACACGTGTTGGGACGAACCCACTTGAAGATTATTAACACGTGGGATCTTCGTGGTGAGATGACCGGACGTCGTCTAGCGTCGCGGCGCTTATCGTCCGCGCGTTCCAACTGTCTCGACCCGCATGGCTCGTCGGTTACTGCCGGACTGTAGCGAGTGCGCGGGACGCTAGAGTGAGGGGAGGGCACACAAGAGAGTACAGCCCCCTTCCCCCTCCCTTCCAAGCGGGGACGGGAAGTGAGTACAGGGTTGCCAATCCCCCCCCCCCCCATCCCCTTCCTCACGTCCTTGTTAGTTGTTGATTGGTGGGTAAATATTGTCTTGTAATGGGTTTGTTTAGTTTCTCTTGGAGGGCGTCGCTCGGACCAGGAGATTTCCTCGTTCTGGGGAAGAGTTGTTGTACTCACTGACCATGCTCCTCTCTCTAGTACTGAGTACACAGAAAGAGGAGGGTGGCAGAACTGACCAGTTAGTCCTGTAGTCCGTGACTCAGTGGTCAGAGAGTCCAAACACAAGTCTACCAGTTAGTCCTGTAGTCCATGACTAGGTGGTTGAAGAGACCGAATACAAGTCTACCAGTTAGTCCTGTAGTCCATGACTAGGTGGTTGAAGAGACCGAACACAAGTCTACCAGTTAGTCGTGTAGTCCATGACTAGTGGTTGAAGAGACCGAATACAAGTCTACCAGTTAGTCCTGTAGTCCATGACTAGGTGGTTGAAGAGACCCAATACAAGTCTACAGTTAGTCCTGTAGTCCATGACTAGGTGGTTGAAGAGACCGAACACAAGTCTACCAGTTAGTCGTGTAGTCCATGACTAGGTGGTTGATGAGACCGAACACAAGTCTACCAGTTAGTCGTGTAGTCCATGAACTAGGTGGTTGAAGAGACCGAACACAATCTACAGTTAGTCCTGTAGTCCATGACTAGGTGGTTGAAGAGACCGAATACAATCTACCATTAGTCGTGTAGTCCATGACTAGGTGGTTGAAGAGACCGACACAAGTCTACCAGTTAGTCTGTAGTCCATGACTAGTGGTTGAAGAGACCGAATACAAGTCTACCAGTTAGTCCTGTAGTCCATGACTAGTGGTTGAAGAGACCGAACACAAGTCTACCAGTTAGTCCTGTAGTCCATGACTAGGTGGTTGAAGAGACCGAATACAAGTCTACCAGTTAGTCCTGTAGTCCGTGACTCAGTGGTCAGAGAGTCCAAACACAAGTCTACCAGTTAGTCCTGTAGTCCATGACTAGTGGTTGAAGAGACCGAATACAAGTCTACCAGTTAGTTCTGTAGTCCATGACTAAGTGGTTGGAGAGACCGAACACAAGTCTACCAGTTAGTCCTGTAGTCCATGACTAGGTGGTTGAAGAGACCGAATACAAGTCTACAGTTAGTCTGTAGTCCGTGACTCAGTGGTCAGAGAGTCCAAACACAAGTCTACCAGTTAGTCCTGTAGTCCATGACTAAGTGGTTGAAGAGACCGAACACAAGTCTACCAGTTAGTCCTGTAGTCCATGACTAGGTGGTTGAAGAGACCGAACACAAGTCTACCAGTTAGTCCTGTAGTCCATGACTAAGTGGTTGGAGAGACCGAACACAAGTCTACCAGTTAGTTCTGTAGTATAACTAAAGCACATCCAAGAGCGGGTGTGCAGTACTAGACGCACTCTCCTTGTTTAATTTACTGTCCACTTCTTGTGATGGTATAATCGGTGTTTAGAAAGTGCGCGTAAAATAGCCTGCGAGCACAGACTGCTTGGGCCTAATACAATCCTCGGAGAGGAGTTAATTAAGAGGACTCGGTTGACCACATTCCCGCGGTTTCATCGGCTGAGCAGTTATAGTGGAGTAGTGGCGTACTTTATAAGAGGTCAGTCAATCATAGGCATGTTGATGTTCATACAATCACAGTCACAAGCAAGTTCATATCAACACAATCACAAAGTCGCAGACCATTTTATATTCATAAAATCACAAGAAAGTTAATATCCACACACAGTCACTTTGAAGTTGAATGTAACAAACATTCATTCGTAGAGAAGTTAGGACGAACTTTCACTCATAGAGAAGATGGAACGAACTTTCACTCATAGAGAAGATGGAACGAACTTTCACTCATAGAGAAGATAGAACGCACTTTCATAGAGAATATGGAACGAACTTTCACTCATAGAGAAGATGGAACGAACTTTCACTCATAGAGAAGATGGAACAAACTTTCACTCATAAAGAAGATGGAACAAACTTTCACTAGTGGAGAAGATAGAACAAACATTCACTCGTAGAGAAGATAGAACAAACATTCCTTCGTAGAGAAGATAGAACAAACATTCACTCGTAGAGAAGATAGAACGAACTTTCACTCGTAGAGAAGATAGAACAAATATTCACTCGTAGAAAAGATGGAACAAACAATCACTCGTAGAAAAGATAGAACAAACATTCACTCGTAGAGAAGATGGAACAAACAATCACTCGTAGAGAAGATAGAACAAACATTCACTCGTAGGGAAGATAGAACGAACTTTCACTCGTAGAGAAGATAGAACAAACATTCACTTGTAGAGAAGATAGAACAAACATTCACTCGTAGAGAAGATAGAACAAATATTCACTCGTAGAGAAGATGGAACAAACAATCACTCGTAGAGAAGATAGAACAAACATTCACTCGTAGAGAAGATGGAACAAACATTCACTCGTAGAGAAGATAGAACAAACATTCACTCGTATAGAAGATAGAACGAACTTTCACTCGTAGAGAAGATAGAACGAACAATCACTCGTAGAGAAGATAGAACGAACTTTCACTCGTAGAGAAGATAGAACAAATATTCACTCGTAGAGAAGATGGAACAAACAATCACTCGTAGAGAAGATAGAACAAACATTCACTCGTAGAGAAGATAGAACGAACTTTCACTCGTAGAGTGGATTGAACGAACTTTCACTCATAGAGAAGATGGAACGAACTTTCACTCGTAGAGTGGATTGAACGAACTTTCACTCATAGAGAAGATGGAACAAACTTTCACTCGTAGAGAAGATGGAACAAACTTTCACTCGTAGAGAAGATAGAACAAATATTCACTCGTAGAGAAGATAGAACAAACATTCACTCGTAGAGAAGATAGAACAAACATTCACTCGTAGAGAAGATGGAACAAACAATCACTCGTAGAGAAGATAGAACAAACATTCACTCGTAGAGAAGATAGAACGAACTTTCACTCGTAGAGAAGATGGAACGAACTTTCACTCATAGAGAAGATGGAACGAACTTTCACTCGTAGAGTGGATTGAACGAACTTTCACTCATAGAGAAGATGGAACAACTTTCACTCGTAGAGAAGATGGAACAAACTTTCACTCATAGAGAAGATGGAACAAATATTCACTCGTAGAGAAGATGGAACAAACAATCACTCGTAGAGAAGATAGAACAAACATTCACTCGTAGAGAAGATGGAACAAACAATCACTCGTAGAGAAGATAGAACAAACATTCACTCGTAGAGAAGATAGAACGAACTTTCACTCGTAGAGAAGATAGAACAAACATTCACTCGTAGAGAAGATAGAACAAACATTCACTCGTAGAGAAGATAGAACGAACTTTCACTCGTAGAGAAGATAGAACAAATATTCACTCGTAGAGAAGATGGAACAAACAATCACTCGTAGAGAAGATAGAACAAACATTCACTCGTAGAGAAGATAGAACGAACTTTCACTCGTAGAGTGGATTGAACGAACTTTCACTCATATAGAAGATGGAACGAACTTTCACTCGTAGAGTGGATTGAACGAACTTTCACTCATAGAGAAGATGGAACAAACTTTCACTCGTAGAGAAGATGGAACAAACTTTCACTCGTAGAGAAGATAGAACAAATATTCACTCGTAGAGAAGATAGAACGAACTTTCACTCGTAGAGAAGATAGAACAAACATTCACTCGTAGAGAAGATAGAACAAACATTCACTCGTAGAGAAGATAGAACGAACTTTCACTCGTAGAGAAGATAGAACAAATATTCACTCGTAGAGAAGATGGAACAAACTTTCACTCGTAGAGAAGATAGAACAAACAATCACTCGTAGAGAATATTGAACAAACTTTCACTCGTAGAGAAGATGGAACGAACTTTCACTCGTAAAGAAGATAGAACAAACTTTCACTCGTAGAGTGGATTGAACAATTATTCACTAGGCCATTCGACAAGAAAGCCTCTCTATGGATGAGAAAGACCCTGTGGGGCTATGATGTCTTGGTAGATAATGTAATTCTTAACATAGGGTGGTAAGAGGGGTGCAAGTGGCGGTGATCAGCCAACACTGACCTGCTGTGTTAGAGCTTATCTTACATGTTTGTAAATACCTTCACAAGGAAATGCCGCTTCTCTTCCTTTCATTTACCAACACTTACAATTAGTGGAGGTGCTAGCTTACAATTAGTGGAGGTGCTAGCTTACAATTAGTGGAGGTGCTAGCTTACAATTAGTGGAGGTGCTAGCTTACAATTAATGGAGGTGCTAGCTTACAATTAGTGGAGGTGCTAGCTTACATTGAGTATGTATTTCAAGTGTGACAGAATTCGACGTCTGATCCATGTTCTGGGGACCAAGGTGAGTATTAAAATGAGGTTGTCAATTCCGGGGGTGGTCAGCAACCCGTGGGGGAGGGGGAGAATAGCGCTCTTGGGGTGGAATTTTGTTTCCACTATAACTTCCGGCTCGTTCATCGTATCAAGATAAAAAAAAATTGCATTAGATTCTATTAATTACTTTACCTTTATAATGACACGCAAAAAGTATAAAATATCAAGTTTTGTCCTTTACAAAATTTGAACTGTAATTATTTGAAATCGTTGAATCAATATTTACGTATTATAACTATACATTTATTAAAATAGTGCGTTGATGACTTTCTGGTCTAGGGGTTAGGTGTGAGACTTCTGTGCTGAGGGTCCAGGGTTCAGTCCTCAGTCCCGACACAGATTTATCTGATTGTCAAACCCTTCCTTCACCTCTGACAAGACGTATATTAATCACAACTTATGAATGTGTGGATTTCCAGGGCTCCAGCGTGGTTCGGATCCCACGTTAAACTGTAGGTCCTCCATTTCATCTCACAATCACCCTACCATTACACATTAGCTTAAGTGCGTACAACCCAAACGGGTAGTAAGACGCGATGATAATAATAAAATAGTACATTATAAATTTTTATGGTCCAATTGCCTTAAAATAACAAGTGAAGTCTTCCAATCTCTCTGGCTAGAGTAAGGAGTGTTAACAGCTCGCCCAGTCTTGGCGGTCCTAGAAACGTCAAGTGGTTAAAACAACAGAGACTGAGACCCAACCTAGCAAACACTTGGGGTGAGGCCCAGGTAGTTAGCAATCATCCCCTGGTCCCGAGAGTTGGAAATGTTTACCCCACGTGTGGTCCAAACCCACACCTCGGCATATCCATGACCTAACCTCTGCTCTGTAAACAACTCAAGAATGTGCAGACACACTTAGGGCTTGTCCACACTCCTCTGTACAGACACGACTAGGAGGCTCTCTTAGGGCTTGTCCACACTCCCTTACACAGAAACTACTATGAGACTTTCTTAAGGATTGTCCACACTCCTCTCCATAGATACGACTAGAAACCAACTTAACCTAGGACAGAAACACTTAGCTCATGCATGGCCCCAGATACCAGGTGTATCTAAATGCATGTTGCTAACTATATAGTATTAGTCAATGCTGCCATAGATCTGTATCCGAACACACAGAACAAAATACAAACTAAGAGTATGAACCGGGCCTGAGACGGGAATGTTTCTCTCTGTGACCGAACACAAACTAGGAGTATGAACCAGGCCTAAGACGGGAATATTATTCTCTGTAACCGAACACAAACTAAGTGTGTGAGCCCGGTTTGAGACAGGAATGTTTCTCTCTGTGACGCAATACAAACTAAGAGTGTGAGCACGCCTTGAGACGAAAATGTTTCTCTCTGTGACGGAACTCAAACTAAGAGTGTGAACCAGGCCTAAGACGGGAATATTATTCTCTGTAACCGAACACAAACTAAGTGTGTGAGCCCGGTTTGAGACAGGAATGTTTCTCTCTGTGACGCAATACAAACTAAGAGTGTGAGCACGCCTTGAGAGGAAAATGTTTCTCTCTGTGACGGAACACTAACTAAGAGTATGAACCCGGCCTGAGACGTGAGTAGGGTCTAGAGATAGATTCCAGGCAGCCCCTGGTTGACAGCACGTGGAGGTACTCCAGGACTCAATCCCGGGACACCCGATACTTCTCGTCCCGACACAAGAGCATCCTCTGTTGGAGGACAGTACACTTGGGCGCTGTAAGGGTGGTCAGCCCCTGCACCACACAGGCTCAGAGAGGTTAAGCTAGTTTGTTAGTTGTGGACTCATATGGCTGAGGGGTCTGTAAAGTGGCGGGAATCATTCTTTTGTTTTAATATCCACGTCTTACTACCTGTTCAAGTTGTACACATGTATTATAATTACTTTAATGGTGTAGGGATGAGGAAGTACGCCCTTTAGATGTAATCTGCCCTCATTTGCGTGGAAGGAGAGTGTGAAACCGTTTAACATTTAAAAAAAACTCTCTATAGACTCAACCGGGATTCAAACCCCAATCTCTGCGTCATCAGCAGGTGACTTATTTAGATGATGTTAGAATAGATTAAACCCCTAATCTTCCCTAGGGATGACAAAGATTTATCGATAAAAATATATCTATTTACCTTGATAAATATATAAATTTAATATATTGGACTAAGGGTGACCTGGTGGTCTAGGGGTAAGGTGTCAGACTTCTATGCTGGCGGCCGGGGTTCAATCCTCGGTCCCGGCACAGATTTATCTGATTTCCAAACCCTTCCTTCACCTCTGACAAGATATCTTGTGAATGTGGGGAATGCCAGGCCTCCACCGTGGTTCGGATTCCACGTTAAACTGTAGGTCCTTCATTTCATCTCACAATCACCCTACCATTACACATTAGCGTAAGTGCGTATAACCCGAACGGGTAGTAAGACGCGGTGCTAATAATAATAATAATAATAATAATAAATTGGACTAAGCTTTACAGCTTGTTACCCGCCTCGGTGGCGTAGTTGGCTAACGCACTTGTGTAGAGCTCGACTATTGAGGACGGGGAGAACGAGGTTCGAATCTCGGTCGGGTGAACTGGGGGTGGTTTTTCCTAAATGGTTTTCCACTTTAACTCCACTCAAATGCGGGTTCACTTCCTCTAATTCGACCTTCCCAATTTCTAATCCATTAGCGTAATTAGTGCTTAAAAAGTATAACTTTAACGGTTAGTAAGACGCCGTGCTATTTTTTTTTTTTTACAGCTTGTGAATAAAAAAAATCAACTATTTTTTATTTATATTTTATTAACTAAGTTTATTATTTTCGTATCTTTATTTAACTTGTCTGCTATTTTCAACCGCTAAATAAAACATTTTACAGGTGAAAAGGAGGGAAGAGTTGTATTTCATAACAGTAGCCCTCTTAATATCGTCACAGTTCTCCCAGAACAATGTGTCGCAAATAACCGAGATATCGCTATACGATCTATATATCGTAGCTTTAGATATACACCCTAACATAAATAATCGATATATTAGAGAAAACTGACAACCCTACCTTGCCCTCCCCGTACAAACTGGTATAGCATGTCAATTATGTAAAATTGACATGCACACCACGAGCCTAGATAAAAATACTAAATTATGATAATTATTGTAGCGGAATCCAAAGAAGAGAATTAAAATTGATATATTTAGGAATAATATGCTTCAACATCCACTTTCCATGACTGGATGGGCTCGGATACAGCCACCATGCTTCCGAGAAGAAAATACTACAAGTGTGTAAAATAACACTCACGAGACGAATCCTTAAAAAAAATTCAGCTATAGTATTTAAATATGTCAACTTTAATTCTCTTATTTAGATTCCGCTACAATAATTATCATAATTTAGTTTTTTTTATGTAGGCTCATGTGTGGATGTCAATTTTACATGATTGACATGCTACACCGGACATGACGTCACGGAAGAGGTTTGGCACCTTTCCTTTCAGTCGGATGTTTCATCATTAGCCATCAGTATTTCAATTGGCTTGTTGTAGCTCTCCCATTTTTGTCCATCCCAGAATTTGTTTTTATAAAATAAAAGCTTTGTACCTTCTGCCGACAACGTCCGCTATCTTCCTTCTATACCTATCTTCGTCAAACTATCACGTGACCTACCATGTTAACCCTTCTTTGATGTATTCCTTTCCAAAGTTTACTTTATTCATTTACTTTTCTTATCATTTCTTTATTTGATGCCATTTCCATCCTTGATATTTTCAAAATTCTTCTGTAGCTTCACTTTTCAAATGCTTCTAATCGTTCCCTTTCAGTTGCACCAATAACCGGCCCCGTGGTGTAGCGCCTGGGCTCGATCCTCGGCTGGTACCTTCTGTATTTTTCCTGAAAGGGGAACTACCCCAAAGGTCACCAGGGTTTGGTTAATTGGGCTTAAGTTAGGTTGTGAGTGTTTCCACTGGTTCCACACCACCATATTCACCATCACCACCATATTCACCATAACCATCATATTTACCATCACCATCATACTCACTATCGCCATAGTACTCACCATCACCATCATACTCAGCATCGCCATAGTACTCACCATCACCATCTTATTCACCATCACCATCATATTCAGCATCGCCATCATACTCACCATCACCATCTTATTCACCACCACCATCATATTCACCATCACCATCATACGCACCATCACCATCATATTTACCATCCCCATTATACTCACCATCGCCATAGTACTCACCATCACCATCATACTCACCATCACCATAGTACTCACCATCACCATCATACGCACCATCACCATCATATTTACCATCACCATCATACTCACCATAACCATTATACTCACCATCGCCATAGTACTCACCATCACCATCATACTCACCATCGCCATAGTACTCACCATCACCATCATACTCACCATCACCATAGTACTCACCATCACCATCATACGCACCATCACCATCATATTTACCATCACCATCATACTCACCATAACCATTATACTCACCATCACCATTATACTCACCATCACCATTATACGCACCATCACCATCATACTCAGCATCGCCATTATACTCACCATCACCATCATACGCACCATCACCATCATATTTACCATCACCATCATACTCACCATAACCATTATACTCACCATCACCATTATACTCACCATCACCATTATACGCACCATCACCATCATACTCAGCATCGCCATTATACTCACCATCACCATCATACTCAGCATCGCCACCATATTCACCATGGCCATCATACTAATCATCACCATCATACTCATTATCAACATCACCTTATCTCATCGAGACATGTAAGGAGCCTCCACAGAAAGTATGTACTATTAGTACACTCGGGCGTCCCCTGGACAACGATACATTAGTACCGGATAATCTTTTCACAAACTGAGTTATGATTGATGTAGTCCAGATGCGCAATGTTATATATACATACCACCAACGGTCCATGTTCCGCATCCACTGAGTTATGATTGGTGTAGTCCCGATGCGCAATGTTATATATACATACCACCAACGGTCCATGTTCCGCATCCATAAAGCGCAAGGCTCAAAACACATGCCTTTAAGAACCTTTTCCTGATTTCCGAATTGTTACTACTCGAGGTTAGTAATGTCTTCTTGCTATGGAAAGTTTTATTGTCTGTGAATATTCTTCTTCCTAACCCATATTCACTTCTTATTTTTACGTCAGGTCTCTTAACCCTTTTCTGCCTTAACGCCTTACGGTTGTTGCCCATCCCGAATCTGGCCTGTAAAGGAATATGAGGCTGATGTTTTTTTTTATTCTAGTTACGAGATGTCTCCGCTATCTCTTTTTCTTCGTGATATTAAATGAAATCAACTAAATAATGCAGTAAAATTTCACATGTGTTAATAATCAACCTTGTGGTTTGTGAAATTTGGTACCTGTTTCCGGTTATATATACAGTTTGCACATACAATGAAAGTTATTAATAGCAGACACCTTAAGTGATCGAAAAAATGTCCGTTATTAAGAAGTTTCCACTCTATGTGAGAATAATTTAATTTATTTAAATAAAAACATATTGTTTGAACACATTAACTACAGCATTCTTATTAATGTAATGTGCAGTATTGTATGTAGGAATGAATATATTATACTGTACGTACAGTGGCCCCACGGCTTCTTTGGTGCTGACTGACAGTCAACATTAAGGTATATACCTAAATTTTGACTATCAGAAGTGACAGCTGCTAAACACAATATGTTTTTGCAGATCATATAGTTCGGCGTAGGGATACATAATTTGGTTTGGTAACTTTTCAAAGCTTTTATCTGTCAGCTATGAGCTGTCAGTCAGCACCAAAGAAGCCATGGGGCTACTGTAGTCAATACTACGCAGGCTGTTTTAGAGACTTTCCCTAGATCTACTCACACTTGACTAAAGACAGTGGTATTCCTAACACTCCCACTGTGAAATACTGAATATGGACCGATGATTTCAACTATGTTTGTCCGTTGTTTAGAGATTTGTATGCATAAATAAGTGTATATAGCATTGTCAGTTATTGAGAAAGTCCGTTATTAGGTAGTTGTTTCACTGTAAGAGTCCATGTTATTTTGCCGGGGAAATTTAAATTGTCCGTTATAAAGAAGAATTCGCAATACAGAGGTGTCCGATAAAGGAGATTTCACTGTATTTAATTATCTCAGGTTCTTTAGTTTATTTGGGAAGAGTAAGGTAGAATATAGATTAAATGTACCTTCTTTTGTATGAATGGAGAGGGGTAATTCATATAGGAAAATACCCTCAGTCCACCCGATTGGAATTCACACTCTAGCCTTCTCGTTACCGGAAAATCAGACTAGATGAGGCTGAGGATCAGACCACGTGGGGTAGCTGATGGCGGGGAGCTCGGAGTTAGAATCCCAACCGGGATAAACTGAGATTCACCCCCCCCCCCCCTAAACGGTTTCTTATTTTGTCTCCCCATGCAAATTCGGGTATATTTAATTTCAATTCTACCTTCATAATCCTTTCTAAATTAGTGTAGTAAAATGCGTAGATCCTGGAAGGGTTGTTAGACGATGTTAAAATAAACTAAGACCCTTGTTTGTGGTTTTTTGTGTCCCGAAACTCCTGTCAGGGATTTGTACGTGAGTGAGGGAGACTACGAACTATATCTCGGCGCGCATGCGCGTCTACAGTCCTTCCTGGTCCTCGTATTGCCCAGACAATGCCGGACCGATCAAGACTTGAAGAGCTAATTGCCCGCAGGTATTATCGTTGTTAACTGGGGGACTTCAGCCACCACCCTTCTTGACAACATGTCGTCATAAAACAGTTGTACGGGGGGTGGGGTGATCTGACCCCCTCGTGGTAATAACCGGGGGGACCCCAATTGGGTAAATTGGTCTTCATCCCGGGAGAGTTGTGTGCGCTAAAGAGGGAGGGAGCTGACGAAATATATAGAGTGGTCTGAGTGAGAGAGAGTGTTACCTTAGCGACATCTTGGAGGTAAACTGCCATTACTTGCACTGACACACAGTCTGAGTGAGAGAGTATCACTCTGGAAACATTTTGAAGGTACATTGTCATTACTTGCACTGGTACACAGTCTGAGTGAAAGAGTATTACTATGGAGACATCTTGAAGGTTCACTGTCATTACTTGCACTGGTACACAGTCTGAGTAAAAGAGTATTACAATGGAGACATCTTGAAGGTTCACTGTCATTGCTTGAATTGGTACACAGTCTGAGTGATAAAGTATCACTCTGGAGACATCTTGGAGGTACACTGCCAATACTTGCATTGGTACACAGTCTGAGTGAAAGAGTATTACTATGGAGACATCTTGGAGGTACACTGCCAATACTTGCACTGGTACACAGTCTGAGTGAGAGAGTATTACTGTGGATACATCTTGTAGGCTCTCAGGGATCTTAATAACCTTTTGAAATTCGAATCAACAAGGTTTCTTAGAAGGTGGGTGATGCCTTAGCACTCTTTCCCAATTTAAAAGACCAAAGATCGATTGAAGCATCCTTGTTCCAGTTCAGTTGTTCTAGGATATAGTGTTTGGATGTCTCCTACTACATTACTGTTTTAAATTTTGCTGTCCTATGTTAAGTTAGTTTGTAAGACTTGTTTGAAATATTTTCAAAGATTATACATATAGATAATATCCAACATGTTTGTTGTTAATACCTCCCTCGTACATCAAACATGGCCGTTATTAAAATCTCCCTTGATATACAACCTGGTGGTTGTTACTATCTCCCTCGTACATCCAACATGTGGGCTGTTACTACTTCCTTTGTATATCCTACATGGCGGTTACCTCCCTCGTATACTCAGCATGTCAGTTGTCAATACCATCCTCGTATAGCCAAAATGGTGGTTGTTAATGCCTTCCTCGTGCATCCAACATTTTGGTTAATACCTTATTTTTATATCCAACGTGATGGTTGTTTCTACCTCTCTCGTAAACCCAAAATGGCGGTGGTTGTTTCTACCACCTCGTACACCCAAAATGGCGGTGGTTGTTTCTACCTCCCTCGTACACCCAAAATGGCGGTGATTGTTTCTACCTCCCTCGTACACCCAAAATGGCGGTGGTTGTTCTTACCTCCCTTGTATACCCAACATGGCAGTTGTCCCTACCTACCTCATACACCCAACATGGTGGCTGCTCTTCCGCCATGGAGTACTCGGTAGATCTAAGTATTCTCTATGGATTAATTCATGCGCAGATAGGCTATCTGGTGGTGGGACCCTGAAAGAAATAACCATCGCAATGGACATTGCTCAACCCGACTTTACTTAAATAATCACTTCTCGTTTATTTGTATTATTATTAATTAAGTTTATAGATGTGTCAGCTCAAAGGCATCTATCACCGCCACATATACAAATACAAAGTTTAACCTAATGAAAGGATAGTGGAAATAATTGAGAGGACATGGCTGATAGAGGCTTAGGAAGAAACCATTAATGAACGCTTCGATGGGGATAAGGCTGGGAAAAAATTATCGATACTTTACTGATGATATTTTCATTACTATGGTTACTATGGTTTACTACGGTTAAAGAAGATTACAAAATAGATTGTATTATTATTATTATTATTATTATTATATTATTATTATTATTATTATTATTATTATTATTAGCACCGCGTCTTACTACCCGTTCGGGTTATACGCACATACGCTAATGTGTAATGGTAGGGTGATGAGAGATGAAATGAAGGACCTACAGTTTAACGTGGAATCCGAACCACGGTGGTGGCCTGGCATTCCCCACATTCACAAGATGTCTTGTCAGAGGTGAAGGAAGGGTTTGGTAATCAGATAAATCTGTGCCGGGACCGAGGATTGAACCCCGAACCCAAAATAGATTGAAAAAAAATACATTACTAATAATATTTAGCTATTAAATCTCTTTTTATCAGCCACATTTTCATATACGTTTTGAAAGCTGGTATGGTAACACTTTTTATCATAACCACCAACAATACTAATATACCTTCCAAGTTCTAACACACAGCATAGACGTGATAGACCTAAATATATTATAACATGGTTAAATCATTATATGTTCATTGTTTCAATAAATATGCAAATACTATTTATTATTATTATTATGCAAAAATTGAAATTATTTCTTGATAAAAAAAACAAATTTTTCAGATTAAAATTTCGATACCGATACCAACAGTTATCGATACATTTCTTTCGATACTGGTACGGTATCGATATATTTCTTTCGATACTTTAAATGAGTACAGTATCGATACTTTTCTCTCGATACCACAACCCTATATGGATATAGTGTACCTGATTAATCAGGGATTCAAAGTTTGTTACACGGATAGTGTACCTGATTAACCAGGGATCCAGAGTTTGTTACATGGTTAGTATGCCTGACTAACCAGGGATCCAGGGTTTGTTACATGGATAAAGTGCTTGATTAACCAGGAATACAAGTTCGATACATGGATAAAGTGCCTTACTAACCAGGAATCCATAGTTTGCTACACGGTTAGTGTGCCTGACTAACAAGGGATCCAGGGTTTGTTACATGGATAAAGTGCCTGACTAACCAGGGATACAAGGTTCGATGCATGGATAAAGGGCCTGACTAACCAGAAATACAGGGCTTAGGGTTTGTTATATTGATAGTGTGCCTGACTAGCCAGGGATCTAGGGATAGTTACATGAATAGTGTGCCTGACTAACCAGGTATTCAAGGTTTGATACATGGATAAAGTGCCTGACTAACGAGATATCCAGGGATTCAATGTTGGTTACATGTATAGTGTGCCTGACTAACCAGATATCCAGGATCCGGTGTTGGTTACATGTATAGTGTGCCTGAATAACCAAGGATCTAGGATTTGTTACATGGCTAAGTGTGCCTGAATAATCAAAGATCTAGGGTTTGTTACATGGACAATGTGCCTGAATAACCAAGGCTCTAGGGTTTGCTACATTAACAATGTGCCTGAATAACCATTGATCTAGGGTTTGTTACATGGACAGTGTGCCTGAATAACCAAGGATCTAGGTTTGCTACATTAACAATGTGCCTGAATAACCATTGATCTAGGGTTTGTTACATGGACAGTGTGCCTGAATAACCAAGGATCTAGGGTTTGTTACATGGCTAGTGTATTCCTACCACTCAAAGCCACTGTTCATCCTGGCTGTTGATAAGTCACTTTGTAATTAGTACTCAGACATTCGCAAAAAATAAGATTTTTTTTTGTGAAATATATATTTTTTTAATAAAATATTATACATTTTTTTAAATTTCTGAATTATTGTGAATCTAATTATTATCTCATAGTTTATGGTGCAAACATATACATTTGCACAACCTCCCATAATAACAACCATCAAACTTAACAATAAATAAAACTACCAGAGTTGGATTCAAACAGAACCACTGGAGGTGGGAACACGTTATATTGTTACGTCTGTAGTTTGTCCTCTGTTTCAGCTTCCCTCGCTGTCCTCACTTTATTATTATCTTCTCTAGCAGTTCATCTGTTCTCTGTCCTGAAAGTTCATCTGTTCTCTGTCCTGACAGTTCATCTGTTCTCTGTCCTGGCAGTTCATCTGTTCTCTGTCCTGGTAGTTCATCTCTCCTCTGTCCTGGTAGTTGTTGCTTTGTACAATACATCCCACATCCGGGGGGCTTGGCCCCTGATACTGTCCTGCTCTTTCTTCGCTAATGGTGGGACCTTACTTCTTCCTGGTAGGGCCTCACTTCCTCCTGGTAAGGCCTTACTTTCTCCTGGTTTTGCCTCATTTCCTCCTTTTGAGGCCTCACGTCCTCCTTATGTGGTATAACCTCCTCCTTGGGGGGCCTCACTTCCTCCTTATGGGACATTACGTCCTCCTTATGGGAACTCACGTCCTCCTGGTGAGATTTCACTTCCTCCTTGTGGGGCCTCATGTCCTCCTTAAGGAGTCTCACGTCCTCTTTAAGAAGCCTCACGTCTTCCTTAATGAGCCTCATGTCCTCCATGTGTGGCCTCACTACCTCCTTTTGGGTTCTCATTTCCAACTGGTGCGGGCTCACGTTCTCATTGTTGGGCCTCACCACCTCCTTTTGGGGCCTCACTTCCTCCTTGTGGGGCCTCCTCCCCGGTGGCGCTGGGGTTGACGCCAATAACAGAATTGTCTCGGCCCCAATCATCAAAGACTCGTTGTATTCTCGGACCGGAAGTGGTCCTCTGGAAGGTTTCTCAGCTTTCTCTCCTGATTGGGTGTCCTTGCTCTCAATTTTCTGTTCCAAGGGTGGTCTGTGGGTGGTGTTTCCAGGGGGAGTTTCATCTTCGACTCCTGAGAGTCTAGTTTTGTTCTGTTCGGATTGGCTCAGCGTCACGGAGCTCTGGTCTCCTCTTTCTGTGGTCTCAGAAGATGACGGACCCTTCGGGGACAGGAGGGGCGTGCTTCTGTTGCCGTGAGTCTCCGGATCTGCTACCTGGGGCTTTAGATGTTCCTCTATCCATGGCTCAGGAGAGTCTCGCGAGGAGTTCCCGATAACCTCCTGAGGAGGAGGAGGAAGCTCCCATCTCACAGAATGGTCGTTACTGGAAGCAGACATATCTAGATCGACATCACTTTCCACGAATATATGGTTCCCGGGGTCCCGCTGAGACGGGACGGAGGGAAATCCCATCTCTGCCGTGTGTTTCCAGAAGCTCGGACCACTCTGTGAATGAGGGGGTGTGAAGTGTGAGGGTTCTCTAGACTCTTTTGGAGGTCTCAGGGAGTCCTTCTTCACCAGTACCGTCGTAAGGGAGGGTCGCTTAGTGCTCTTATGTCGGGTGGGGGGCTCTCCGTAGGATGCTCCAGGTGCCTCATAGGGTGCTCCTGGCTTCACCGAGGGTATTCCTAACTCCTCATCTGATGCTCGTGGTGCCTCATTGGGCGCAGGGGTGATGAACATGGTGGAACTGTCGACAGGCCGAGGACTGGGAGGGTTAGTCCTGGGCCGGAAGGGGCTTGTGTCAAGGCTATCAACCGGATAACTGAGGTCGCCGTCAGAGTCAGAGTGAGGTGGAACAAGAAAGTGCTGGGTGTTGGATGACGCCTCTGAAAAGGGTGTCCATGTGTCGAGGGTGTTACGAAACGGCCTTGTGTTCTGCGGATTGACACTGCCGGATACCTCGCGATGGTTGTCGACCGACCCAGGTGGGGTTTGCCAGAAATCCTTCACCTCCACTTCCTGTGAGCGGATCACCTCGACGGAGGTCTGAGGCCGGCCGGTGTTTCCTCTGACGTAGCTGTTGGAGGCTCTGGGGATGCTGCTCTGCGTGACCATGGGTGAGGGACTGATCGGGGATATCCCATCACGTGGGCCCTCCGATACAGGGATGCTCTTGAAGAACTCTACAGTAGCGTCCCCGGCAAGATCAGGACTGGGTTCGTGACCCCAGTGGATGTTGGAGGTTGTAGGTCTCAATCTGATGTCATCTTGGGACCGATACTTCCAGTGCTGCTGGTCTCCGCTGGTCTTCCTATCCCGCCATGACACCTGTGGGAAACACGACATTACTTGTAGGCAACATGACATTACTTGCAGGCAACAGCGTATTACTTTTAGGCATCATTACATTACTTGCAGGCAGGATGATATTACATGCAGGCAACATGGCATTACTTTTAAGCATCATTACATTACTTGCAGGCAGCACAGCACTAGTTGTAAGCAACATTACATTACTTGCAGGCAACATGATATTAATTATAGGCAACATGGCATTACTTGCAGACAACATGACATTACTTGTAAGCAGCATGGCATTACATGCAGGCAACATTATATTACTTGTAGGGAACATTACATTACTTGCAAGTAACACGACATTACTTGTAAGCAACACATTACTTGCAGACAACATGGCATTAATTATAAGCAACACGACATTACTTGCAGACATGATATTACTTGTAGGCAACACGACATTACTTGCAGACAACATGATATTACTTGCAGGCAACATGGTATTACTTGAATACAACATGGCATTACTTGTAGGCAACATGCCATTACTTGTAGGCAACATATTACTTGTAAGAAACATTATTATAGACAGCATTACATTATTTGCAAGCAACATGATGTTACTTGTAGGCAACATGGCATTACTTTTAGGCAACATGGTATTACTTGAAGGGAACATTACATTACTTGAAAGTAACACGACATTACTTGCAGACAACATGATATTACTTGTAGGCAACATGGCATTACTTGCAGACATCATGGCATTACTTGTAGACAACACGATATTACTTGCAGACAACATTATATTACTTGTAGGCAACACGACAATACTTGCAGACAACATTATATTACTTTCAGGCAACATTACACTACTTGTAGGCAGCACGACACTCCGTGCAGGCAACACATCGGTACAGAGTACCAGTGGAACAGTTTCAAGTTGTTAGATAACTCTGCAAGGAGCTGTACAGACAGGAGGGGGGGGGGGAAGCGTGTAGTGAGCGGACGTCCTAATTCCATCGTTTATAAAACAGTAAACAAGTAGACGAGACCAGAAGCAGAACAATTGTGGGGTAGTTGATTGACCGTCGGTCAGGGTGACGTCACAAGGGCAGAGTCTTGGGAACCAGGGAGCGGAGTCCTGAACTGTATCTTGGGAACTAAGGGGTGGAGTCCTGGACATTATCTAGGAAAATATGAGGAGAGTTCTGGACATTATCTAGGAAAATATGAGAAGAGTGCTAGACATTATTTAGGAAATTATGAGGAGAGTTCTGGACATTATCTAGGAAAATATGAGGAGAGTTCCGGACATTATCTAGGAAAATATGAGGGGAGTTCTAGACATTATCTAGGAAAGTATGAGGAGAGTTCTGGACATTATCTAGGAAAATATGAGGAGAGTTCTGGACATTATCTAGGAAAATATGAGGAGAGTTCTGGACATTATCTAGGAAAATATGAGGAGAGTTCTAGACATTATTTAGGAAATTATGAGGAGAGTTCTGGACATTATCTAGGAAAATATGAGGAGAGTTCTAGACATTATCTAGGAAAATATGAGGAGAGTTCTGGACATTATCTAGGAAAATATGAGGAGAGTTCTAGACATTATTTAGGAAATTATGAGGAGAGTTCTGGACATTATCTAGGAAAATATGAGGAGAGTTCTAGACATTATCTAGGAAAATATGAGGGGAGTTCTAGACATTATCTAGGAAAATATGAGGAGAGTTCCGGACATTATCTAGGAAAATATGAGGGGAGTTCTAGACATTATCTAGGAAAATATGAGGAGAGTTCCGGACATTATCTAGGAAAATATGAGGGGAGTTCTAGACATTATCTAGGAAAGTATGAGGAGAGTTCTGGACATTATCTAGGAAAATATGAGGAGAGTTCTGGACATTATCTAGGATAATATGAGGGGAGTTCTAGACATTATCTAGGAAATTATGAGGAGAGTTCTGGACATTATCTAGGAAAATATGAGGAGAGTTCCGGACATTATCTAGGAAAATATGAGGAGAGTTCCGGACATTATCTAGGAAAATATGAGCAGAGTTCCGGACATTATCTAGGAAAATATGAGGGGAGTTCTAGACATTATCTAGGAAAGTATGAGGAGAGTTCTGGACATTATCTAGGGAACAAGGGGACAGAGTTATGAACAATGTGTTGGGAACCAGGGGGCCCTCCTACACCCAGTGAGGGTAAGAAGGAGCCACCCTGGTCCCAGGGAGAGTGATAAGGGGACCTCCTCAGTTTGTCAGCCCCTGTAAGTCAGTGGAGCACTGTAATTGTTACTTTCTGATGTGTTCATTTCCACACACCCTCATGTTTGTAACTTCCTGTTCTACCCGTCACTGTGGGAACAACTGAGCATCACTCGGCGTACATTCATACACAGCTTGAAGCTCACTTCAATTAGATATCTAGCTACCGTGCTCACAGTAATGTTTGAAGCGCCTAGATACGACAGTATCAGCAACCAGCGAGACAGCTCTACTAGACCTGGTTGTATAACCTACTTTAGTAATGTTTGAAAACTCCTAGAGGTGACAGTATCAGCAACCAGCAAGACAGCTGTACTAGACCTGGTTGTATAACCTACTTTAGTAATGTTTGAAAACTCCTAGAGGTGACAGTATCAGCAACCAGCGAGACAGCTCTACTAGACCTGGTTGTATAACCTACTTTAGTAATGTTTGAAAGTTCCTAGAGGTGACAGTATCAGCAACCAGCGAGACAGCTCTACTAGACCTGGTTGTATAACCTACTTTAGTAATGTTTGAAAACTCCTAGAGGTGACAGTATCAGCAACCAGCGAGACAGCTCTACTAGACCTGGTTGTATAACCTACTTTAGTAATGTTTGAAAGTTCCTAGAGGTGACAGTATCAGCAACCAGCGAGACAGCTCTACTAGACCTGGTTGTATAACCTACTTTAGTAATGTTTGAAAGTTCCTAGAGGTGACAGTATCAGCAACCAGCGAGACAGCTCTACTAGACCTGGTTGTATAACCTACTTTAGTAATGTTTGAAAACTCCTAGAGGTGACAGTATCAGCAACCAGCAAGACAGCTGTACTAGACCTGGTTGTATAACCTACTTTAGTAATGTTTGAAAACTCCTAGAGGTGACAGTATCAGCAACCAGCGAGACAGCTCTACTAGACCTGGTTGTATAACCTACTTTAGTAATGTTTGAAAGTTCCTAGAGGTGACAGTATCAGCAACCAGTGAGACAGCTCTACTAGACCTGGTTGTATAACCTACTTTAGTAATGTTTGAAAACTCCTAGAGGTGACAGTATCATCAACCAGCGAGACAGCTCTACTAGACCTGGTTGTATAACCTACTTTAGTAATGTTTGAAAACTCCTAGAGGTGACAGTATCAGCAACCAGCGAGACAGCTCTACTAGACCTGGTTGTATAACCTACTTTAGTAATGTTTGAAAACTCCTAGAGGTGACAGTATCATCAACCAGCGAGACAGCTCTACTAGACCTGGTTGTATAACCTACTTTAGTAATGTTTGAAAACTCCTAGAGGTGACAGTATCAGCAACCAGCGAGACAGCTCTACTAGACCTGGTTGTATAACCTACTTTAGTAATGTTTGAAAACTCCTAGAGGTGACAGTATCAGCAACCAGCAAGACAGCTGTACTAGACCTGGTTGTATAACCTACTTTAGTAATGTTTGAAAACTCCTAGAGGTGACAGTATCAGCAACCAGCAAGACAGCTCTACTAGACCTGGTTGTATAACCTACTTTAGTAATGTTTGAAAACTCCTAGAGGTGACAGTATCAGCAACCAGCAAGACAGCTCTACTAGACCTGGTTGTATAACCTACTTTAGTAATGTTTGAAAACTCCTAGAGGTGACAGTATCAGCAACCAGCGAGACAGCTCTACTAGACCTGGTTGTATAACCTACTTTAGTAATGTTTGAAAACTCCTAGAGGTGACAGTATCAGCAACCAGCGAGACAGCTCTACTAGACCTGGTTGTATAACCTACTTTAGTAATGTTTGAAAACTCCTAGAGGTGACAGTATCAGCAACCAGCAAGACAGCTCTACTAGACCTGGTTGTATAACCTACTTTAGTAATGTTTGAAAACTCCTAGAGGTGACAGTATTAGCAACCAGCGAGACAGCTCTACTAGACCTGGTTGTATAACCTACTTTAGTAATGTTTGAAAGTTCCTAGAGGTGACAGTATCAGCAACCAGCGAGACAGCTCTACTAGACCTGGTTGTATAACCTACTTTAGTAATGTTTGAAAGTTCCTAGAGGTGACAGTATCAGCAACCAGCGAGACAGCTCTACTAGACCTGGTTGTATAACCTACTTTAGTAATGTTTGAAAGTTCCTAGAGGTGACAGTATCAGCAACCAGCAAGACAGCTCTACTAGACCTGGTTGTATAACCTACTTTAGTAATGTTTGAAAGTTCCTAGAGGTGACAGTATCAGCAACCAGTGAGACAGCTCTACTAGACCTGGTTGTATAACCTACTTTAGTAATGTTTGAAAGTTCCTAGAGGTGACAGTATCAGCAACCAGCGAGACAGCTCTACTAGACCTGGTTGTATAACCTACTTTAGTAATGTTTGAAAACTCCTAGAGGTGACAGTATCAGCAACCAGCGAGACAGCTCTACTAGACCTGGTTGTATAACCTACTTTAGTAATGTTTGAAAACTCCTAGAGGTGACAGTATCAGCAACCAGCGAGACAGCTCTACTAGACCTGGTTGTATAACCTACTTTAGTAATGTTTGAAAACTCCTAGAGGTGACAGTATCAGCAACCAGCGAGACAGCTCTACTAGACCTGGTTGTATAACCTACTTTAGTAATGTTTGAAAACTCCTAGAGGTGACAGTATCAGCAACCAGCGAGACAGCTCTACTAGACCTGGTTGTATAACCTACTTTAGTAATGTTTGAAAACTCCTAGAGGTGACAGTATCAGCAACCAGCGAGACAGCTCTACTAGACCTGGTTGTATAACCTACTTTAGTAATGTTTGAAAACTCCTAGAGGTGACAGTATCAGCAACCAGCGAGACAGCTCTACTAGACCTGGTTGTATAACCTACTTTAGTAATGTTTGAAAACTCCTAGAGGTGACAGTATCAGCAACCAGCGAGACAGCTCTACTAGACCTGGTTGTATAACCTACTTTAGTAATGTTTGAAAGTTCCTAGAGGTGACAGTATCAGCAACCAGCGAGACAGCTCTACTAGACCTGGTTGTATAACCTACTTTAGTAATGTTTGAAAGTTCCTAGAGGTGACAGTATCAGCAACCAGCGAGACAGCTCTACTAGACCTGGTTGTATAACCTACTTTAGTAATGTTTGAAAACTCCTAGAGGTGACAGTATCAGCAACCAGCAAGACAGCTCTACTAGACCTGGTTGTATAACCTACTTTAGTAATGTTTGAAAACTCCTAGAGGTGACAGTATCAGCAACCAGCAAGACAGCTCTACTAGACCTGGTTGTATAACCTACTTTAGTAATGTTTGAAAACTCCTAGAGGTGACAGTATCAGCAACCAGCGAGACAGCTCTACTAGACCTGGTTGTATAACCTACTTTAGTAATGTTTGAAAGTTCCTAGAGGTGACAGTATCAGCAACCAGCGAGACAGCTCTACTAGACCTGGTTGTATAACCTACTTTAGTAATGTTTGAAAGTTCCTAGAGGTGACAGTATCAGCAACCAGCAAGACAGCTCTACTAGACCTGGTTGTATAACCTACTTTAGTAATGTTTGAAAACTCCTAGAGGTGACAGTATCAGCAACCAGCGAGACAGCTCTACTAGACCTGGTTGTATAACCTACTTTAGTAATGTTTGAAAGTTCCTAGAGGTGACAGTATCAGCAACCAGCGAGACAGCTCTACTAGACCTGGTTGTATAACCTACTTTAGTAATGTTTGAAAACTCCTAGAGGTGACAGTATCAGCAACCAGCGAGACAGCTCTACTAGACCTGGTTGTATAACCTACTTTAGTAATGTTTCACAGGGAAAGTGTATATGCCATTTCTCTCTTTCCTTCAAACAATTGTCGTTAAAAACCAACTTGGTTCCACCTCGTCAGACCGTGTCTAATAGCGCTCACGTTTGGCTCTACTGAGAATGGTCATGGCCTCGACCTCCTTCTGGAAAGAACTGGAAAAAATTGTTATCATGTGTTACACGTGACGCTCAACAAGGAGGCGGGGTAATAGCTTATTATTACTGCTCGTTCAGGGTAAGGAAAAGCCCCTCTTGTTATTTCCCCTGATCAAAAGACAATCACCCGCTTCGGTGGCCGCGTGGTCTAACGTGCTACTCTCGTGTTGGACTAGACTACCGAAGACGGAAAGATCATGGTTGGATCCCGGTCGGGTGAACTGAGTTTTTCTTAAATGGTTTTCCACCCTCTCTCCACGCAAATACTGGTGCATTTCCTCTAAATTAAGTATTTCTAATTCCTGACCCATTGGTGTAATTAGTACTGTACATAGGCGTATACCCAAACGGGTAGTAAGACATTGTGCTAAAAAAATATATAAAGATAACACATCCTCTTTGTTCCCCTGAGCTGAAGACAGTGAAAAGCACCTCTTGTTCCCCTGTTCTGAAGACAGTGAAAAGCACTCTTGTTCCCCTGTTCTGAAGACAGTGAAAAGCACCTCTTGTTCCCCTGTTCTGAAGACAGTGAAAAGCACTTCTTGTTCCCTGTTTTTGAAGACAGTGAAAATCACCTCTTGTTCCCCTGTTCTGAAGACAGTGAAAAAGGCACATCTTGTTCCCCTGTTCTGAAGACAGTGAAAAGTACACTACCTTGTTTCCCTGTTCTGAAGACAGTGAAAAGCACCTCTTGTTCCCCTGTTCTGAAGACAGTGAAAAGCACCTCCTGCTCCCCTGTTCTGAAGACAGTGAAAAGCACCTCTTGTTCCCCTGTTCTGAAGACAGTGAAAAGCACATCTTGTTCCCCTGTTCTGAAGACAGTGAAAAGCACCTCCTGTTTCCCCTGTTTGTTTAAGACAGTGAAAAGCACCTCCTGTTCCCCTGTTGGAATCTAACGATGTCCCCTCAAAATGAGTTTTTTAAGAACCGCGTCTTACTACCCGTTCGGTTCATACCACGGCCGTCTTTAGTTACAAGCCGAAATAGTGAATTTAGTAAACAATGTGTTGAACCACGTGCAGTATTGTTAATTTAGTTCACTTTGTTCTACTGTGCGGGAAGTTTGTTTCTCGTGTGATTTACTTGATTTGAAATTTTGAGTTGTTCACGCTTATATTTTCTTATGTTTTGGGACATATAGCAAAACATACAGTAGATGAACATTTTGTGAATGTGATTAGTGATATTCAACTAACAGCTGACATGATTCCAGTATTCTAAGTTGTGTAAATTTGTGTTTATGCTTACTACAAATTGTCTGTTCATTTGGATTGCGATTGTTGCATTGATGTTTTAGTTGTGAATGATACAGATGACAACTATTTCAATGATCTTACCAGAAGAGGACTAAATAATCCATCAACAATTGTTTTGTGGATTGGAGTTAATAGACATATAATGATGAAGATTTTAATAACAGAGAAGTTCAAAAATAAGTTTCTTCAGCACCAAAATCAGAACTAACTTTTCCTGTGCACCCGTTTCGGTGGCCGCGTGGTCTAACGCGCTACTCTCGTGTTGGACTAGACTGCCAAAAGACAGGGAGATCGGGGTTTTAACCCGGTAGGGTGCACTGAGGTTTCTTTCCTAAATGGTTTTCCACTCTACTGTCACTCAAATACGGGTGAACTTCATTTAAATTCAGCCTTCCTAATCCACAAACCATTAGTGTAATTAGTAAATAGGCGTATAACCTGAAGGGGTAGTAAGACGAGGTACTTAAAAAAAAGATCCTGTATTTGACCTATAAATACATTTGTAAGGATACAGATTTAGATCCATTTACTAACAATGATTTCTGCGGTAATTCCTTGCGTGAATTATTTTCTTTGGTTTTGTCAACACTTGGAAATATACTTATCAACAACATCAAGCATAGGAATGATAAACCTTGCAGTTAAAATGTTTGTTCAAAAGAATAAGAAAATCCAAACACTTTATAAAAGTAAGGTTTCAAAACTCTCGCTATCCCAAGGCTTGGAAGTGTTCAAAGCAATTACATAAATAACACTCTTAATTTTATATAAAATATTGCTAAAGAGCTACATATAGATATGGGACTTGAACCCGGGATCTTTGGAATAGTACATCAATGAATACTCTTTCTAGGCCTCGAGCCAATGCCCTTTTGTAATTTTTTTATCATAATGTTCTTATCGTGTTTATGAACGGCACATAATCCTTAACTACTATTTACATGTTTATTTGTTATATTTTCCAACCTCTAAAGTATTTTTTTAAATTATGATTTGTGTAAAACATGTTTGGATTAATTGTCATTATCGTTCAAAGTGGTTCGTCAGTTTTTAAATGTTGAAAACTGTAAATATTCACACAATTGTCCAAAGATAGGAACCAGCAGATCGCTAGGCCTCATGACGTCACTACAAGCGGAGTTGCCACATTTAACACTCTGGCCTGTAACTAAAGACGGCCATGGCTAGACGCCTATGCACTAATTACAATACTGGATTAGGGATGAGGAAGACTTATTTTATAGGAAATTCACCCGCATTTACGTGGAGAGAGTGGGGAACAATTTAAGAAAACCACCCTCATTGCACCTGACCGGGATTAAATCCTGATCTCCCCATCTTCGGAAGTCTAGCCCAACACGAGATTAGCGCGTTAGACCACATGGCCACAGAAGCTGATCCAAAAGGAGTTGTTTGATCACATGATGTTAAGTGGCAATGAACACACATGATGTAAAGCGGCAGTGAACACATATGCTCTAAAGTGGCAGCCTCACCTTGGTCGGGAACTGGCCGCCATTGGGATGTTCAAACCGAGGACTGCTTCTCTCGTATTGGGCCGCCACAGCAGCTCTGTTGTAGTTGAGGATCTCCCCGGGATTCGCCCCCTCAAGTTGAGGTCTGAGAGCCGCAAGATTGTCTTCTGGGAACCGCACAGCAGCGGAAACTGTTCCCTGGTGCGGACAACTCAACAGTGCTGCTGAAAGCTGTAATCAACGGATTGGTTTATCCTCCAAACTATGTTCAGGTTTTTTCCCCAAAGCTGGACGTGATGTCCTGGATGTGTACTCACCAGAGTGGACGCGACTGTAAGAGAGGACGTCATCGTGTAGCACGTCATATCACCGAGTGAGCTGTCAGAGTGACATGTTCGAGATATATGTAGAGCACGTTTACACATGGTTGGACGAGACGGTGAAAGTCTAAATACTTGTGTAGAACATTGCGGTAATGAGCACGTTTAGCGCTCAAAGGGCAGCACGGAGCACTTAAGAGCCCGTCTCAGGGCGATGCAATTACTGGTTTACACGAGAAACTTAAATAATTAAAGCAGCCTCTTAAATACATCGTAATAACATGAGGTTTGTTTTATTTTGTAAAGGAAGGATGTAGAATTGGGACCTGGTTTTCAATTTATCTGGGTTTTTTCTTATTTTATTATGTATGGAATGTGAAAAAAACAACCTAAAACAGATGAAGTTTGGCAAACCTAGCAAAGTTAATAGCGCAGTATTTTGAAATTTTTACAAACATATTTAGCTTTTACATTCTTCAAGAGAAATTTACTATAAAATATTTATAATCCATAGCATAACTATCGAGCAATTCGTTACTTACTTTTATGTTGTCGCCCCAATATCTCATGTCGGATTCACACATGAAGCTGCGCTGCGCTATGCTATGCTATGCTTTTCTGCACTATACTATTATTAAGACGCCAGCCAAGTATTTAAACGAACACGTTCACATATCAAGCTATGCTGTGCTATGCTATGCCGTGCTAGCAACGCTATGCGAGTGAAATCACGTACCGGGAGATTTTTACATCTCACTCGCGCTAAACTGGTCAGCCAACAACCACATAAATGGGGGGAATCATTTAAATTATTATTTAACTTATACTGCTTATACCACTGGGGTATTTCTCATTTCTCGGTATTCCGCCCTCTTAGACAAGTTTGCTGTCACCCAGAGCTAAATAAACAAAACAAAACAAGAAAAATGTAACAAAAACTATAAAAACTTGCAAAAATTAACAACAAAAAAACAACAAAAATATAAACACAAACTATAAAAATAGCAAAAATTAACAACCAAAAAAACAAGAAAAATGTAAACACAAACTATAAAAACTTGCAAAAATTAACATACAAAAATCACATACTTAAATCATTGAGGACGTGTAAAGTGAAAGTTATATTCTCCACGCTGGGTGTCACGTGATTTCACTGTCACACAAAAGCGACGAGAGCCAATTTTAAAATAAAATAAACTTTAAAACATCTGACGTATCAGTAAGACTTTAGATACTAGTTTAGAAAATATTAGTCCCATTCAAATACTTTACTGGGTATTCTTGAACCAAATTCCTAGGCGTTTTCAGACATATCAATTAGTATTATTATTAGCACCGCGTCTTACTACCCGTTCGGGTTATACGCACTTACGCTAATGTGTAATGGTAGGGTGATTGTGAGATGGAATGGAGGACCTACAGTTTAACGTGGAATCCGGATCACGGTGGAGGCCTGGCATTCCACACATGACATATCAATTAAATTAACTGACCACCATGGTGTAGTGGTCAGTGAACCTGGCTACAAGTCTTAGGGCTGTGGGGGGTGATTCCCGGCTGATATCTTGGACATTTTTCCCAAAATGAGAATTACCAGGCGCGAATTCAGGGGGGGGGGGGAAATTTAGAAAATTAATACAGAAAACAAAATGAAAATTTAAATTTTAGAAAGAAAATTCAATACAGATAAATTATACAATTTTGTAATTTTTTTTACGCGCAGACACCTCTTAATCCGGGTCCACACGTTCCTTATTCCTCTATCTTAGAAAACTATATTTTACATTCTTAGCATATGGGGGGAGGGGGGGGGGATTTAATAAAGATAGTTAAAGAGTACTCAATGGATTTTTAAGTTCTGTAAATTATAATAATAATATATATAATATATAATTATTATTATTATTATTATTTATTATTATTATTATAATAAATTATTATTATTATTAATTATTAATTATTATTATTATATTATTTCAAACAACTATGTAAATATTTTTGAGAGGAAATGTTATATGTGTAAATCTTTTTGTTTTTAATTATTTATTATTATAATTTTTACTATTTTTTAAATATTTATTTAACTACAAGACCTGAAGATGCACCTTTAGGTACTTCGGGATTGTATAAAAAAGTCAATTATTTAATTTTCTTTTAAATCCTAAATAAACAATGATTGAGTGATTGATTTATTATTATTAGCACCACGTCTTACTACCCGTTCGGGTAATACGCACTTACGCTAATGTGTGATGGTAGGGTGATTGTGAGATGAAATGGAGAACCTACAGTTTAACGTGGGATCCGAACCACAGTGGAGGCCTGGCGTTCCACACATTCACAAGATGTCTTGTCAGAGGGGAAGGAAGGGTTTGGTAATCAGATAAATCGGTGCCGGGAGCGAGGATTAAACCCCGGACCTCCAGCACAGATGTCTGACACCTTACCCCTAGAGCGCCAGGTCACCAATATGTTGTAATACTGTTAAAAAGGTTTATGACAGTTTTTTTCTATGTGTAACACTACACATTCAGATTTTCATATTTATAATATTGTTAATAATACTATTAACAAAAAAGTATTTGTAATAAATTTAGTAATTTTTGTAATAATTATGTATTTATAATAATAAAAACTAATATGGGATTAAATACTAAATTTAAAAAAAAATCTAGAAACAACAATAAATAATAAATAAATAAAACAGTCATATAGGTTTCCTGTATGGACCTAAAATTTGACTGTCAGAAGTTACAACTGCTAAACACATGTTTTTTTGAGATCATATGCTTCGGCGTAGGGATACATAATTCGGTCCAGTAACTTTTCAGAGCTGTCAGCTGTCATTCAGCACCAAAGAAGCAATGGGAGGACTTTATTTATGGATTAAGGAGAGTACAATATGATCTAAGCCTATTTCATATTATATATGTACTTCATGTTTTCTTAAGTGGACATCCCCGTTTACCTAAGGGGGGGGGGGGTTCATCAAATTTCAGGAGGGGGACTGGATCCCCCTCCTCACCCCAATGTCTATGACATTTTATTACTGACCCTTTAAAAAAATACGTCCTACTTGGACAGCAAGTCTTGAGAAAAGGGATAATATAGTATTATTCGAAATAAAATTAAGCTGTAGAGAAAAGGGCATAAAATGTGAATATAAAAAATAAATTATAAAAATTTAGAACCTTTAAGAACCGATAAGAAACTGGTTACCGTTCTGGTTACTTTAAAAATAGCTGTTATTTTCTGTTATTGGATCTGGTTCCGGCTTGACTCCCTTCTGGAAAGACATATTAGAATTTTATTATTATATTTTCAATAAATATTTGTATCAAGAGAGCATCTGTAGCTGGCTGCTTATAGTTTGTACGATCAACAAAAGATGTCATGACAATAGCAAATGTTTGGACATGGAATCTTCATTTGTTTGGTTCTCACCGAGATGGAAAAGCGCCGGTTGTCAAATTGTGTTAAAATGTCTTTATGCTTTGTAGCTGTTGTTTTTTCGCTGCCTAAGTTTCTTATAAGTATGTCTTCTTTTAGCTAATGAATTAAAGTTAGGTTAATGCATAACTTAAATAGTGTTTGATTCAGTTAATAAAACGTTTGCATTGGCATTAAAGCTACTAAATGGTAAGTAATGAGGTCGGCTATTGATTTTGGTTGTTTTTTTTTCTCTGTAGAGGTCCAGAGTTAAACTGTTTTTTAAATGATGCTGCTTTGGTTGTGTTTTAATTTTTGCGGGTGTACGTTGAAAATCAGCACATTAATTGTGAATAGATTAAATTAGTATTGATTTATTTTGCTTTTTTGGGGTTTGATATTTTCGTCAAAGTCAAATTCTCTCGGATTATTCTCTTGTTTACATCCGAAATGGTTGCTGAAAGATCTAAAATAGATCCTAATTTTCTTTAAAAATCTTTTTGATTGATTAAACTAGATTGTGGTTTATATGTAGGAACTTCGTTTCCAGAAATACGTATTAAGACCGAAAAACAGTTTCCCCTAAATCTTGATTTGTCTGTGGTACATTGACAAAAATAGAAACAAAGTAAAATAGTACCTATGGTGTTTGCTTTAGTGTTTAAAGCACTACAACAGCTAGTTGCTAATCATGTTAAATAAACTTTAAAACATCTGACGTATCAATAAGACGTTTGATCCTAGTTTAGAAAATATTAGATCCATTCAAATACTTCAATATTCTTGAACCAAACTCCTAGGCGTTTCCAGACATATCAACTAAATAATAATAATTATTATTATTATTAGCACCGCGTCTTACTACCCGTTCGGGTTATACGCACTTACGTTAATGTGTAATGGTAGAGTGATTGTGAGATGAAATGGAGGACCTACAGTTTAACGTGGGATCCGAACCACAGTGGAGGCCTGGCATTCCCCACGTTTACAAGATGTCTTGTCAGAGGTGAAGGAAGGGTTTGGTAATCAGATAAATGTGTGCCGGGACCGAGGATTGAACCCCTGACTCCAGCACAGAAATCAGACACCTTACCCCTAGACCACCAGGTCACCAATATAGACTATTAACTAATTACTGTATGAGAAATAAAGCATTCACACCACATTAGGACTAGGTAAAGTAAGACCAAGTAACTTGACCTGACTGGAAGTTGAACTGGTAAAGCTACCAGAGCTGGTCATTCAATGCATTGAAGCAAAGGGCCAGTGTCATAGTCAGACTGAGTACACCTCAAGTGTGGCACTAGACTAAATACAAGACACCACTTACCTAGACCCGAATGGAATGGCCAGTTGCACAGTCAACGTAGTACACCTCAAGTGTGGCGCTAGACTAGATACACAAGACAACACTTACCTAGACCAGAATGGAATTTATCAGTTTCATATGTGAAACTGGTCCATTCCCTTCAAGCTTAAATAGGTGTCATCTTGTGTTTAGTATAGCGCCACACTCGAGGCATACTAAGTTTCATTATGACACTGACCCAAAGTGTTGAAGCGTTCTTGACCACAGGAACCATTGATAAAATAAAACTTCTTTCAAACAGTAATAAATATAATTATTATCTACTAATAGAATAAAACGTGTCCTCCAAACTTTGATTTCAATGAGATTTACTAAACTCCAGACACATTTGAAAATTGTAACTATCTTATTGTTAAGAAAACCAATTTTTGTTATATTAATATTCTAGTCTTCAAAATATGTCAAATTTCTCTCTAAACATTTCACTAAATGTTATTCAACCTTTATCTATGAATCAAGTAGTGGCATATACACATTCAGCACAGTCTTATTTACTTACCTACTCTATGGCATTAAAAACTCCGAAAGTTTATTGCTGTGCTTACCAAAGTATGCCACCTATGCCTATCTTGAGCAGGTTGTATCCAGTCCACCTCATGACACCCTATTCATATTTTGTTCTAGTTCTATATTCAGTCCACCTCATAACACCCTATTCATATTTTGTTCTAGTTCTATATTCAGTCCACCTCATAACACCCTATTCATATTTTGTTCTAGCTCTATATCCAGTCACCTCATGACACCCTATTCATATTTTGTTCTAGTTCTATTTCAGTCCACCTCATAACACCCTATTCATATTTTGTTCTAGTTTTATATCCAGTCCACCTCATGACACCTATTCATATTTGTTCTAGTTCTATATTCAGTCCACCTCATAACACCCTATTCATATTTTGTTCTAGCTCTATATCCAGTCCACTTCATTACACCCTATCCATATCTTGAGTTAGGCCTAGTTCTATCCAGTCCACTTCATTACACGGTTTACACCCTATCGATTTCACTGTACACTCTAATGTTATCCTCCCATTGGGTTTACCAGTCATTACCACGAACATGGTTCTAGATTCTCCCATTCATGCTGCTTTAGCACATCACAAACAAATCCAACAAATTGGCTATTATGAAATATATTACACACATTCACATGGTGATTGTTTAAACACCTCTAAGTATAACATTTTGAACCCGCCTCGGTGGCCGTTTGACTTAAGGCACTACTCTCGCAATAAACAAGACTGCCAATGATTGTTAAATTGTCGTTTGATTCTGGTCGAGAGCGCTGAGGGTGGTTTTTCCTAAAGGGTTTCCCCACACACTCCATTCAAATGCAGGTAAAATTATTATAAATTCAACCTTCCTCATCTATAACCCATTAGCATGATTATTACATAACCGTATAACCTAAATGGGTAGTAAGACTCAGGTTTTTTTTTATAAATAACATTTTAATATAGTTTTTTTTTCCCCCTTTCAGGTTAGGCTGGCTGATGATAACTTATGCCTGCTACATATCATTTAGCGCAAGACTTTTGGAAATTATGCCCTTATTTGTAACTAGTTGAAAACATGTAGAATTAACTCTTAACTAAAAGCTTTATATGTTAGCTTTTGTGTGTGGCATTTCCTCAAAGCTATCTTGTACAATGTGGATTTAATATATTATTTTGCTAATGGGCCGCTTACTTTAAGGGGATATTTTCGATAAGTAATCCAATAAAAGTAGGGGGTTAGAAAGGAATACAAAAAAAAAAAAAAGCAAAATCAATGTCATTTGCCAGTGCCTTTGCCACCGCATTGGATGTGAGCGGCGAAAACGATAGTGGTAACTACTCACTGACTGCGGTGACGTCAGTGTCTAGCGCTGCCATGGGGGTGACTGGAGACGAGGACTCTGATGCCCTGAGTGGCCCATCGGACGACTGGCCTAACGGCACGACTTACAACGTCTCCCTGCTGTCGTCTGTGTTCGGGGTGACCCACTGCACCCAATGGGGGCAGGTGAATCACGTCTACTTCCAACTGGCCAACACCTTCTTCTTCCTGTCGTACCTGGCCCCCAATGGCATGTACGGGATACTATACCTGCGGTGCACTCTGCTGGTCGGCTGCGCCTTCTTCGCGCTCTGGGGCTGGGTGGTCAGATGCTCCTTCGATGCTTTCCTCTGGAACGCCATCTTCGTTGGCATCAACTTGGTCCATGTGTGCGTGCTGCTATACTACTTGCGGCCGGTCAAGTTCACGCGGGAGATTGAGGAGGTGAGTAACTTGCTATATCTCTAGACACGAGGGAGATTGAGGAGGTGAGTAACTTGCTATATCTCCAGACACTAGGAAGATTAAAGAGGTGAGTAACTTGCTATATCTCCAGACACGAGGGAGATTGAGGAGGTGAGTAACTTCCTATATCTCTAGACACGAGGGAGATTGAGGAGGTGAGTAACTTGCTATATCTCCAGACACTAGGAAGATTAAAGAGGTGAGTAACGTGCTATATCTCCAGACATGAGGGAGATTGAGGAGGTGAGTAACTTCCTATATCTCCAGACACGAGGGAGATTGAGGAGGTGAGTAACTTGCTATATCTCCAGACACGAGGGAGATTGAGGAGGTGAGTAACTTGCTATATCTCCAGACACTAGGAAGATTAAAGAGGTGAGTAACTTGCTATATCTCCATACATTAAGAAGATTGAGGAGGTGAGTAACTTGCTATAACTCCAGAAACTCATATTGAGGTGACAGAGTAGCTTGGAACAAAGATCTCATAGAGCTCTATCAGTTTCCCTGATCACATGGGTACTTGGGCAAGCAAAATGAAACCTGCCCATGAGAGTTAAATATGCTGATATATGCATCAGCTATCACATGAGTAATTTGTTAGTAACTGCTGGTGTTTGCGTGTTGCCTGGTGACAATATCATCATGAGTGAATCATTGCCACAGTCAGACTTAGATAGCAAGGAACTCATTTTGATTGTATACAAACAGGGTGTCCAGCAAACTACGATACAGAGAATTTGTTTGCATGTGGAAAAGTCTGGGAATTTTATCAAATTTCTGGAAATTTAATGTGTTTCCTAAAAAATACACAACATTTAGGCCTATTATCTGTTTAAGAATCAAATAGCCGAAGATATTATAATTGCTTTTAGTGAGGATTTACTCGCATCTAGATATCATATTATGAAAATGGAAATTGACACCTAGACACGGGAATCGAACCTGGGATCTTTGGCTTAGTACGCCAATGTTCTAACCACTGAGCTAGCCAGGATCATTCTTCACTCATATTTTAAGGCAGAGTCTATGATGGACGTGCGGAAATCGTCGGCTACAAATGTGTGATCATTTAAGATCACAAGCTATCAGATAACGCAGCCAATGACCCTGGGCATAGGACAATTCCTGGATAACTCGGTAGTTAGAGTATTGGCGTACTAAGCCCAAGAGCCCAGGTTCGAATCCCATATATAGGTGTAATTTATCAATTTTCACAATATGCTATTTAAAATGGTCAAAATAACATATTTCATCCAGTTAACACACACCGTGAATCTCTTTTAACACAGTTGTCCTTGTTGAGCAGACCAATCTTAATTCTCAAGGTTAACATTTGTGAGTTTTGTGTTGCCTTTCAACACCGCGCCATTAGTCGAAAGTTGAGTCATCATAATGTGCATATGTGGGAATTTGATTAAGTTGTAGGAAGAATAAACTTAAAAAATGAATGTGTCATAACAAGTCTAAACTGTACTGGTGTGGGTGATATCTTAATGTCTCAATATGATCTCACGGAAATAGACCATTGATCACACCCAATAGCCCATCGTTTTAGGGTGATATCCTTAATCCCTTTCATAGAGTGACACAATTTCAGAATGTGTATGTGTCTATAAATATTATTACATTAAGTTACAATCTTAGTAAAATATCTGTAATATATGAATATTTATTTATATAGTGGCTGAAAAGACATTGTCTCATCAAAAACATGGCAAACTCGGGAATTTTAAGATATTGTTTGGCTGGAAAACCTGTGTACTAATTATGCTAATGTTAGGGGAAGGTTGAACTTAGATTAAGTGTACCCACATTTGCATGGGAAGAGATTGGAAAACCATTTAGGACAAAACACCCTCAGTACACCCCACCAGGATTGAACCACGATCTCCTTGTCATCACTAGTTTCGTCTATTGGGAAAGTGACGCCTTAAGGTTCTTAGACGATGTGGCCACCGAGGCTGGTCTGTGTATTGGTTCTAATGCAATTTGTTTTAGTATATTTTGGTCTGTTTCATGTTTTGTAATGTGTTTTTCTAACTAAGTCTGATGTTCAATTTATAAATGGTTAGTAGGGAATGGTTTCAATTTTCCCTATATTAATTTTAAAGTCTTGTTTCAGCTGTGTGACCACTTGTTTGGATCCATTCTTGATTTTTAGGGTGGCAATAGCAAGTGTAGAGATATGTTCAAATTGTGTTGGACACAGTATAGGTGGCAGTAGCAAGTGTCTACATATTATGTTAAACGTGTGTTGGACGCAGTGTAGGTGGCAGTAGCAAGTGTCCAGATATTATGTTCAACTTGTGTTGGACGCAGTGTAGGTGGCACTAGCAAGTGTCCAGATATTATGTTCAACTTGTGTTGGACGCAGTATAGGTGGCAGTAGCAAGTGTCCAGATATTATGTTCAACTTGTGTTGGACGCAGTGTAGGTGGCAGTAGCAAGTGTCCAGATATTATGTTCAACTTGTGTTGGACGCAGTGTAGGTGGCAGTAGCAAGTGTCCAGATATTATGTTCAACTTGTGTTGGACACAGTATAGGTGGCAGTAGCAAGTGTCCAGATATTATGTTCAACTTGTGTTGGACGCAGTGTAGGTGGCAGTAGCAAGTGTCCAGATATTATGTTCAACTTGTGTTGGACGCAGTGTAGGTGGCAGTAGCAAGGGTCCAGATATTATGTTAAACGTGTGTCGGACGCAGTGTAGGTGGCAGTAGCAAGTGTCCAGATATTATGTTCAACTTGTGTTGGACGCAGTGTAGGTGGCAGTAGCAAGGGTCCAGATATTATGTTCAACTTGTGTTGGACGCAGTGTAGGTGGCATTAGCAAGTGCACAGATATTATGTTCAACTTGTGTTGGACGCAGTGTAGGTGGCAGTAGCAAGTGTCCAGATATTATGTTCAACTTGTGTTGGACGCAGTGTAGGTGGCAGTAGCAAGTGTCCAGATATTATGTTCAACTTGTGTTGGACGCAGTGTAGGTGGCAGTAGCAAGTGTCCAGATATTATGTTCAACTTGTGTTGGACGCAGTGTAGGTGGCAGTAGCAAGTGTCCAGATATTATGTTCAACTTGTGTTGGACGCAGTGTAGGTGGCAGTAGCAAGTGTCCAGATATTATGTTCAACTTGTGTTGGACGCAGTGTAGGTGGCAGTAGCAAGTGTCCAGATATTATGTTCAACTTGTGTTGGACGCAGTGTAGGTGGCAGTAGCAAGTGTCCAGATATTATGTTCAACTTGTGTTGGACACAGTATAGGTGGCAGTAGCAAGTGTCCAGATATTATGTTCAACTTGTGTTGGACGCAGTGTAGGTGGCAGTAGCAAGTGTCCAGATATTATGTTCAACTTGTGTTGGACGCAGTGTAGGTGGCAGTAGCAAGGGTCCAGATATTATGTTAAACGTGTGTCGGACGCAGTGTAGGTGGCAGTAGCAAGTGTCCAGATATTATGTTCAACTTGTGTTGGACGCAGTGTAGGTGGCAGTAGCAAGGGTCCAGATATTATGTTCAACTTGTGTTGGACGCAGTGTAGGTGGCATTAGCAAGTGCACAGATATTATGTTCAACTTGTGTTGGACGCAGTGTAGGTGGCAGTAGCAAGTGTCCAGATATTATGTTCAACTTGTGTTGGACGCAGTGTAGGTGGCAGTAGCAAGTGTCCAGATATTATGTTCAACTTGTGTTGGACGCAGTGTAGGTGGCAGTAGCAAGTGTCCAGATATTATGTTCAACTTGTGTTGAACGCAGTGTAGGTGGCAGTAGCAAGTGTCCAGATATTATGTTCAACTTGTGTTGAACGCAGTGTAGGTGGCAGTAGCAAGTGTCCAGATATTATGTTCAACTTGTGTTGGACGCAGTGTAGGTGGCAGTAGCAAGTGTCCAGATATTATGTTAAACGTGTGTTGGACGCAGTGTAGGTGGCAGTAGCAAGTGTCCAGATATTATGTTCAACTTGTGTTGGACGCAGTGTAGGTGGCAGTAGCAAGTGTCCAGATATTATGTTCAACTTGTGTTGGACGCAGTGTAGGTGGCAGTAGCAAGTGTCCAGATATTATGTTCAACTTGTGTTGGACGCAGTGTAGGTGGCAGTAGCAAGTGTCCAGATATTATGTTCAACTTGTGTTGGACGCAGTGTAGGTGACAGTAGCAAGTGTCCAGATTGTGGGAAGAACTATTGTACTTTGTAACTATTGTAATGACCGGGTCATGCCGGTTGCAAGGTTATGGATCTACATAACTCATAAGTCATTACACGAGTTGTCACGCAATGCGCATGTGCAGTAATTACTACTTCCTTCCTAAATATTCATAAGTTTCCGTGTCAGGCACTCGTTTCGTTTGTTCTGGGTAAGCAGGGCAGTATGAGTACAGGCACTGACACGAGTAGGGCTATTAGCACCCGAGACCACACGCTTTGGGCATAATTCACTGCTCTCGACCACGGCACAAGACCACAGCTCACTCGGTAGCGTGTCTGTCTTTTGAGCAAAGGTTACCGGGTTCGATTCCCGACATGTCCGAAAGATTGATGAAATGTTGGTCTGTCCTTTCACAGTGGGGAATTAACGTCCGGGGGTTAGGTGTTGTGCCTGTTATGTATCTAAGTTAGTAAGTCGTGTGTTGATATAATAGGTCGGTTCAAAAAGTGCATGTTAAATACCAATTAATAAACATGACAAACTGATGATTATGATTTTATTTCACGAATCAAATTTTTGAGATCCGGTCACTCGTATAATGTGACTGACTCTGTGACAAAGATTTGGGGTTCAATCCTTACCAGAGGTCTAAGTATTGATTGCATGTAAATCTACGTCAGAGCTTGTCAAGACCCGTTCACTTTATTTACTTACGTCGCCCTTAGAAGTAACAACTTTAGGAATATGATTGCCTCATTTTAAAATGTTTAATTTGTTTATTTACGTCGCCTTGAGGCATAACGTAAGGAATATGATTGTTTTATACTATATGTAACGTCTAAATTGTTTACTTACGTCGCTTTGAGGCATAACGTAAGGAATATGATTGTTTCATACTATATGTAACGTTTAAATTGTTTACTTACGTCGCTTTGAGGCATAACGTAAGGAATATGATTGTTTTATACTATCTAACGTCTAAATTGTTTACTTACGTCGCTTTGAGGCATAACGTAAGGAATATGATTGTTTTATACTATATGTAACGTCTAAATTGTTTACTTACGTCGCTTTGAGACGTAACAACTTAAGCAATATGATTGTTTCATCATACATCATCCACTTTGTTTACCTTGAGACAGATCAACGTAAGGAATATGATTGTTTCATACTATAACGTTTAGTTTGTTTACTTACGTTGCTTTGAGACGTAACAACGCATTGAATAATGATTTATCCGCTCTCTTACATCCAGTTGTAACTTAATTCGCCCTGAGACGTAACAACGCTAAGAATATGATTGCGTCGTACTCCAAAGTCCAGCGATCGATTATTATTGGCGCAGGTTGTTAATTTGCTCCACACGATTACCTTCTGATGCAGGTCACGAGGTAATACAGACAATTGTACTTATAGTGTGGGCAATATTGCACCCTCTGATGCAGGTCACGAGGTAATACAGACAGTTGTACTGAAAGTTTGTGCTGTATTGCACCCTCTGATGCAGGTCACGAGGTAATACAGACAATTGTACTGATAGTGTGGGCAATATTGCACCCTCTGATGCAGGTCACGAGGTAATACGGCAAGTCGTACTGACAGTGCGTGCTGTATTGCACCCTCTGATGCAGGTCACGAGGTAATACAGACAGTTGTACTGAAAGTGTGTGCTGTATTGCACCCTCTGATGCAGGTCACGAGGTAATACAGACAATTGTACTGATAGTGTGGGCAATATTGCACCCTCTGATGCAGGTCACGAGGTAATACAGCAAGTCGTACTGACAGTGCGGGCAATATTGTACCCTCAGATGCAGGTCACGAGGTAATACAGCAAGTACTGACAGTGCGGTATATATTGCACCCTCTGGTGCAGATCACATGGTAATATCGCGAGTTATACCAACACTGTGGGTTATATTGCTCCTCCCGGACATTTGATAGTGTCCATCAGCCTCAAGCTGAACAGTAAAATAGCGTATACGCAGCCACACATTCTCATGCGTTCAGAGTGGAACGGGGTTTCAGAAATGTTGAGAGGGCACACAAACACACACACCGTCAAATCGACTCTGTTCCCCTCCATTCTGTGAATGCTGGCCTACACCCCTTCAGGGAGACACAGAACTAGCACAAGTCGTCAAACGGAAATTCCTGTCTATTTCTAGAACCCAATAAAACTTGTCATGTGTTATGTTTATTTATCTTCTGTCTCGCTCTATAAACTTTGTTGGTGTGGTGGACATCACTATTTAACCTGGAGAGTTGATGTTAGTGATGTTTTCTGGTATATTAGAGATATAAACCCGCCTCGGTGGCGTAGTTGGCTAACGCGCTTATCGTGTTGAGCCCGACTGCTGAGGACGGGGAGATCGAGGTTCGAATCTCGGTCGGGTGAACTGGGGGTGGTTTTTCCTAAATGGTTTTCCACTCTCCCTCCACGCAAATGCGGGTTCACTTCCTTTAATTTAACCTTCCCAATTCCTAATCCATTAGTGTAATTAGTACTTAAGTGTATAACCCGAATGGGTAGTAAGACGCGGTGCTAAATAATAATAAAAAAAATAGAGATATAACCCATGTTTCGACAGAACACCCAGATACCGAACAGTTTTATTCTTCATGGACAGTTCTTGTTTGAAAAAATATAGCTCTCACTAGATGGAAGATTCTTGTTCAATTGCAAGTTCTCTCCTTCGATGGACAGTTCTTGCTCGATGGGAAGTTATTGTTTGATAAATAGTTCCTGTTTGATGGACAATTTTCCTCGATGGGAAGTTCTCATTCTAGCTCGATGAGGATTTTTCACTCGATGAGGAGTTCTTGCTAGATGGGTATTTCTCATGAAACAAACATTTCTTGCACATAGCAACTAGGATCTTGTTGTTGAAGCTCATATTTCCCCAAGGCTACTCGACTATATCACAACTTTTACTCTAATCACCAGAAAGTTGTTTGGAGTCGCACACACACTATGCGGTCGAGCCTGTTTAATCATCTAGTAAATGATAAAATGAAATAACCTATGCAAGGTCATTCAAGGCCACTTTCCAATTATGAAAAATATGGTAACCTTATAACCATAAACAGATATCCATGGTAATATATTTAATTAATCAAACTTTTTGCAGATAATGTTATCAATATTAATCCTACTGTTAAAAGTCATTCATGAAGCGTATCGTTGTTGGTTCCATTAATGATCCAATCCTTAATTCTAGATTGAGTCTTGAGATGTGTTGTTCATTCACAGGTGTACCTGGCTCTGTTCCGCCCTCTTAAGGTCACCAGGCACCAGTTCAAGAAGGTGCTCAACTGCATGAAGCTCATCAGACAGTTGAAGTACCAAGAGGTGTATGCTCAGGAGAAAGTCACCAAGGTGGACAGTCTGTCACTCGTGCTCTCTGGAAAGTAAGTGAACCATCAACTCTCTGTGACCAGGAGAAAGTCACCAAGATGGACAGTGTGCCATCTTTGGAAAGTAAGTGAACCATCAACTCTCTGTGACCAGGAGAAAGTCCCCAAGATGGACAGTGTGCCATATTTGGAAAGTAAGTGAACCAGCATCTCCATGTAACCAGGAGAAAGTCACCAAGCTGTACAGTGTGCCATCTCTGGAAAGTAAGTGAACTAGAAGCTCTATGTAACCAGGAGAAAGTCACCAAGCTGTACAGTGTGCCATCTTTGGAAAGTAAGTGAACCAGCAGCTTCATGTGACCAGGAGAAAGTCACCAAGATGGACAGTGTGTCATCTTTGGAAAGTAAGTGAACCATCAACTCTCTGTGACCAGGAGAAAGTCCCCAAGATGGACAGTGTGCCATATTTGGAAAGTAAGTGAACCAGCATCTCCATGTAACCAGGAGAAAGTCACCAAGCTGTACAGTGTGCCATCTCTGGAAAGTAAGTGAACTAGAAGCTCTATGTAACCAGGAGAAAGTCACCAAGCTTTACAGTGTGCCATCTCTGGAAAGTAAATGAACCAGCATCTCCATGTAACCAGGAGAAAGTCACCAAGCTGTACAGTGTGCCATCTCTGGAAAGTAAGTGAACTAGAAGCTTATGTAACCAGGAGAAAGTCACCAAGCTGTACAGTGTGCCATCTCTGGAAAGTAAGTGAACTAGAAGCTCTATGTAACCAGGAGAAAGTCACCAAGCTGTACAGTGTGCCATCTTTGGAAAGAAAGTGAACCAGCATCTCCATGTAACCAGGAGAAAGTCACCAAGCTGTACAGTGTGCCATCTCTGGAAAGTAAGTGAACTAGAAGCTCTATGTAACCAGGAGAAAGTCACCAAGCTGTACAGTGTGCCATCTCTGGAAAGTAAGTGAACCACCAGCTCTCTATGACCAAGAGAAAGTCACCAAGCTGTACAGTGTGCCATCAGCTCTCTGTAACTAGGAGAAAGTCACCAAGCTGTACAGTGTGCCATCTCTGGAAAGTAAGTGAACCACCAGCTCTCTATGACCAGAGAAAGTCACCAAGCTGTACAGTGTGCCATCAGCTCTCTGTAACTAGGAGAAAGTCACCAAGCTGGACAGTGTCTCTCTTACTCTCTGGAAAGTAAGTGAACCAACCTTTCATTGCAACTTTTGAAACGAGAGACGTTTTATGAAAGAATCTGGTACAACACACATTGGCTTATACTTGATGTTCTGTACTGATATATATTATTATTGTTGTTAGGGTTTATAGGCTCGCCGACACAATGAGGTCATTGGTGGGCTTACTGCTTTATAATTGTTCTCATTTATTGTTTGGTATAAACTAAATTACTCATTGGTCACATACAGTAATCAGAGAAGTGAAATTAACTTCTCATCCATCGGTTGATCTTAATTTTAGTTTCACATCCCAGAGATTCTATATTCAGTTTTATACAAAGTGCCCTAGCCAACCAGTTTTGAAAAAAGTTTGTTTGGATTTAATTGTGTTCTCTGTTGTTCATGTTTCATGGATCTAAAACAAATATTGTAGTTTCTAAATAAAAATAGTAATAAGATTAAAACTTACAAAAAATGGTAGGAGCAGTCCTAAACATATGAACTACAGACCGCTACACTGTTTTCGTGACCAAGCCTCCTATCCTATCTTATTTTTAATCCTGACTGAGGGTTGTGGGTACTGGTATGTTACAGGCTCGTGGTCTCCCAAAACAGCCGGGCCCTGCACATAGTGTTCTCTCACCAGTTCCTGGACTCTCCGGAGTGGTTCGGCGTCTCCACTGATGAGTTCTTCCAGGTAAGATTCACCTCATGTGCTGTGTTTACTCAGACATCTCTCAGCTGGTATCAGGGTATTAGAAACAGAGAGGAGGTATTTGTGTCAGGAGTAGAGCTAGTATCGATTTAAGATAGTGAGGAGTATAGTTTAGTATAACTATTCAGGATATTAAAAAGAGAGAGTATTTGTGTCAGGAGTAGGCAGTAAATATAAGATAGTGGAGGTAATAGTGTAAGTAGAGCTATTATCAGGATATTAGAAACAGAGAGGAGGTATTTGTGTCAGGAGTAGAGCTCGTATCAGAATATTAAAAAATAGTGAGGATATACATGTCAGGAGTAGAGTTAGTATCAGAATATTAAAGACAATGGGGAAGTATCTTTGTAAGGAGTAAAGTTATTACTAGGATATTAAAAACGGTGAGGAGGTATCTGTGTTAGCAGTAGAGCTATTATCAGGTATTAGAAACAGTGAGGAGGATTAGAACTAGCAACGGGTATTGACTGTGTCAGGTGTCCATCACCGCAATGGAGGAGTCCCGGGTGCTCATCTGGCACCGAGAAAGCTCAAGCTGACCATCATCACTGACCAGTTCCTGCAGGCAGTGTTTGACCACATCCTGGGGCGTGATGTCGTCAAAAAGCTCATGCAGGTCAGAATAAGTCAACTTTGAAACACTTATCAAATCGAACCCACGTGGGCTACATGATTCTCATATAATGGACCATAGTGTCAAGATCCAGATGTATCAAGGGTCGTAGAGAAATGACTATTGCTATCTGGGTACCTAAAGATGAACATTGTGCTTCACAATAAAAATATCAAGAGCGCTAATAAACTGTTACCCGCTTCGGGGGCCGAATGGACCACGGCGTCGCTCTCACAGTAAACTGGACTGCCGATGATGGGGAGATCGGGGTTTGGATCCCGGTTAGGTCTACTGAGGATTGTTTTTATTAAATGATTCTCCACTCTTCCTCCATGCAAATATGGGTAACTTCCTTTCAATTCAATCTTCCTCATCCTTATCGCATTAGTGTAATTAGTATAAGCTTTCAGTCTAAATTTGAAGTTACATTGACACATGTAATATATCTTGTTTCAATCCACCTTTCCTATACCTTCTTCCAAATATAATACATATTGACACTTGTAAATAAGTTTACATATTATATTATTTTGTAAGTATTTTAAAAAAAATTGTGTATCTAGAAAATCCTAAATATTGAAATTATGTGTCTTTAACATTTAGCCATTATCCACTTTGGTGGTCGCATGGTTTTACGCGCTAGTCTCGTATTTGACTAGACTGCGCTGACAGGGAGACCAAGGTTCGAATATTGGTAGAGTAGTTTTCCAAAATGTTTTTTTTTTTCATTCTTTTCCATACAAATGTGGGTACACTTCCTCTAAATATAACCTTACTAATCCCTAAAATCACTAACAAAATTAGTACATAAGTGTATAACCCAAACAGGTAGTAAGACACTGTGCTAAAAAAAAATCATGTGACAAGAAATACCAATCTAATGGATTTTGGCATGTATGTCAAACAATGTTTGAAACATAGAATGTTATTCTGTTGTACATCACCATAATTAATATGTTATATCTTAAAACCAAGATATTGTATTTATTTGAGTAATACACTTTCAAGAGTTAAGTTTCTGTAGTGTAGTGTCAAGTGTTGGGCATTAGTGTAGCGCAACACTAGACGTAGTGCAAGGAGGTTGGTTTGTTTGCATGGTGCGCGGAGATTGTCGTAGTTGTGTCATGGCTTTTTTTTTTTGCGTTTTTTTGACACTTGATAGTTGCTTTTAATTGTTTTACCCCAATTGTCTTACATATGGGCATATCTGATATATCATAAAAGGCTACTTTCATCTATTCATCAAGTCCTGTGATGTCAAGCCATTTAAACACAGTGTGTGTTTTTTTTTTTTTTGAAAGAAAAAAAAATGCAAGTGATCAAATAGTTAATCGGTATTGAAAGTGCAACTAAATTGGCCGCATAGCTGGGGAAGCCTCCTTAAGTGATTCCATAAGTGATTGGAAGAGGAACCGTAGTAAGATTGAACAACATCCGTTAATTACATAAAACAACAAATATCCAAAATTTCTTCTTTTAATAGGGGGTGGTAGGGTAAAGTGAGTTAAGGGCAGTGTTTTTTGCCAGTTTTGATTGCCTTCAATATTGCTTCCATTAGAAACATATGGTTTAATTTTCTTCACACAGTGATCTATCATGAGTATAGCGGTATTAGATGAGAAACTTCTTAAATGAAGAGAAAAAGTTGTCAGTAATTTCTAGGACCTCTTGACAGTATTCAGTTTCTACTGGAGCAATATTTGATTTATTTTACTATAAAAACTGCGAAAATACTGCCCTATATTCATGTTTCCTTCCACCCTGCCTTAATAAGATGGGTAGAGTGGAGTGCTACTTTTGCATTCTACCCGACAAATAGAAAAAGAAACCCACGATGTGAACCTCTCATTCAATTTTTGAAAAGTGTGCTATCATCCAAAATTTTGGACTATCTATGGAAGGGGGGGTTTGCTTTATTTGTAAATTTTCTTCCTAATAAATTAATCACATCACCTGGCCTGAGGCTTCGCAATCGCACTACACTGAGTTTGCCAATGACTAGAAAGTCAAGGTTCGAATTTCTCCCCCGTGAATTGGTTTCTTTGTAACCATTATTTCTCCACACTAATGTGGGTGCACTTTCTCTTGACTCTCACCCCACCCTTAACACACGAGATCAGGAGCCTGGGTGCTACGCAGTCACACAGACACAAGGGCTCTAGACGCCTTGGACTGTCGATTCCAAATCACTTGCTTCTATAACAAGGGATTACCCATTTCGGTGGTCGCATGGTCTAACGCGCTATCCTCGTGTTAAACTAGACTACCGATGACTGAGAGATCAGGTTTGATTCCGGTCAGGTGTACTGAAGGTGGTTTTTCCAAAATGGCTTTCCACTCTTCCTCCATGCAAATGCATGTGTACTTCCTTTAAATATAACCTTCCTAATCCCTAACACATTTATATAATTAGTACTTATATGTACAACCTGAACGAACAGTAAGACACGGTGCTTGAAAAAAAAAAGATGACTTTGACCCTACCAAAATTTGAACCAAATTCTCATCGCCAGACTCTTCCACGAGAGGCAAGGCACGGCACTTAATATCTAGCTTGTAACGGATACAGGCAAGGGATATCACCTGTGAGTGTGGTATCACAACCTGCACACTACTGCGCACCTCTACACTATTCTCTTGTTTTTTTCAGATGCCCGTAGTTGGTTCCCCCACTGAGCAGGATATAGCAGTTTTGGTCAGCGCCACACTCTTACTATTTTCAGTGTTCCCCCTCCCTCTTTCTGTTGCATGTGTTCACACACCCACCAACACGGCCATACAAGGCCTGATAGGCAGGAGGTTCCAAGGACTAGTGACCCCCTTCTAGCGGCCTCTGGCATCTCTAACTTTGTTTCCCCATTTGTTCTGAATAGGGTCCACTTATCAACAAAACACCAGAGCGACGACACAGAATAATTAGCTTATCTAGCAGGTGCAAGTTTATGCTTTTACAAAATATAATTTGCCAACCTAATGTCTTTGTTGTTTGCTCTAAAATTAATCAGAAACAATGTATTCACATTGTTTAACCTCTCCCCGGCTCAGGCATTGAACAATGTCTTTGTTTGCCCGAGCGTTCCCTGGTGTGAGCGTGAATCGACGTTTTGTAGCAATAGGTTATTGTAATGCCATTTATCAAAGAACCAGTGTACTTTTAGCCAGTCTGAATACTTCATATTGAAGCTGATATATGAGCTACCGGTTCACTGCTTCACTATGACCATGAATTAAGTAGTAAATGATTAGTGAAACTATTTGTCTGGTGAGAATAGAGAAACATAAAGTGCCGTCGAACCCGCGCAGACAGCTGTGATACTTGTGCACCAGGGAATGGCCCAAATACATCTAATAATACTTTTTTTTAGCATTCAGGTTGAATAAAAACCTGAATTGCCAATTGTTATTTTGTCCTTATCGTGTATTTTGCATGATATAGTGTATGTGGTACAATAAAAAAAAAACACCACTTTTTGATTGGAATGTGTCACTTGGCGTACATATACTCAGGAATAAAACAGAGCCATCTCAAAATCTAGCTAGAACACCAAGATATCGGCCATCCAAAATGGTGGCCGAGGAGTTCTTTCGCCTATCAATATCCAGTTCACCTTTAGTCAAATTTAAATTTAAATTATTTGTTTCTTTGTTGTAGGATTTTTTTTTCTCTTAACATTATTGTTTTTGAAAAAATTTAACAGCTTTTTTTTTTTTTCTTAGTTTCATGAAAAGTACTCAGAATTTGAGAGATTGTGCTCTATAACTTTAAAAGCCAAATTTAACTATTTTTCCAATGATACCGTAGTAAAGCCATTTGTGTTGAAACAGTCCCAATAACGAACAGAAAACTTTGGGAACGTGTTCCTGGGTAATATCCTCCCTCAACGCTATTACACATATACTATCTCTTTAAGTTTAAAAGGAACTAACACGTATATGTTATATTGAGTAGCTTACTGCAAAGATTGTCATACCAATAATGACAAATATTAATTTTATGATATACTGATAAGGTTGAAATAAGTTTCATACTTGTGTAACAATAAATTAAGAGAGTAGACCAGTACAAACAAAATGTAATTAAATTTAGATTTTAAAGCTTTAGAGCCAAATTCCTCAAATTTTGAGTACTTTTCACATAACTAAGCAAAATGATGTAAAAAAATAAGTTTTTCAATTTTTCTGTGAAAACGATAATGTTTGGAAAAAAATATTTCCTACAAAAAAGAAAGAACTATCAACTATATTTAAATGAAAATTGAAATCTGACTAAAGGTGACCTAGATATTGACAGGCGAAATAACGCCACGGCAGCCATCTTTGATGGCCGCCATTTTGGTGTTTTAAGTAGATTTTGTGATGGCTCCTTAACTAAACAATTTCGTTTTAGTCTTAAGTATCTGTATAGCAAATGCGACATTCCACTCAAAAAGTGCAGGGTTAATTCTGATATTGGCACGTACCACATATACTAATATGCTACTGTTGGTCCTCTCTTGTAATGTCACCCCAACCTTTGTTGTCACACCACTGTGGTAGTCTGAATCTTGGACTCCAAGTGATGCTCTCTGCTAGAAGATATTGGAATGTGCATGGCTGTGGCCTATGTCAGCTGCGTAGACACACAGCTGAGTGTCAGTTCATTAAACTGTGTGAATAAGTTAATAGAATAGTAGTTGAGAACTTTTGATGTTTCACTGAAACAGAAAACAAACCATAACATAAAATGGCTTATAAATAAATGTAAACTGTTTTCCATTGCCAATGGTCGTCACTTTGACATATCCTGGAATGGTTGTCACTCAGCGCATGTTCTGGGATGGTTGTCACTCAGCGCATGTTCTGGGATGGTTGTCACTCAGCGCATGTTCTGGGATGGTTGTCACTCAGCGCATGTTCTGGGATGGTTGTCACTCAGCGCATGTTCTGAGATGGTTGTCACTCAATGCATGTTCTGAGATGGTTGTCACTCAACGCATGTTTTGAGATGGTTGTCACTAAACACATGTTCTGAGATGGTTGTCACTCAACGCATGTTCTGAGATGGTTGTCACTCAATGCATGTTCTGAGATGGTTGTCACTCAACGCATGTTCTGAGATGGTTGTCACTCAACGCATGTTCTGAGATGGTTGTCACTCAATGCATGTTCTGAGATGGTTGTCACTCAACGCATGTTCTGAGATGGTTGTCACTCAATGCATGTTCTGAGATGGTTGTCACTCAATGCATGTTCTGAGATGGTTGTCACTCAGCGCATGTTCTGAGATGGTTGTCACTCAGCGCATGTTTTGAGATGGTTGTCACTCAACGCACGTTTTGAGATGGTTGTCACTCAGCGCATGTTTTGAGATGGTTGTCACTCAGCGCATGTTTTGAGATGGTTGTCACTCAGCGCATGCTTTGAGATGGTTGTCACTCAGCGCATGTTTTGAGATGGTTGTCACTCAACGCATGCTTTGAGATGGTTGTCACTCAGCGCATGTTTTGAGATGGTTGTCACTCAGCGCATGTTTTGAGATGGTTGTCACTCAACACATGTTTTGAGATGGTTGTCACTCAACGCATGTTCTGAGATGGTTGTCACTCAACGCATGTTCTGAGATGGTTGTCACTCAACGCATGTTCTGAGATGGTTGTCACTCAGCGCATGCTTTGAGATGGTTGTCAGTCAACGCATGCTTTGAGATGGTTGTCACTCCGCATGTTTTGAGATGGTTGTCACTCAACGCATGTTCTGAGATGGTTGTCACTCAACGCATGTTCTGAGATGGTTGTCACTCAACGCATGTTCTGAGATGGTTGTCACTCAGCGCATGTTTTGAGATGGTTGTCACTCAGCGCATGTTTTGAGATGGTTGTCACTCAGCGCATGTTTTGAGATGGTTGTCACTCAGCGCATGTTTTGAGATGGTTGTCACTCAGCGCATGTTTTGAGATGGTTGTCACTCAACGCATGTTCTGAGATGGTTGTCACTCAACGCATGTTTTGAGATGGTTGTCACTCAACGCATGTTCTGAGATGGTTGTCACTCAACGCATGTTCTGAGATGGTTGTCACTCAACGCATGTTCTGAGATGGTTGTCACTCAACGGATGTTCTGAGATGGTTGTCACTCAACGCATGTTCTGAGATGGTTGTCACTCAACGCATGTTTTGAGATGGTTGTCACTCAGCGCATGTTTTGAGATGGTTGTCACTCAGCGCATGTTTTGAGATGGTTGTCACTCAGCGCATGTTTTGAGATGGTTGTCACTCAGCGCATGTTTTGAGATGGTTGTCACTCAACGCATGTTTTGAGATGGTTGTCACTCAACGCATGTTTTGAGATGGTTGTCACTCAACGCATGTTCTGAGATGGTTGTCACTCAGCGCATGTTTTGAGATGGTTGTCACTCAATGCATGTTCTGAGATGGTTGTCACTTGACGCATGTTCTGAGATGGTTGTCACTCGACGCATGTTTTGAGATGGTTTTTACTTGGTATGTTCTAAAATGCTTGTCACTCAACAAATATCCTGGGATGATAGTCTCTACACGTCCTGGAATAGTTGTCATTCAACACCTTTCCTGGAATGGTTGTCACTCTGTCAAGCTGTGTTTGGTCTAGTAACTACAACAACTCATCTGTTGTTGATCTTTGTTGTAACTGGAAACAGTTCCGAGGGGCTGAAACATCTCCATATTCTTTCCCAATCCCAGGATTCTCTTGGCTCACCCAGACAAAGTCCTGGGTTTTTTATTTTGTGTCCATCCGCCATGTTTCAACTAAACTAATGGTAATGCAAAGCGTTGTCTCTAGGCTTGATTTGTATCTAGATTGACTAGACCTTAAATAGCGCCATAGTCTGCATATCCACCAGTCTCTGAAAAGCAAGGAATGGGCAGTTCATTCAACGGTCTCTTAAGTTTGCAAAACTGGCCTGATAATTTCTTTATATCATTATATATTGAAAACGAAAAGGGAAATATCTGCAAGCAAATATAAACCATTTTAAGAATATTTGTACCCGCTTTGGTGGCCTCGTGGTCTAACGCGTTACTCTAGTAATAGACTAGACTGCCGATGACGGGGAGGTCTAGGTTCAGCTCTCGTTCATTTGTTGAACCGAGTTTTTCCCCCACCAAAATGGTTTTCCATTCTCCTCCATGCAAATGCAGGTACACTTCCTATAAATATAACCTTACTAATCCCTAAAACAATTAACGTAACTAATACATAAGCGTACAACCCGAATGGTAGTAAGACGCGGTGCTAAAAAAACAAAATATTTATAAATTTAGTAACATAATACCTAGGCAAAGGAATTGAAGCTGGGAGCCTTGACTCTGCACACCCCTGAGCTATTCAGGATTGAGCTTGCGCCCAGGTCATTCTTCATTCGTAGTTTAAGGAAGAATGATCCTAAGCACACGAGGAATCCCTGGATAACTCAGTGGTAGAGCATCGGCGTGGTGACCCAAGGGTACCGAGCTCGGTTCCTACATCATTTTTCAAATTTACAAAAATTATATGTCTTTTATATCTGTAACCTGAAGATAACATTGATCTCCCGAGCTTCAGTATAGTCATGTACAATTATTTGTGCAAGCGTTATCTTTCTACACATTTTAGTATTTAAAATACAACTGGGAGATAAGGGCTGTGTCCTGCGCAGGTGAGCGAGACAATGGCAGCAAGCAACAACGGCCATCTCCCCAACACGCTGGACGAGGGAGAGGATAAACCCATGTTGATAGTGAAGAGGTCAGGGGATGGCCCCGGAATCACTGCCCTCATCAATAGACAGCTGCAAGGTGAGTGACCGTTGCCACATCTCATTTGGGGGGGGGGTTCGATATTTTAAAATATGTAAAATTAACACAAAACTAAAAATGTATTATTTCAACCGATTTTAACCAAATTTGATGCACACATTACCTGCTCCGGTGGTCGAATGGTTCAAGGCGTCACACTATCAATAGGCTGGACCACCGATAACGAGGGGGATTGGGATTTGAATCCCAGTCGGGTGCACCGAGGGTGGTTTTAGAAATAATAATTTCAATGTTATGTATTAGAGAGAGACTTTAAAGTTACAGATATCAATATTCAATGCTAATCTAAGTTCTTTAGCCGCCATAAAAAAAAAGACCAACTAGCTCTCTAGCATTTAGAATGAAACATATTCACGATAACAATTTAAAGCGACCTCCTGAAAAATGACGATTATATTCAACATTAATTCAAATATCCAAATAATCCAAAACTAGGTTAACATGTAATAAATATATTTAAATAACAAACATATTTAAAGTTAGTACAAATATTCATGCCATCTAGTGGCATCCAATCAATTTAATATGAAATAAATATATATTTAACCTACAACAATATTCAAAGTTAGTTTAAATATGCTTGCCATCTTGTGTTGGTCAATCATACTATATATATTTTTATATTTATTGTTGTAGTTTATATATATGTATATAAACTACATCAATATTTAAAGCTAGTTCAAATATACCCACCATCATGTGCGTCTTAACCAAATTTGACACGAAATAAATTTATATCTAAACTACAACATTATTTAAAATTAGATTATATATTTTTGTCATCTTGTGGTGTTCACTGAAACTAAACAAGAGCTAACTATCTATTTAGTAAACAACACCATCTACTAGCGGACGATACAGTCACAGCCTTCATCAAGGCGACTCAAAAATTAAACCGTGAAGCGGTGAAACAGACTACTACAATAAAGATTGAGAGAAAACAAATTTCCCCTAAGAAATTTAATATTAAAAAAAGAATAGTAACTTTACTTTAGCCACGTTAATTTCAATTAAAGAGAACATTTTCAGCTTTAAATATTTAAGTTGGAAAAATAAATTTTCGAAAAGATTTTATTATGTAGGCCAAAAGAGAATTTAGAATAAAAGCAGAGATTATATCTTCTCGAATGGGGTCGCTTACCTCACTGAAGTCAGTGATATAAAGAGTAATCATATTAAAACACCCGGCAATATATAACGCCTGAGCCTGATCACGTGGTCACAGAGAATGGATCAAGTAAATCGAGGGGGGGTGGGGGTAGAGGGGCCAGTCATGATTTCCAACAGAAAAGGTCTGACAGGTTTGACGTGGTGACTAGATGCTCATAGAAAGATCCAGACTGATGGGGGGGGGGGGGGGGATAAGCCCTCATAGAATGACTCCAAGAAAGGGAGGGGGGTACAAGGAACAGCCACTCCATCCCTCTACTTTTGGGCATGACCTTCCTTCACCGGCGAAATGTTAACCATGCGGCTCGGTTCAGTCGGGTTTGAAGTGTGTCTAAAGGAGACGGCGGCAGCCACGTGCTTAGAGGTGCAAGTCAAAACAGGTCAGAGGGTGAGTGATGTATCTATTAATAACAGTGTTGCTTGAAACACCGTTACATTTCCCGTGTCCAGGTGTCATTTTTCAAAAATCTTAAAAACACCCCTCACTTGTGTTATTTAAAAAAAAATGTGGTAGATTTAAAAAGATTTATTTTTATTCCTCTATTCTTTTTGTTCCTCCCCCAAACTCGTGCTGCATACCAAAGTGTCGTGGCACACTGGTTGCGAAACGCTGCTCTGATAGAGCTAACTCCCTCGAGCAAACAAGAGCTGTTTAACGCAAGTGTGGTGGATTTGTTGTTCTGAATATTGAATTGTTTGTTTGTTTCATCCAGGTATGCCTAGGATCAGGTATTATTACTGTGGTAAGTTGACACACGTAGTTCCTTTTGGTTTCATAGAGCATGCATGACATTTCCTTCCTCGCTACTCCTGTCCACTCGGGCTTAAGACATGCACCAGAGGTGAGAGCTGAGATTCACTTCTATGTAAGGATGTTATATTCAGAGTGGTCCCAAGTTCTAATCACCCCCACTTCTCCTTGGGACAAGACATCTCATTGTTGAATATCTTATATTTATTTCTTATAATTTAATGCACTTGCTTGAAACTGTTTCATTTAACTTCAACTTGTGTCTGCATGAGTTGTTTTTAATTTAATGTTTTCAGTTAATAAATAAGTATTTGCGTTTGTTAATTGAAACAGACATTTCAAATCATCATTAGCCTTTGATAAGTTGCTGGGACACACTTTGGTGGTCACAAGGTCCAAGGCAGCCGCAGTTAAATTATGGCCAGCGTCATCACTTTGTGTGGCTTGAAAGATTTTGGACAGTTGCATACATCCCATTAACGATAATAGTTTGAGTAGTTACTAAACAACATTTAGGTCGGTGACCTGGCGGTCTCGGGGTACGGTGTCAGACTTCTGAGCTGGGGGTCCGGGGTTCAATCCTCGGTCCTGGCACAGATTTATCTGATTACCAAACCCTTCCTTCACCTCTGACAAGATGTGTATTAATCACAACTTGTGAATGTGAGGAATGCCAGGCCTCCACCATGGTTCGGATTCTACGTTAAACTGTAGGTCCTCCATTTCATATCACCATCCTCCTACCATTACACATTAGAGTAAGTGTGTATAATCCAAACAGGTAGTAAGACGTGGTACTACTAATAATAATAATAATAATAATAATAATAATATTTAGGTAGGCTAAGAAGCAACATGCGTCATGACATATTTTAATTTATTTACTATGACAGATTTTATTAACTACTTTCTTTGTGTACAAAAGTTATATAGTTAAATGACTAATAAATGTATTTATATGCGAAAATAAGTGTCATTATTTAGTAAATTTAGATTTGTGTCGCATGAGCTAGAGACCTTACAGATGTCCATGTGGCCCTCGGGGAGAAAAGTTTTCCCACCTCTAGTCTAAAGCGTCACACTCGCACTAGACTAGACTACGATGACTGATAGATCAAGGTTATAATTATGGTCGGATGCACTTAGGGTTGTTTTTACTAAATGGTTTACTACTCTCACTCCACACAAATGCTGATACACTTACTTTAAATTCAACCTTACTAATCCCTAATACATTAGTGTTATTAGTACATAAATGCATAACCTGAACAGGTAGTGAGACACGGTGCTAACAAAAGAATATAGTGCACTTGTAGAAAACATTTACATGTTGGTTGTTTTATTTACGGTTTGGTTCTCCATTGTTGTAGCAAATTAAAGTACACACACATACACACTTGTGGCAGTTTAAATCAAGTAATAAAATATAAGTAATGAAAAAAAATTAAGGAACCTAAATATATGTTGTTTGCGTCTTTCTTAAATAGTCACTTTATTACCCTTTGGCATTGGAAACTCAAACGTTCATTGTCGCACTTAACAAAAGTATGCCACCCATACCTATCTTGAGCTAGTTCTATCCATTTATATTATTATTATATTATTATTATTTTATTATTATTATTATTATTATTATTATTATTATATTATTAGCACCGCATCTTACTACCCGTTCGGGTTATATGCTTTAAGTACTAATTACGCTAATGGATTATGAACTGGGAAGGTTGAATTAGAGGAAGTGAACCCGCATTTGCGTGGAGGGAGAGTGGAAAACCATTTAGGAAACACACCCCTCCAACCCCCCCGTTCACCCAATCGAGATTCAAACCTCGATCTTCCTGTCCTCAGCAGTCGAACTCAACACGACTAGCGCGTTAGCCAACTACGCCACCGAGGTGGGTAGTTCTATCCAGTCCACCTCATTACACCCTCTCTCTTTCAGGTCCATTCTAATGCTATCCTCCCATCTGCGATTAGCTATTCCCAATGGTATCTTCCTATTGGATTTGCCAGCCTCTACCTTGAACAGGGTTCTAGAATCACCCATTCACACTATAATCTATGAGATTTGATTATCCTAACAACGTCTTGTGATGAGTACAGGTTATATGACTCATAATTATGTAACCTCCTCCATTCCGTATTAGCTTCACTCCCTTCTGGAGCAAACACCTACTTTTAGAACACCCTAATTTATTTATTTTTGTGTAAGTTTAGAGAACCATGTTTCACACCCATAGAGAACCAATTGAGTTGAGAATTAAAATTATATAATAAGTTAATGATGAAAACTTTTTTTAGCAAATAATTCAACCTATAACTTTGATAGTTTCTTGATTTTCATTGAACTCATTCAAACCTGTTCATGTGTGGCCGTTCCCTAACCTCAGTCCGTATTCTCATCATAAGTCTGTAAATTTAATATTCCTATTAGTTCATAAATTAAATATTCTTGAAGCTGAATCTAAGTTTGAATATTTTTGACTAGTCATTTAATGTTTTGAAAGATAATTATGATGTGTTTAGTTATTTAAAAGTTTGCACTAAAATCACTACACTTTTTTTTTATTACACAATTGTCTGTAATATTTAATTCTGATTTGATAAATCAAGTCACTTGTACAACATGCAACTCAATTACTTCAGATTATTTCATATAAGCATCAATTTTTAATATAAGTCTATAAAACTTCTAAAAAAGGGCAAAAATTTAACATACATTGAAAATTTTACCTGTCACTATTTTTTATTGGTGAAGTTTCAAAATTATTGAAGCCAACATTTTTTTTAAATGCAAGTCGAAGCTGATATTTTTTTCAAAGCCAAATCAAATTTCTGAATCCCCACATACCCCTACTTACCAATTAAAATTGTGCTTGTATTGATTTTTTTTACATATTTGCTGGAATTTTTAAAAATACTTGTAGATTTACAAGTAGCATAATGAATCAAACTATGAACTTACTTGTAAAATGTATAATTTCACTTGTAGCTTTAAGATACAGGTCCTGGTATCAATTATTCTCTAATCAGGTTGTGTTCTTGTTGGTTCCAGCAGCAGACCCAAACGCCTGGCGTCTGGGCAGGATAGAGGAGGGCGACCACGAGACGCCCGTATGAAGCAGCGCTTTGGACAGACCGCAGGATCCACTGTCGTTCGTTCAGACCCTGGGTCTGCATCATTTACTGAAAAATCAAGAGGGATAAAAAAAAATACAACGTCATTGCGTGATTGAAACATACAATTTGAAGTACTTATGTCATATTAGAAAAACCACCAAGTTAGTAGTGTTTTTTTATTTAGCTTAAAAAGACTATATTACAAAACCTGCCTAATAAAGACTAAGAAAATGATGGAGCGCTAAGAAATACTCTTAAGAAATACTCCTTGAATTAAAGTTGTTACTATGCACATATTTAGACTTGTAGCGTGTATAAAAAATTTTGTACCATACGTAAAACTGTACATAAGAGGAGATATCACAAAGATGGCATCTGCTTGTTTATTTGTTGAGCTTTTTGTGTTGTTGTAAATGTTGTTGTTAAGCTTAAGGGGATGAAATGGTTACTTTTCACTGCTTGAAACCTATTTGTGAAGTTTTTGTTTAAAAGCAGTGACATCAATTCCCTGGGCGTTTCATGTCTTTAACGTACACGTGACTCCCGCGGTTCCATGTGAGCTTCCTGTTGATATCAAACATGGAGGTCTTATTGACGTTGGTGTCGAGGTGTTTTTGTTGTTGTTGTTAATTTGTGCCAGTTTCTGTTGCTCTTCCTGCCCAGAACTGAAAAGTGGCCCTTTGCATGTGCTCTCTGGCGTTGGACAGACAAGCATCACTCTTCCTTGTCGCCAGCAGTGCAGATTTTGTTGTTTACTTATATTTAACAAATTTATATGTTTATCTGTTGTTGTAACTAACCAAGGGTACTAAGTTGATATATCTAGATTGTACATATTCTCCAACAGTTTTGCACCTTCATTTTTAGGCTTTGTTTATTTTCTCAGAAATTGTTTTATCTTATTGGTGCGATTCCACCTGTTGTGAGAGCCGATATCCTAGGAGGGAAATAGGGCGGCAGAGTGTTGTTTATATTTTACACTATACAACTTTCTTAGCTCTATTCCAACCAACCTTATAACTTGATGTTGGGGCCACATAGATCGCTACGCTATATTTGCTACACCAATTGGCCACACTGGAAGCTACAATTTGTACAAAACTCTATAGAGTCTTGTCCGAAATTTTGGCGGGTAGTTTGCCCTGGGAGTGTGATGACACTGTTGATGAGGTTTTGTTGTTACGTTCTATTGTGTAATAAACATAATAGAAAGGGAATAGACAAAGTGAACATGAAAAGAACAGAGTTTGGTGAATTTAATCACTATCCCATATGTTTAGGTTCTGGTATTCTTCAATGGTTTTGTTCCACAGTCATGGGTACCTCCTTACCTAGAATTAGTTTTCCCAGAAAAGTAATATTCTTACGTGAAACACACTACTAATGCTGGCTGCACGTGGCAGGATACCACTGCAGGCTTACTGCGCATGTCTGTCGTCAGCGACGTTTAAAATTACAGCCAAGAATCAAACACATCGAGACATAGCTAAGATAGTATACATAGCATACACAGCTCTGTGTGGCCACTTACTTTGTCAATAAAGAGAGCTTTTTTTTTTTGCCCGCATAGCAAACAAAGCTTACATAACTAGCGTAGCGCTCTGTATGGCCGGACCATTATTAGGCCTCAACCTCTACCTTGTCATTAACATCAAGTCATCAGCAAACATTATGGCTTTCAATCCTTACCCCCCCCCCTCTCCAAGTTTTCTTGCCACTTTGTTCATGACCATGAAAGGGCATGCCCCTTCTTTACTCCATTTTTTTTTTTTTATTTGGAACCACTCTGTCCTCCCGCTCTCCATCTTAACACAACTTATTTTATCCTCATACATGCCTTTCCTCTCACTACAACTTCTTTTTCCACTTGGGCTTCCTCAAATCACTTTCCGAACTTTATATCTATTTGCGCTATCATATGTCTTCTTAACATCAACTGTCGTAGGACAAAGATCTAGTCTATTGTACACCTCTGTTCCTCTCTTCATCTTCCGTTTATTTTATTTCATATTCTCTATTCCAGTATCTTTTCATATATTTTTGTAAAGTGACACATCAGCGTTATTCCCCTATAATTCTGACACCTCCTGTTTCCTTTCTTTAAAAAAAATGGTAATATAATTCAGCATATTTTGTTTGTTTGTTTGGGATTTACAAAGTTAAACCATAATTTTTCTATCGCATAATACCAGTTTTATAAAAGTCGATTCGCTACCAATTTTTGATCCAAAAATAAATATTTTATAAACGGACTTTATATGCCAAAATCCAATAATTGTATTTGCTACAAATCATATTCTCTAGTAATCAAACATTTGGTTAAAAGTCCAGGTAATTTATGTTAACAACTGAAGGCGAGTGCAAGGCCCAATAAACATAAATCTAAATCTGTCAGCCGTGTTGGATTATTATTAAAAGAATTTGTTTTGTTACTAAAAACTGTATAGTTTAACTTTATAAGATTGGCCCTCCAACATTTATTTCATACATTATAACAAGGAGCTTAACTATTTCGAGGGTTGAATACTACTAACATCCCACAATTCTTTGTGGTATATTACTAAATCACACAATACTTTGTGGGATAGTTCTAACATCACACAATCCTTTGTGGGATAGTACTAGCCTCATGAAATCTTTTGAGGAATACTACTAACATCAACCAATCTTTCATGGAATAGCACTAACATCACACAATATTTTGCAGGATGACTGACATCACACAATATTTGCGGATAGTACTGACATCACACACAATATTATTCTTTGAGGATATTACTGACATCACACAATCTTTTGCAGAATAGTACTGACATCACACAATCTTTTGTAGGATATTACTGACATCACACAATCTTTTTCAGGATAGTACTGACATCGCACAATCTTTTTCAGGATAGTACTGACATCACACAATCTTTTACAGGATAGTACTAACATCACACAATCTTTTGTAGGACAGTACTAGCCTCACACAATCTTTTGAGGAATCCTACTACCATCACACAATCTTTCATGGGATAGTACTAGCACCACACAATCTTTTGAGGGATAGTATTACCATCACACAAACATGTTGCTGATAAAAATAAGGGGTAATTAAAGTATTCTTATATAATCTATTATTTGTTTCTAGAACTATATCATCTGTGTAGTTGATTATATCCCAGACTCCGCACTACAGCCAATATATCTGCTGCTGTTCTAAACAATAGGAAGTCTTCACATTTTTTAAATACAACCAATGACGAATATGGATCCGGCACCTTATCTCAGTCGATAGCATGTCTGTCTACGAGCTAAGGTTCCTGGTTTCAATTCCTGGCATGGTTGAGTTTTTATTATTGGTAACATGTGGGTTTATCCTTTTATAGTGATACATTAACGACCGGTGACTGGATGTTGTGCCTGTTCAAGTCTTAAGATAGATAAGGCATATGAAGCTATGATAGGCTTAGCAAGCGGCAGTGGAAAATATATGTTTTGAATAAAAAAAACTGACACACGCCACAGGTTGTAAACAATAATTGAGCGAAAATAAATAATGAATATGGAGCATATATATGGCTGGGAATAGAACAAGGCATTTCAACTAGTTACTCTTAAATCGCATATACAAGCCAAATATTCTTGATTTACATTGGCACACAATCATACAGGTCGAGATAGCTCACAATAAGCAGTAGAATGGGGAGGGTGAATTTGTGATCTTAAATCACCCTCAGACTAGTCCAACCCAATAAATCACCTGGTGAGTGTTACTGCACAGTTGTAGCTGGTTATGGACTCAAGTACCATACATTTATACAGTAGCCCCATGGCTTCTTTGGTGCTGACTGACAGCTCACAGCTGACGGCTTTGAAAAGTTACCAGATCAAATTATGTATCCCTACGCTGAACTATAAATGACCTGCAAAAAACATGTGTTTAGCAGCTGTCACTTCTGTTTTTGCAGATCATATGGTTCGGCGTAGGGATACATAATTTGGTCTGGCAACTTTTCAAAGCTCTTAGCTGTCAGTCAGCACTAAAGAAGCCATGGGGCTACTGTAGAAAGCAGAGCTAAATTTCTTGCCGCCAACCATTTCCATCAAGCCATTGATAAGCCATGATGTTGTCTGACCTTAAGGGTGGAGTGAACAACTCGAGGAATACTAGATTATTTTAAAGACTCGTTTACAGTGCTTTGAACTACCTACAATCTCACTAGTTATGTTTTATGTTCTACAAGAGTAAATCCGAGTAAATACAAGATTTGATTGTTTAAAGCCAAACATGCACTTTTATAGTGCTTACATATTATTATAATAGACATATTAAGAGGATGAATGACTACCAAAGCAAGCAATAGAAATGAAAATGACAGGAAAGAGACCCAGTGGAAAGCCCAGAATGAGATGGTTGTACTTAATTAAAAACAGTGTGCACAGAAGGAATTTGACTGGAATAGTATGGTAGGGGAGGAGTGGTGGAGATTTATCATTCAAACCCCGACCTGACAGAGGCCGGATAAGGGGAAATGATGATAATGATGATCATAAGAAACTTCCTTTTATAAACCATTGTAAACAAATCTTGTTATGCAAAAAAAGTTTACATTTTGATATGGAAAATAACACTACACAGACAAACATGGTGCGCAAGTCATTGTGTTATCAAAGCTGGAACTTATTTACAAATATGTCAATCTTCTTGGTAAGAATTCGAGCAGTTTTAAATTATTACAAGTCCTTCTCCTGAAATACAGCTTGATTGTGACGGCCAATTAGTAGGCTCAGTAAACTTGACTTGCCTCTTATTTGGGTCACAACACAGTCTTTTACTCAGCAAGGCACCTGACTATATCTTACTAAAATACTTGCACCTGCGCTAGATTGATTGCTACACTTGGACTTGCACGATATTTTACTGCTACACTTTCTCCTGCGCTAGATCCTACTGCTTTACTTTCTCCTGCACTAGATCTGACTGCTATACTTTCTCCTGTGCTAGATCTGACTGCTATACTTTCTACTGCACTAGATCCTACTGCTATACTTTCTCTTGTGCTAGATCTGACTGCTATACTTTTTCCTGTACTATATCTGACATATACTTTCTCCTGTGCTAGATGGACTGCTATACCATCTCATGCGCTAGATCTGACTGCTATACTTATCAGTTAACTATAACCATAAAGCACTGTACTCTTATTAAACTGTATTGTTCATGGATATGAATATAAAAGTGTGATATTTGAAATGTTTGAGGGAGAACAAAATCTGCAAATTTGGGTTCGATATTCGCCAATCTTTTGTTGTCAAACAAGTGGCAGACTTGTAGATCTGTAGTAGACGAGTAGTTTAGAACAGCCTACACTCCCAACAACTTACAATTCACAGTAGGGTATTTGGGTACAAAACAATTAATAAAAATATACTCATTGTCTACATAATTCTAAGTAGAACATAATTATGTTTAAATAAGTCACATCATTTATCGTAAAGATGATCTCATTTTCGAATATACAAATTTGAATTCAAAACAAAATTTAGATTTATTGTCAATCTGTCCAGTTATATGCTTCATATTAGAGTGTTCAAGACAAGGATGCTCTTAGCAGACGCGGGACTTCCAGTTATCTGCCTCTCCTCCACTCCCCCCGCCCCCCTCCCCCTAAAAAATTGAAAAAACTTAATATTTGCTTAATAAATTACAGTGTTTTGCACTTATTTATTAATTTTCGGCCGTATAAGATGTCATGAAATTACCTAAAAGGTAAATACTGTAATAATTAATGCTAGAAGTGTGTTTTATGCATATAAGGGTGCATTTCCCGCAACCCTTCCTTCTTACCCAACAAACTTGATATGTATAAAGGTACAAAGAAGAATTTTTCAAAGTTTGAATTAAATCGGTTATACGTTCTAAAGTTATTGCGAGACATATCCACCACAAACAGACAAATGCAAAATAGGTGGAGTTAAAACTGAGAACTCGCTTCACTCGTTAAATAAACCAACTCACGTTATTATGTTGATATTAATTGTCTCCACACTCTGACAATATTTGTTAAATTACCTATGCAGGGAGCCTATTCTATTAGCGCTCAATTAAAAATTTCCCAGCCCAACTGTGTTTTTCCCCCTCCATCACCTAAGCAAGCGTGGGCCCTTTGCGGCCATACAGTTTGCACACCCATAAGGGCAGCCCTGGCTCAAGACGCTCTGGTGGAGTGACTCTCAGGGTGTTCCATGTGCTAATAGTCAATGAATGTTGAGTATGTCTCAAGTATCAACACTTGGATCACTCTAAGCCAATAATGGTTGACGCACAATCTATTTGTGTAATAATACTATTTTCGAGTCATAAAATGACACTCAACTATCAATGTTTGTGGAGGATGCAATTAACTCGCCTATATATAATTTTTTGCTTCCATTTTGTAAACTTTACATTGTTTTTATATGTAATTTTATTAATTAGATTTGATGTTTATCTTTGTGTTAATAGGATATTATTGTTGTTAATACTTTTAATGGGCATGTAATTATTTAGCCTTATTTATCACTATTGATAAAGATATTGACACAGTAAATAAATTTATTGTTAGAGCTATAAAATATGATTGGAATTAGTATTTTGTAAACCCTATAGCTTTGTTGGGTCGAATTGCTTTTGACATTTTAAAAACATATTCGTGTTCAGAAAAAGAGCGATACAAGAACCAATTTTTTATAACACAATAGTGGTTTACTGTGTGTACACACTGTTGCAATAAATTGTGGACCTAGGAAACATCGCTACTGGGTGCAGAGGTAGGCTTAAAGTGTCCTGCAGCACACCAATCTATACTAAACAAACTTGTGTTTTATTTAGCCCAAGGCTGAGTATTATTTGTAATTGATAATATTAATCTTTGCTTTTGAGTCCACTATTTGAATAGCAATACCATTCTATCATTTGGTCTTGCTATCCGACTCGAGGGGAAGCCATTAGACTGATTTCAGACTCTTGTTTTTATTTTGTATATTTTGTTTTGATGATCCAGGTGTTAGTTATAGTCACTAAAATGTAATATTTCCTCAAACACTCCTGGTACACTGCCCTGCTGCCATATAGACAACTACTTGTGACATAAACTATCACAAACCACGTTCAAATAGGCAAACTATTGGAGAAACTGGTTACTGCACACAATGTCTTCCTATCCTTCAAGGGTTGTACCTTTATGTACTAATTATGATGATATTATAAGGAATATAAAGGTTGAATTTAGAGCAAGTTTACCCACATTTGTGTGGAGATAGAGGGGAAAAACATTTAGGAAAATCCACCCTCAATACACTCAATCAGGATTCGAACTATGATCTCCCATCATCGGCATTGGCTCCTTGTTAACCCAGTAGACCACAAACTAGATGTAAGCTTGATCTCCCTAAGAATTAGTCAACTATCTGTTGATTAACAGGGCTCAAATCCGCATCCATGGTCACATGGTCTAATGCACTACTCTAGCATTAGACTAGACCGCCGATAACAGGGATATTAAGGTTTGAATCCCGGTCAGGTGTACAGAGTTTTTTCCCCAAATGGTTTTACACTCTTCTCTCCATGCAAATGCGGGTACACTTCATCAAAATTCAAACTTCCTCCATAACTTATTGTAATTAGTACATACAGATATAATCTGGACTGTTAGTAATATGCGGTACAGATAAAAAGACGGGGTTAAAACAAACATACAACATTCAAAGTTTATGAACTTACCACAAAATTTGCCAATTACATATATTCTGAACTCCCATGAACGCTGTTCTCAATCATGTTGGTATCTATATTATTGTTTGTGTGTTCGAGTCGAGAAGAAAAATGCACAAGTTGTGGTTGATGTCCCAGTGATCCTATAGTTTGTTTCGTGCTCACAACCTTGCTGTTGTTAGTTATATGGTAGTAAAGGGCGAGTCTAGCACTTTGCGGGGAAGTTTGATTATAATAGATTTAATCTCTTGATATTATTTTAACGGCATCTATTTAATTTTTACGGCGGCTTCCCTTGTTTGTAATTTACTTCATGTTGCCATTTATAATAGCATTTATTTTCAGTCTAATTGATCCTATTGTTAAATTTTTATTTTTTTATATATTGTGTGTGTGTGTGTAAAATAAAAGTAAAATTGAGATTACTGTATGTTTATTGTTTAAAGATGAAACTCAGATTTTAAAAACTAGTCAACAAAATAATTGGTTTATTTTTTATGTGATTATAAAAGAAATGTCAAGATTAAAGAGCATTGATTAGTTAATTTGACTTTATTTGTGTGTTTAGCCCGAAGCCAATTTTCCTGTTCATTTGATTATGTTAACTGTTATTTATTCCCTCACAGATCATCGTCTATTAAAAAAAATATGTAATTTTGTGGTTTTACCAAGAAAAGTCGTAAAAATGACGTCACTCTCATAAATGGAATATCTATAAAACTCTAAATAAAACACTCGTGTAATAAAATATATAAAGTTTGTGAATTCAACTGAACAAGATCTAATTTAAACTTAACATTGATTTCTACACAATTTTACTCTAAATTATTTCCACAATTTACAGACCTCAAAATTAAAAGGTTTCATCGACTGGCTCATAAAGGTTTCCAAATTTAATATAAAACTTGTAATTTTGAACCTTATCCGCCATTTAAGCCAAACTATATTTGGTACAAAAGTTGTGTGACTTGTTTTTGTTATGCCTTTCAGTCTCAAGTCGACCAGCCATCTGAAGGTTTGCTATACGAGGAACAGGGACATAAAAATTAAGTTCATTCTTAAAAATAATTAGATTTTTTGGTTGCTTTCATTAAAATGTGTGTTGTGGTGTAACAATAAACATCTCGGCAGTTTCTAACCTCCATAGCTGATGTCACTTACAAAGTTTTGTAGTGTCGTGCTGACGTTATTCTTGTATGCGCGATGTTGACGGGTTCACAAATCCCATCGATACAGGAGGGGCAGTCCGAATGCCCAATCCTGGCGGAGCATGCTAGAGAGATCGAGAATACAAACCGATTGCAAGGAAGATTATAGATTTCTTTTTGAGTGGTGACATGAAAGGAAGGACATACAAGAACTTGAACAACTTTGTTGATAACTATGGACCGAGGATGTTGGGTTCTAGCGGGTTAAGGAGGGCTGTAACTCACGTCTACAGGGGTTTGAAGAGGCACAACTTCTCAAACGTCCGTATGGAGCCGGTGAATATACCGTTTGGGTGAGGTAAGTTGTGATAGTGTTTTGTAAATGTAATTATATAGTCTAGTAAAGTTGCTCATAACCACATCCCTGGGGCTGGCCCTGGTCCACAGACAAGGATACATCAAATCCTCAGGCTTAGGCCCCTTGAGCCAGGCCGAGTCTATCAACACTGGGGTTTGCTGGAGTTTTTACGTGTTAAACCGCTAACTTTTTACATGTTCAGTCTGTGTAAGCTCTTTGTTAGTTAGGATTATGTGAAGAAGGGTTTGGGTTACTACCTGAACCTATCTTTGTGGAAGATGGCCAAATGACTCGAGAACAATATTTGTGTATTTTTTTCTAGTGAAACAATTTTTTAAATAATTTTTTCTTTTTTTTTAATAAAAAGCACACTAGTGATACCCTTGTTGAAGGACACAATCTTTCCCACGGACCGCAGCCATTTTAACCTGGAGGGTGTGGGTCAGGTGTATATTTGTCTGTGCCCTGGTCTGAGATCAGCATAAGACAATCTTTATGATCACTAAACATACATTTTGATCTCCTCAAGGAGTTTTCTTATGACTCATACAGACATTGAATGTTCTAGCCATATTGATCCTGTATCCTGCTAGAAGTGTACAATCTATTGACAACACTTATGGTTGCAAGGAATGATATAACCTAGTGACAATTGTACAATTGATCATAATTATACAACCTAGTAATAAAATGTATGATTGAACCAAATGATCCAACCTACAGGCAGAACGTATGATTGTACAGAATGATCCAACATAGTGACAGAACATATGATCAGACTGAATGATCCAGCGTAGTGACAGAAACAGATAATGATCACAGGACGAAATGATGCAATGCCCTAGTGACAGAACATACAATCGTATGAAATGATCCAACCTAGTTACAGAATGTACGATCGTAAGAAATGATCTAACTTGTATAAGATGATTGCCTGTGGTTGCTAGAGGGCACAGTGGTAAGAAAATGAAACTTTATATGTTGCCTATCCCTGTACCCTCATTAAAGGACAAGGTCACCTATTGTTCAGGACAGGTGAATGTAGGTGTTTTCTTTGAAACAATTGACTGAACCACCAATGGCCACAGATTTGGGAGAAGACCAAAGCTTACACTGAGGCCATCAGTGAGTAAATACCTAGTCAAATATTCTCATTCTTTAGAGTTCAACTTTAATGATTCTCAGGGAGCCACACGACATGGTACTGTCAATCTCACCTCCCTTCCTGGCCCCTGAACTGTGGCTATACGCTCCTCTTAAATCTGAACTGTGGCTCTATGTTCCTCTTAACTCTGAGTTATGTCTTTACGTTCCTCTAACTCTGAACTGTGGGCTCTTAACGCTCCTCTTAACTCTGAACTCTGGCTCTATGCTCCTTAACCTGAATTCTGGCTCTATGTTCTTCTAACACTGAATTCTGGCTCTACACTCCTCTAACCCTGAAATGTAGCTCTACCCTTCTAACCCTGAACTTGATTTGTGTGTCAGAGGCACGGAGTCTGCTACTCTACTGAAGCCACGGCTGCAGAGGTTGTCCATGGTGGGTCTAGGAGACTCTGTTGGTACCCCTGACGGACCTATACGGGCAGAAACTATTGTAGTCCGCAGCTTCAAGGAGTTGGAGGCACTCGGGGATAAGGTAAGGTGGAACATCTGGAGTATCACCTGGTGGGATCTAGTGGAGTTTCCAGGGGATTACTGTCCGACTGGGGTCTTCAGGGGATTACTGGATGACTGAGGGACTTCCGGGGATTACTGGCTGACTGGGGAGTCTCCAGCGAATTACTGGCTGACTGGAGGTATCCAGGGGATTACTGGCTGACTGGGGAGTCTCCAGCGAATTACTGTGTGACTGGAGGTATCCAGGGGATTACTGGCTGACTGGGGAGTCTCCAGCGAATTACTGTGTGACTGGGGTTCTTCAGGGATTACTGGCTGACTATGGGTCTCCAGGGGATTATTGACTGATTAGGGGTCTCCAGGGATTAATGGCTGATTGAAGGACCTCAGGGAATTACTGTCTGATTGAAGAACTCCAGGAGATTACTGGATGGCTTAAGGTCTCTAGGGATTATTGGCTGACTCTAGTAGATTAATGTCTGATTAAAGGTCTTCATGGAACTATTGGCTGACTGGGGGGTATTCAGGGAATTAATGGCTGATTAAAGAACCTCAGGGAATTACTTTTTGATTGAAGAACTTTAGGTTACTGGCTGGCTTAAGATCTTAAGGGGATTACTGTCTGGCTGGAGGTCTTAAGGGGATTACTGGCTGATTCAAGGTCTTAAGGGGATTACTGGCTGACTTAAGGTTTTCAGGGGGTTATTGGCTGACTAGGGGGATTAATGTCTGATTGAAGGTCTCCAGGGGACTACTGGCTGACTTAGGGTCTCCCAGGGATTGCTGGCTGATTGTGGGATGCCAGGGAATCACTATTGGAATACTGACTGACTTGGTACTTCAGCACTATAAACACACCTGTAAACTAACCTGATCACATTGCAGGCATCTGGTAAGATTGTTGTGTTCAACCAAGAGTTCATCTCGTATGACGAAAGTGTGTCGTATCGGCTCAATGGGGCCATTGCCGCAGCTAAGGCGGGGGTGTCGCCGCCCTCATACGCTCGGTGACCAACCACTCTCTGCTGACACCCCACACAGGGCTCATGTACTACCAGAAAGGGGTCCCGAAGATCCCGGGAGCTTGCCTGGCCACAGAGCATGCAGACCTGCTTCACAGATTGTACCAGCGAGGTGAGGGACACCACCTACATCACTTCATCACTCACTTGCATCGCCACATCACTCTTGTGGTCTCATTGTTCACGTTGAACTGTCCGCAGGCAAGAAGCTTGTTATCCAGTTGCAGATGGGGGCACACACCATTCAGAACAAGACATCAAACAATGTGGTGGCAGATCTCCCTGGTACGAGTCTCTCCGATAAGGTGGTATTGATCTCTGCACACATCGACAGCTGGGACATCGGGCAAGGCGCAGTGGACGACGGAGGAGGGCTGATGATAGCGTGGGGGGCCCTGGTTGGTCTCAAGAGGCTAGGACTCAGACCTCGTAGGACCTTAAGGTGACTCAAAGCTACATCCTTGCTTCTTAGAATCCTCCTGAAGATTAATGAAATTTCACCCGTATTGGTGGGCGTGCAGATTAGGGCATCAATCTCATCTAGTCTATTTTGCTAGTCAAGGGGTTTTGAGTTTGAATTCTGGTCAGGCATACAGAGGTATTTTCTTATCTAAAATGGAATCCGACTCTCCCTCTAAGTAAATGCGAATACACTTCTTCTAAATGCTATCTCATCTCAGATGGGTGGTACGACGAGAAGCATGTACAGTTCATCCAGCTTAGGAGTGTAGGTAGCTAACTGACAGCTACAAAATCAACTCATGTAACCTTCCTCAGTGCTCCCACGGTCTGAGGCTGTTATTATCGCAGTAAACTGGACTGCTGATGACGAGATTGAGGTTTGACTCTTGCTTGGGTGTACTGAGGTTTATTTTCCAAAATAGTTTTTTCTCTCTACCTCCATACAAATATGAGTACACTTCCTCCAAATATATCTTACTAGAACCCTTTGAATTGTTTGTCACTTTTGGCTGTCAAAACTTTCACAGCAAATAATTTGTTTTAAATTATGTTTTTAAGTTAAGCGTTATAACATTATTGAAACACAAACTTTTGAAAATAACTTTTTGGATGTTTCTTTTTTGTGGAAAAAGCATCTGTGGTCCACTTAAAAAGGCTTTAAAAACTAGAATTTTTAAAAAGTTGCGCTCTCTTCATAAATCAAGATGGCCAACCAGACAAAATGAGGGTGGTTGATGACGTCATACAAACCATCTTTGGTTATGTTTGTGCGCATCTGTTTACAAAATAAAAATTATGTATTTTATATTGGCCAGTTACAATAAGATAAGAGTATGAATGTAATACTATTTTTTAATTTATTATTTCATACACTAAAATATCTCTTGTTGCCACAACTGCGAAACAAAAAACAGAATTTCTTAATTAATATTTTTTTCTATTTCATTAAGTTTAGAAAAATACAGTTATACAGTAACTCTTAAGAAAGTATTATTAGAAACTATTGCACCATCGTTCCTTGGTCCAAAGAAATAGACAACATAGCAAAGTAATCTACTCACCATGATCGCCCTATTTGACCAGCAATGTAACACGCTCAACACCGCCGGTCCCACACGTCAACACTGAGCTGCAAACTAAGCGTTCCCAAGGCCTGCCACCAGGAGGTGCTAGCATCGGCGGAACCAGGGAAAAGGTTCCACAGTTACGGAGATAGATGGAGATGCTTCGATAATTGTTTGTGACTTCTCCAATTTTCTCCATCCATACAGTGTGTGTGTTATCCCCACGGGATTCCTAAACTCCCACCCTTTGGGGATAGCATATATTATTATTATTATTATTATTATTAGCACCGCGTCTTACTACCCATTCCGGTTATACGCACTTACGCTAATGTGTAATGGTAGGGTGATTGTGAGATGAAATGGAGGACCTACAGTTTAACGTGGAATCCGAACCACGGTGGAGGCCTGGCATTCCCCACATTCACAAGATGTCTTGTCAGAGGTGAAGGAAGAGTTTGGTAATCAGATAAATCTTTGCCGGAACCAAGGATTGAACCCCGGCCGCCAGCATAGAAGTCTGACACCTTACCCCTAGACCACCAGGTCACCGATAGCATATAAAATGTCATTCGGCCAAGTAAAGAGCTATCTTGGGACTTGTTCGTTTTGAAATAGTGGAAGTAATTATTAAACTTAAATTTATATTTTTCAAAATTCTTTTTGGACATATTATTCAAAATTTTAAATAACACTTGTTAAGATTCTTTGTTGGAAGACTTGATAGGATATGATAATATTTTTCCAAAGACTTTGATGTTAAAATAGACTACTAAACTTTAACTTTGTTATTTGGTTATATTTAAGGAGAATATTTTGCCAAAGATTCTAAAGTTGAAATATACTTTTATAACTTTCATGTTTCTTGTTTGAGAATAGTTTTCCAAATACTTTAAAATGGAAATATACTTCTAAACTTTCATTATCATGATTGATAGCCTTTGAAGGAAAATAAGTTAGCAAAGACTCTATATAACATGGAGATATATTTCAATACAAACTTTACTATAATACAAGATTTGTTTAGGATGATTGCAAATTATAATAAATGAGTTAGACCATTATGCCAAGTTTTACATGCACTTATTATTTGCCGCTTAGGCTCTTAAATTAATATTCTTTTGTCAAAGTAAGTTCCAGAAAGTTATGGAAACTTTAAATAGTTCTAGTTATGTTTGAGACTTGTCAAGGGACATATATTTTTTATTTTGAAGGTTTCTTGCACATATAGCTTGGTTTATGGAAAAGGTTAGGAGTGCATCTTAAGTTTGTGTTAACCTTGGTCTTATTTCAAATTAGTAGGATTTAATTCTTTGATTATTAGTTCCTTTTATTGTTGTTGGCCCCTGGGCAAATAATTTATTTCGGATATAATATTGATTTAGTTTATTCATAATATGTATAGCCTCCAAATATATGTGTGCAGATAACTTCAAATCTAGTAACTAAACTTTTAATGCATAGTTTATATAGTTACCATGATTAACTTAAATTATAATATAAAGTAAAACTTAATTATTAACTTAGGTGTACTTAGGATTTTTTCCTTGAACATAGAATCTTTTTTATGTATTTAAATATCAATTTCTTGGACGAAGGATTTAAAATATTATTATTTGTTGTAACAATAACTAATGCTTAAAATTTAAACATCACATTTATCATCTACTTTAATTTTGGCATCCCTGTCTTTTCTTATATATAAACATTCTAAGGTATGAAAATGCATCACTTCTACTGTAAACTAATGAGGACGGCAGTTATTTAATTTATGCAACCAGGTGGGTTGCAAGTCGCTGAGTAACAATCATTTGTTCTCAGATCATTTTTACTCTGTTCGACTCATGCACTCAACTCTGATTATTTTGTTTTTTTGGTTACATTTTGCACCTTCAAGTTATTTAGGATTAGGAAGGAGGTGGCAGTCTTATCACCATTTTTGATTGATAATCTATTATTATTAATAAAATAATTATTCCCACATTAGTGACTTTCATTTGCAATCAAAATCATTTGATAGCTGTCAATTACCACCGCTCCTATTCTGGATAGACTGTACATAATAGTTGATGGTGTTTGAACTCAACAATCTTAGGGTACAATAGTTAAACTTGTTGGCAACTTTAACCATATAATCTGAGGGTACAGGATGTAGAGGGCAGATTTTAAAAAGCTGATAAAGTAGTTTAAGTGAAGCAGATTGTAGTGCATTATGGATGTGTCGACAGAGTAGCCATGTTCACGGGAGAGGAGTTTGGCACCTTGGGCTCCAACCAGTATTACCGCGACCACGCAGCCGAGCTGAGGGACTTTGTGTTTGCGCTCGAGTCCGATGAAGGGGTGTTTTCACCGCGTGGTCTGGGGTTCACAGGCTCCGAACAGGCGCAGTGCATTCTTCGACATATGCTGCAGTGAGTTTCACATCACATGTTCAGTAGTGTATATACCAATTGTAACAATTGCTTCATACCAAACAGAGCCACTAGAGGGAAAATTAACAAAAGGCTGACCCGCACTGCTGGTAACATGGTCTAAGACACCACTCTCGCAATAGACTCAACTGCCGATGACAGGCATACTGGTGTTAAAATCTTACTTGGGTGTATTGAAGGTGGTTTTTCCTAGATAGTTTCCCACTCATCGCCATGCAAATGAGAGTACACTTCCTCTAAATTCAACATCCTTTCTCCTTGATATATTAGTATAGCTAATACATTATCCGTACAACCCAAACCGATATTAAGATGTGGTGCTAAAAGAAATATAATATTTTAGTAAAATATTTATTTTAATATGCACTAATTTACAAATGTATAATAGTTTTAAGTGAAGCTTAAATTATTCCCTAACTTTATGTTCTCATAAGTTTTAGCTTTGATATGAAAATGAATTGGTTACATTGAAACAATGCTGTGATAATGGGCACATTCTCTTTCCTTTGATCCTATAAGTGTGCCTGCCATCAGACACTAAAAGTGATTATGTTATTGTTGCTATGACCTCATATAGAAGTGTGCCTTCCACTAGGCACTATGAGAGTGCTTATGTCCTTGTTGCTCTGCAGGCTGATGACACCATTGAACGCCACAGCGTTGGAGGTCCCTATGCTTGGAGGCCCGGACCTGGACATACTTGTTGCCCAAGGTGTTCCCTCAGCCTGCCTGCTGACACGCAACCAGCAGTATTTCACAGTTCACCACACCTCTGCAGACAGTATCGCCGTGCTGGACACAGCAGAGCTGGATCAAGCTGCAGCCTTCTGGGCTGTGCTTGCCTTTGTTCTGGGAGACCTCTCCTTTGAGGTGCCTCGAGACATTACAGCCAGGGTGGAGCCAGGAATGTCGAGGCTCTAGGGAGGCAAGGACATTGAAGCTATAGGGAGACAAGGATATCGAGGCTCTAGGGAGGCAGGTACGTTGAGGCTCTAGGGACAAGTAACTTCATTCAGTAAAGGTACACCCTAATTTGTTCATATGTCAAGGCATGTTCAGCTGTCACTTTTGATAGATATTATCAATACTTATAAAATTACAATAATAATAAAAATAATAAATAATAATGATAAAATATAATAATAAAAATAATAATACTGGTACTAATAAAATATAATAAAAAATAATAATAAAAAGAACAATAATGATAATGATAAAAATCATGATAAAAATAATAATAATAATAAAATAATAAATATAATAATAATAAAAAATAAAATAATAATAAATAAAATAATAAATAATAAAAATGATGATGATGATGATGATGATGATGATGATGATGATGATGATGATATGGTAACATGTTATCGATTTTGCCCATGAGAAGATTTATTTTGTTTTCTAAAAGATTTCCCAAATTTCCATTTAAAAAAAATCAACTTATAAGTAATTAAAACTTTTTACTCTACTACCTTATCATGGGTTTTTGAACCCTGGCCTCTTGAGACTAAAAGTCCCAGTAGCTGGTACCATCAACCCCAACAAGAACTTTATTCTGGAATGCACAGGGCCGCGGTTCACCAACAAGACTCCAGAACACAACAGTGAAAGGGAAAAAATCAACTTTAACAGCTCTAAACAGGAATTGAACCAGGGACTCCGAAGATCGAGAGGGAGACTACCAACTAAGCTAAGGATAGTATTTGTATATTTGTGCATGCCTTGTTACCATAGCAATGTAACATGTAAATTATATCTTGTTACCATAGCAATGTAACATGAGAATAATGGGTTATTACCTTAGTGATGTAACATGTGAATTATGGCTTGTTACCATAGAAATGTAACATGTGAAATATGGGTTATTACAATAGTGATGTAACATGTGAATTATGGCTTGTTACCATAGAAATGTAACATGTGAAATATGTCCTGTTACCATAGCAATGTAACAGATTAATTATGGTTTGTTATCAAAGCAATGTAACATGAATTATGTATTATTACCATAGCAATGTAACTTGTGAATTATGTCTTGTTACCTTAGCAATGTAAACATGTCAACCATGGCTTGTTACCATAACAATGTAACATGTGAATAGTGGTTGAGAACCTTTATATGAAGCTCTGGAATGTTCAATTTGACCACCAGGAGCAGCACTTGCCGTTGGAGTATGGGAGAACCAGTTTCACCCAAATTTTTAAGATTAAGCTCCGATTAAAAATTGAAATTGTCTCTTATGGTTGGTATTTGTTATAAAGTTTTATTGTGGTATTTTATAGACATGCTCCCAATTGAGATTGTCTCTTATGGTTGGTATTTGTTATAAAGTTTTACTGTGGTGTTTTATAGACATGCTCCCAATTGAGATTGTCTCTTATGGTTGGTATTTGTTATAAAGTTTTACTGTGGTGTTTTATAGACATGCTCCCAATTGAGATTGTCTCTTATGGTTGGTATTTGTTATAAAGTTTTACTGTGGTATTTTATAGACATGCTCCCAATTGAGATTGTCTCTTATGGTTGGTATTTGTTATAAAGTTTTACTGTGGTATTTTATAGACATGCTCCCAATTGAGATTGTCTCTTATGGTTGGTATTTGTTATAAAGTTTTACTGTGGTGTTTTATAGACATGCTCCCAATTGAGATTGTCTCTTATGGTTGGTATTTGTTATAAAGTTTTACTGTGGTATTTTATAGACATGCTCCCAATTGAGATTGTCTCTTATGGTTGGTATTTGTTATAAAGTTTTACTGTGGTATTTTATAGACATGCTCCCAATTGAAATTTTCGATGAGCTTCTTTCTCCCTATTCTGCCAGCACCCCTAAGCTCACAAACCCACATTTGGTTTTAACTCTGGTAGTAGCAATAATTCTTTCCAAATAAATATTGTTTAGTTATAGATTTTTATTCCTTAATTATTTTTTAAAACTATTTAATTAATCATTTATCCTTGTTATACAACCCATTTTATATTAAGATGTACATAAGCTATAATAATTACATAATGTGATATTACACTTTTTGTTGTTTAATAATTATTTATTTATTTATAATTTATTATTGTAAAACTAAATTCCATTCCACTTTTATTCCTGAAGCCAACATTGGCACTATTTGGGTGGTTAGCACTGGATTCTTTTCTAAGAATGAGGACTGACTCTGAGCACAGGAACGATACAATCCAAGCCAAAGGTCCCGAGTTTGATTCCCATGTCTGGATGTCATTTTTCATTGTAATTACATATGATTCATATACAGTGGATCACCGTAGTTATAATAATTAATTTCCCAAACTTTGCCTTTCATATAATATATATATACTTTTTATAGTGTTACTTTTCCCCTCATTACATTATTATTGAAATTTTTATTTATTGCCGTTTGAAAGGTTAATTTAAGTTAGGATAGTTTTCATCATAAACACATTAATTATTGCTCTAAAATATTTCCAACGCTGTTGAAATCTATTGGTTATGAGGTTCCCAGTTGTGATCGATATTTGAGACGGTCTACTTCTATTACCTTCGTAACTCTTTGATAAGGTAATGTAAACAATTTACAAATTAAAGGGGTGGGGGGACTAATTACTCAAACAAAAATATATGTAGAGACAACTTAACAGAATTACATAAAAATATTAGCTGACAGGAGGGTAGTGATAGACTAATTCAAACATATTATAGATCAACTTAAGTCTGAAAATACACAACAATACAAGCAAAATAATTATATTACGGAAAATCCTAGCAGGGACAGTTTTAGATAACAACAAAAAATTATAATATTGGCCTTTTCTCAGGAAGTAATTATCAAAGACTTCAACGGCCTTAATATACAAAATGGTACCCTTAAGATGTAAGTCCCATAGTCTCATTTGACACTATACTTTATGGGACTTTGGTAGAAATACCCCTTAAAGAAATTGATACAACCAACTTGAGTATACAATAATTAACATATTAAAAATTCAAATAATTCTTTCATAGGGAAAAGTCAACAATATAAATATCCTAACTAATTATTACCTAATGGAAAAAACCAAGAAAGAAGACATATCATAACTAATAAGGAAAGCGCAAAAACCCAAATTTTTACCGAGAAATCAAGTTAGTTATCTAAGTTTCAAATATACTCAAAAGCCCAAGAAATATGATTCAAAACACACTATACAAAACTGACTGAAAATATTTCAAGTCCAAATGTGTTTAAAAAATTGTCTGAAGGGCCACAAACAGGAATTTATTTTTTCATATCTTAAAGATTAAGGCCAAGTTTGAAATTACAATGTTATTGTATTATGAAGTTGTTGATATATTGTGTGTTGTGACCCTATGTTGATCCAAGAAGTCACGTGTACACCTTTCAATTGTTGCCCATTTCAAACCTACCAGACAGGTTTTTTGTTTTCTTCTTTTAGGAAGTTGCTTGTTAGTTGCGGTCAAGGACGAGACAACTGAGAAGGTGGAAGTGAAGTTCCTGCACCATCCTTTAAATAGCCATAGAGAACTTTGTGAAGATAAACTCTAGGGTAGTATGCAAGAATGATGCTAAGCACAACTGACACACCAGTCAAGCCAAAACACAGGTTTCGGTGTAAAAGAGTGAATCTCTTCATTGAAACAGATCAAGAATAATATGATTTAAAAAACTATGGCAGCCAAGCAAATAAAAGAGCAGGGGAAGAAATAATCAGGAATATATTATAACCACCAGTAATTTCTCTAAAATGTGAGTGAGTTTTGATCAATATATAATTTCATCGGCCTTTCATTTGTATCTGTTATATTATAGTAATGTATATTAATTGAGTAGTTGGCTTATCGAAATCTAGATAATCTAGGCCCGCCATATTGTCATGAAAACAAATCAATATCAAAATATGTGTTGTCTCGATAGTCCATGTATGTATACATGCAGTGTCATCTTAAGGAAATATCACCAAAGTATGAGCCAAGTACAGCGAAGCCTGCTCAGGAATGGAATTCTGTTTGATTTCTGCTTGACTTCGCTGCAGCAAACTTTATTGCATCAATTCTCGGAACTAAGCCACTCGATCGTCCTAGCAAACAAATCTAGGCGTCTTCTACTTGACTTTTAGTTAGGCTGTGCTTAATATCATTCTTGCTTGTGGCCTTAAGTGCTTGTCTGCCACATCCTGACCCTGGTGGAACCCAGACATCCCACTGGCGGAATTTATTTACTACATTTGCAGCGAAGAGCATAGACGCAGCAACCACGGCTCTTTAAAATACCTTTCAAAGGACGGTTGATGTTGTTAACATGAAAGAAAAAATGGTGACAATATTACTAACTTGCAGAAAAGTATAAGTATACATTTCAATAAAATAGCTTTTATTTTAAAGACTTTTGAGATCCAAAGAAATTGAAATTATACTTTCATGCTAGTGGTTTTTCATTTTCATGATTTATTTTAAAAATTGACAACACAATCCCATGATAAAATTTTCCAACAAATGATGCTAAAATATAGTCAATAGGCAAAATTTAATGTGATGTTTTTTTTTAAAGTGGGTTTTTAGAAAATAGAGGGCAAAAATTTTATTGCATGACTTTTTAATTAAAAACCAAACAAAACTAGTAATATTTTGTATCTTAAGAAGGCATTTAAATAAGCTTCATCACTATAATTTTCTCCGGCCTTCTATTTTGGGTAGGCCTAATCACTTATTTTCTAATTGCTATCAGTAGAAAATTGCAGTTTTTTTTATTTTTTTTTTTAGATTTCATAGGGTCATAACTTAAAAGCTGCTGCAGATAAAAATCTAAAAATTGGGATTTTTGTATTTCTCGGGTTAGATACATTAGGTGAGCCAAATAATAATTAAAAAATCCAAGAAGTTAAGAGTTCAAAAGTATTAAAAAAATATTGGATAACTTTAGTAATTAATTATAAAATAAAAAAAGTAAACTAAGAGTTCACTTAGTACCTGGTTTTATGACTACCAAAAGTTAGCTACCAGTTAAAGGTTATCAGCAAATTTAATATTTTACACATATTATGAATTGGATTTATCTGTAGGATAAATTTTTTTATGCAGAAAATGCAAGGTTGGTACTGTTTTTACTGGTGCGCGCATGCGTATAAACCCTGCTGCTACCGCTACAACCTAGCGAGTGGCGAGAATGCTCAACATTTGTTAAATAATGGCTAACGAGTGCGAGGAAAAAGATGCCGTGGCGTAGAATCTAAGTTGTTTTTCAAAGATGTCTGCCAAAATCCGGCAATAATTTGGTAACGTTTACAAAATTTCATTTATTGTACTCACGTTTAAATAATTTGTTCTTTATAACTATAACTCTACAAATAGCTTGTTAGTTTTTGTAAAAGTGTGAATTATATGTTTTAACTTTATATATAGTTAGAACCTGGTGGGCCTGTACTTATAACACGCGAGCCGCGAACCAAGTTTTTTTTTTTTTACAACACCGACAATTGTTAAATAATGGCGGCTAAACGAGTGCGAGTAAACAGACGGCGTCACGTGGGCGAGGAAGCTAAGATGTCTTGCAAGTATTAATTTCTCTGCCTGCCAAAATGTGGTCAACAGTTGGGTACAACGTTTACAAAGAGCTCGGGCTATGCTTACTAAACACGTGAACCAAGATTTTAACCTAAAAACAGATTCTGATAGGCGAAACCTCCCGATAAAAATGTGCTGGATAAATACATTTTATCTGGCAGATAAATGCTATCTTGCAGTCATAAGACGCACTTTTAACTTACCACCAGATAATAAATATGTATCAGGAGTCATAAGACCGGCCCTTACAGGATTATGGATTTATAATAATTAAAAACCATTATTCAGGAGACACTTATTAGCTATGCTCCAAGACCGGAATGTTTGTCACTGCACAGATCAAGTTAACACGAAATGTTTAGAGCATTAGCATAGCCAGCGCGAAGATTATAATACTATGGTATATTTTTGGTTTGTCAGAGACAATGCTCATAAATACATAAATGTTCATGATTCCCTTTTTTTTTAGAACTCTATTTTATAGATAATTTTTTCTCGTTTGGGAATTCTAAACCATATTTTCTTGGACATAGTCATTTTGTAGACATGCATGTTAATTTTTTTTTTTTTTTTTCAAAAAACCCATCGTTATTTTTTAAATGTGTTTATTTTTACGTTCTCTCATTACCTCAGAGAGAAAGTATTGTGAACCGTAAAGAAAAAAATCAAACATGAGATTTTGTTAAATGTCGACGTTCCATAACACCCTGGAACCAAAAAAGGTGTTTTCGCAATGTCGTCTGTCCGTATCTCGAGTTAGAGCCGAAACTGTTTTACCAATCGGCTTAAAACTTGGTATTTGGGTTTTCATAAAGTCTACTCGAGGGGTTTTTGGAATTAGCTATCTAACCCTAAATTTAAGGGCAATTTACTGAAGAGTAAAAAGAGGAAAATAGATTTTCTTGAAATCTGCTATTACGGGTTCGATTGAATTTTATATCTAGACACACTTTATCACTACAGACAAGATGGCGATTCTCATTTCTCATGAAGATGACTTTGAGGGTATCTACTTTACATTAGGGAAATTTTACAATTTAATAATTTCCCCGCAACTATTTGAGATATGTAATAAGTTATGTTGTAAAGTTGTTGTAGTATTAAAGATAATGTTTGATATTAAGTGGACTGTATAGTTTTGCATCACATAACTACGGAATGTTTATGTTTACGACACATGAAAATAATTTGGGAAGAACTCCAAAACGAGACTGGCGTGCCCGCGACCGGAAATACATACTGCGAGAGTTAAAACCATTTAAAAAAAAGTATGCCAACAACACCGTAAACATAGTTCAAAATAAAAACAATATCCAAGCCCCAAAAATCTCACCCTCCTTTAAATATCGTGTTTTAATTAGTTTGTGGGCAGGGGAGACAATTTCACCACTGGTCTGGTAAGGACACCTTGTGCAATACGGACAAAGATACGGAAGAAGTGGACTTGGAGTTAGTGATGACAAGTCACTTGGGTCTGCTGATAATGCACAAAGTATTGTGAATTGAGAGTAACTTCAATTCGTGTCAAAACAGTGTACAACTCTTCATATGTTAGTTTCTGAGAGCCAATAGTTTTGATGAGTAATGACTTGACTGATCGTATCCCTACTTCCCAAAGTCCTCCAAAATGAGGATTGGGGGGGGGGATTAAAGTGCCAATTGATGTTGTGGTCAATGAGCCGCCTACTAAAAACTTCATTATTGCCAGAATCTTTGAATTAAGGGGAAAACTGTTTATTATCACAAACAAAATTAGTTCCGCAGTCACTGAATATATCTGAACTAAGTCCTTGACGTGCAACAAAATGACGAAATGCCGCAAGAAAGGCTTCAGTTGATAAGTCTGACGCCAGTTCTATGTGAATGGCTTTCACACTATTGGCAACAAATGTTTTTCACGGTTGGGATAAAGATTGGATCCAGGTCAATGTGGATGTAGAGTTTGTCAAGAAATAGTATGTTTCCATAGCAAGTGCAACACGTGTGCCAAGAGTAACGCTGCACATAGTTCCAAGCGAGGAAGTGAAACTTGTTTTATGGGTGCTACCTTTGATTTAGCGAGTAAGAGTCACACCATTACTGTGCCAGATGAAATAACCCGGAGGTATACAATAGCTGCATAACCACTTTCAGAGCTATCAGAGAAGCTATGAATCTTAAAGCTACAAGCTGCATCTGCAGAGACTAGACATCTGTCGATTGAGATGTTGGAAACAAGTGGAAGCTCAACAGAGGCAAAGAAGGAAATGTTTAAATGTATGTTGACGTCAAAATTGTTTACTGGATAAGAAGCGTGGGTTTGTCAGGAGAAACACAAGAGCAAGGTGGTTGGAATGAGATTTCTAAGAAATGTATGTGGAAAAACTCGTATGGACAGAATCATTAATGAATGGGCGCTGAAGGAGTGTGGTATGAAAGGAAATATAATAGGCCAATGTGGAAGAAGTGTCTTATGGTGGTTTGGTTATGTTGAGAGGATGAGTGTGAATCGAGTGACAAAGCAAATATATTAAGAGTGTATGGATCAAAATGAAGGGTAGGCCATGCAAGACGTGATTAAATATTGTAGGTGAGTGTGTGAAAACGAGAAACATTTAGAGTTTTATGAATAAAAAAGCAAGTACGGATATTGTTGAAGCGAATGGAGTAGATGAGAATAGGGAAGTGTGGCGATACTTAGTGATGATGGATTTAGTAGGCTATTAAGTGGTTGGTTTTTGACCTATATGCACAGTGTCTTCCCTGCCCCGTAAGGGAACGGCGTGTTTAGGTATGTGTTAAAGTGTTATTTTGTATGTTATTTTAGCGATGCCGTTTCTTCTACGCGTGTTAAGTACAACTCTGTCTTATTTCTACATTGTTTTATCATTTTATTTTATCCAGGATGTACCTAAACTACTTTCAGTAGTTTATTATTACAATACTCTTAAAAGGATTTTTTTTTCAAATACACACGTGATTTTATTTTAAAAAACAATTGAATAAGTGCACAGCCTTGTTATATCTACGGTTGAAAGTTGCAAAATTAAAGGTTGTGTAATCTGTCACTAGGTCTCACTGTCTACGTAGTTAGTAACACGGCCACTAGGTAACAAATTGTTTATTTAGTTCAGTAAACCTACCACTTGAAACGCAATTTGTTGGAATCACTTTACATGATTTTGATATAAAGTTAACTCTATAATGTGATACGTTTCAAAATAGACTAAGTTAAGTCTATTTATCCTGATTATAGGGTGTCATGTGAGTGTTTATTTCATTATGAAACGCATCTTGTTTTTAAATCGGCCATACCACGCAATGTGGAAAAACTACTTTCTAACGTGAGAGCCGAAGATTGTATGTAGGCAGTGGTTGTAAATACTAAGATGGCGGTCATAAAAGAGTCTAGGTTCAACGGGACGGTCCCTACTCTGTCTCTGAACAGTCCGACTCGGACGGTGGAACAAGATGACGAGTTACACAACATCCGCAACATGATCCGTCTGACGAGAGAGAACATAGATGCCCTGAACGCCAAATTCGCAGGTTTCCAACATCCGCCGTCCATGTACCTGACAGAGTATCAGGAACTCACCAGCAAACTGCATGACTTCGAGTCCAAGGAGCACGAGCTTCACGAGTTGATCATCGCCGGGGTGAAGGTAGTGGGGGTGACAGCCCGCAAGGGCCCGGAGGGGACAGCTCACCCATGCTCGTGCCGAGGTCCCCGCTCAAGTCTGTAGTGCGCGCCCATCTCCCAAACCAGCAAAGAACCTCCGTACAGGTAAGGCCAGGACAGAGTCTCAGGGAGGCGCTGTCCAAGGCCATGAAGCTCCGCAAACTGACCCCGGAGATGTGCGTGGTTTACAAAGGTCACAGCAGGATGACCATCCCGTGGGAGGCAGACATCTCCTCTTTGGAAGGAGAGGAGATCAGTGTTGAAATTCTCGACAAGTTTTCCATCACCACTAGCATCTCGCACAACTTTGTGAGGAAGACTTTCTTCTCCCTGGCGTTCTGTGAGTGTTGTAACAGGCTCCTGTTCCAGGGGTTCTACTGCAGGACCTGCGGATACAGGTTTCACCAACGCTGCGCCACAGGGGTCCCGGCGCTGTGTCAACAGGTGCGTATGGAGAACAGCACTTATTTTGAGATCTTGTTGGCACAGAATCCGGCGACGTCTGGGACACCCGCAGGGTTTGGGCGGCCTCTTCCGGTGTCGCAGCCTCAACCCATCCTCAGACGTCACCCCCACCCCCCGGCTCTGGGGACCAGGGAAAGATCCAGCTCCGCCCCCAATGTCTGCTTCAACCTGGTGAGCCAGCAGGATGTAGCGTCGCTTGAGGAGTTTGCAAGTCGCATTGCGGCACGCTCAACTCCAGCCCCACCGGGCCCTGGAGGTGGGGGTGGCACCCTGGGCCCTTGTAGTCCAGGGAGCAGTCCCACCAAACCCTCGCACAGCCAAAGCGCGCAGGCATCACCTACCAACACGCTGAGGCCGTGGAGACCTCGGGCCCGCAGTGCCGACGAGAGCGGCAACAAGATTCGCACCCCTCGGGAATCAATAGAGGACTGGGAGATTCCGGCCGATGAGATATTGGTGGGTCCTCGCATTGGATCTGGGTCATTTGGGACTGTCTATAAGGGCCACTGGCATGGCCCTGTCGCTGTCAAGACCCTTAACGTAAAGGATCCGACCCCCACCCAACTTCAGGCTTTTAAGAACGAAGTGGCGGTCCTGCGTAAAACCCGGCATGTAAACATCCTCTTGTTCATGGGCTGCGTAAGCAAGCCACAGTTGGCCATCGTTACTCAGTGGTGTGAGGGGTCGAGCCTCTATAAACACCTGCATGTCATAGAGACAAAGTTTGAACTGTTGACATTGATTGAGATTGGACGTCAGACAGCTCAAGGCATGGATTATCTGCATGCCAAAAACATCATTCACCGAGACTTGAAGAGCAACAACATATTCCTACACGACGACTTGACAGTCAAGATCGGGGACTTTGGCCTTGCCACCGTCAAGACGAGGTGGTCCGGATCTCAGCAGTTTCAGCAGCCGACAGGTTCCATCCTGTGGATGGCCCCGGAAGTGATCCGAATGCAGGAAGATAGTCCTTACAGTTTCCAGTCAGATGTGTACGCCTTTGGGGTGGTTTTGTATGAGCTCCTGGCCGGCCAGCTGCCATACTCAACCGTTAACAACAAGGACCAGATCCTCTTCATGGTTGGTCGAGGTTTTCTTCGGCCAGAGCTCAATAACCTCAGGTCAGACACCCCTAAAGCGCTTCGACGGCTCTCTGAAGACTGTCTCAAGTTCACGCGGGAGGATCGACCACTGTTTCGACAAATCCTGGCATCTTTGGAGAGTTCGCTGCGGTCGCTCCCCAAGATTCATCGATCTGCGTCTGAACCTACACTTAACAGGACACAACTTCAGTCGGATGACTTTCTCTACATGTGCGCCTCTCCAAAGACCCCCATCAACTCACAGTATGGGGCATTCCCATTTTATTCTGTAGGGGGCATAATTTAAAATGTTAACACACATTTAAAAAAAAATTATTTGTTTTTGTTTTTTGTTGTTTTTTTGCCATAAAATGAAGCCATATTTTCCGGTTAAAATAATAGATGAAAATCTTAAATGAAATTTGCTTGGCGGTTCTGAGAGTTTCGTAAACACAAGTTATATATATGTATTATGATGGCGAGCAAGTTGATTGAAATCTCTTGCTTATTTTTGGAGTAAATATTTATTTTAATGAAACATTTGTGATTTAATTGTATGACGAAGATACAATCGTTGGCTGAACAAGAGTTTTGTCTTGTAAGGTGCGGTATTCATTGATCTCAGTTTTTGTATTAAAGTAGGTTAATTTAGGTTTTAATCCTTAACGATCTTCAAGTGTAAAAAAAAAATGAATGAATTTCAAATTACTAGCAATATTTTGTCGATATATTATTAACAATTATGTTTTAATTAAAGTTTGTATAGGTCCTGCAGGCTTAGTAGGTACTCAAACAATTTTTTTTTATATTTCTTTTAATGAAAATAGCATCACCACCAGAGAACTTTATTAATGACTGTAGCGCTTAGAAGGGAAATGTTAAAATATTAACACACTTTTAAGCCTAAAATTAATAGAAAATAGTAACTTGACTCACCTACAGTATTTTATAGGGTACTGTTTGACCATATTGATCAATAGGCATATTTCCTGAACCAACAATATAAGCAATGTATACCCACTCCCGGGGTTCAATCCTCGGTCCTGGCACAGATTTATCTGATTACCAAACCCTTCCTTCACCTCTGAAAAGACATCTTGTGAATGTGGGGAATGCCAGGCCTCCACCGTGGTTCAGATTCCACGTTAAACTGTAGGTCCTTCATTTCATCTCACAATCACCCTACCATTACACATTAGCGTAAGTGCGTATAACCCGAATGGGTAGTAAGACGCGGTGCTAATAATAATAATATACCCTCTCCAACTTAATCAAGGTGGAAGTGTAGCTAGGGAACATAGAAAAGGTCACTGTTTATGCATTTTTTATTGAAAAACACTTTTTTGACCAAAAATAAATCAAATATTGCTTCACTAGAAACTTTTAAAGTTTAGTTTTCTTCATGTGATGATATCAACATTTTTGTAATAGGTGTCATGAGCATAGCGCATTTAGACGAGAAACTTTTTAAATGAAAAGAGAAAATCAACCTTACCAGATATAAAAAAAACTGTTGAGGTCACTAAGTGAAGAAAATGAAACTCTGTTTTTACTGAAGAATTATTTAATTTATTTTGACCAAAAAGTCCATTTTTTACATAAAATCTGAAAACACTGGCCTTTTCTTGCGTCCCCTTTTGCCTAACCTTTATATATCATTTACCCAGACATTGAAGGTTAGGTTATTTTATAATTAATAACATTTAAGGGCCTACATCAATATTTTATTAACTTAAAACTTATATTTTATTTTATTTAGTTTGTAGGCCCTATAATATTATACAGGTAGACCCTATGTTATGAATTCAAAACTAACCTAGCCTAACCTTCCATGTCTGAGAAAATTCAATGTTCATAAAAGTGTTAATGGGTATTATACATTGATTTAGAGTACCGTAGTTATTTCTATGTTGGTCACAATATACACTGTAGAAAGAAGTAATTTACAACCACCATGGCATGAATATGGTAAAGGTATTTTAGTCGGCTCATTAATTAATCACATACATAGGCTACATAACTAATTGTACCGTTCCCTTATAAGGTAGGCAAGATAGCTCAAAAAACAACTACGTATTCCTACTTAGTCTATCCTCACTAACTTTCTCCTTGCATACTCCCTTCGCTTCAACATCCATACACCGAGTCATACATGTTATTTTATTCTTAAAACTATTAATGTTTCTCGTTTTCACGCATTTGCCTACAACATTTAGCCACGTCTTATATGGCCTACCCCTTCATTTTGAGTCACACACACTACCTTCATATATTTACTTTGTCACTCAATCCACACTCATCCTCTCAACATTCACAAATCCTCAGTCTCGGCACAGATTTATCTGATTTCCAAACCCTTCCTTCACCTCTGACAAGATATCTTGTGAATGTGTGGAATACCAGGTCTCCACCGTGGTTCGGATTCCACGTTAAACTGTAGGTCCTTCATTTTCATCTCACAATCACCCTACCATTACACATTAGCGTAAGTGCGTATAACCCGAATGGGTAGTAAGACGCGGTGCTAATAATAACATTCACAAACCAACATAAGACACTTCTTTCATACTGACCTATTGGATTCCCTTTCAAACCGCACTCCTTCAGCACCCATTCATTACTGACTCTATTCATACGAGTTCCCCCCCCCCCTCCACATACATGTTTTAGATATCTCATTCCAATCGCATTCACCTTGTTCTTGTGTTTCTCCTGACAAACCCACCCTTCACATCCGTAAAACAATGTTGGTGATAACAGACTTTTATATACGGTCATCTTTGCCTCTTTCGATACTACCCCATTCTTTGCAATAATCCACATACATTCAACAACTCTCTGAGATGCAGCCACCCATCTTTTTATTTCACCATTTATCATTACATTTTTACAGAACATTCTGCCCAGATACACAAAATCATTCAGTTGTACTAACATTTTTCCATTTATACTAAGCTGACACTCATTTTCTGATCAGTCCTTATCAAAAATTATTGCTTTAGTTTTGTAGGCATTTATACGAAGATCCAGTCTGCCTGCTGCCACATTCAAATTATTTATTGAATCCTACATGTCATTTTCACTCTAAGCCATTAAAACGGCATCATCTGCACTCTCACGTTCACAGTGTTCATTTGTACACCAACCCGCCTCGGTGGCGTAGTTGGCTAACACGCTTGTCGTGTTGAGCTCGACTGCTGAGGACGGGGAGATTGAGGTTCGAATCTCGGTCGGGTGAACTGGGGGTGGTTTTTCCTAAATGGTCCCTCCGCGCAAATGCGGGTTCACTTCCTCTAATTCAACCTTCCCAATTCCTAATCCATTAGCGTAATTAGTACTTAAAGCGTATAACCCGAACGGGTAGTAAGACGCGGTGCTAAATATTAATTTTTACACCAACTGTGTACTCATAGACGGTAGCATCCCTCACACACTTAGAGACATAACACTACCTTGTTTAACGCCCTGTTCAATGCCAAGCCATTCACTCGAAGCTCCATCACCTTAACGCACGCTCTACATCCATCATACACTGCCATAAAGCATCCACACCATACTCTCTATAAAGCCTCGTATGCAACAGGAAACATTGTTTGCCAACGTGTTGCCCTTGTTTCAGAAACAGGCAGCAATTTTTTCATCTTTCCTGTGTGTTTCCCAGCTAATGTTTGCTAGTCTGGATGTGTTGGTCAACATTTTCGACAACAAGCAACGTGGGCTTAGTAAGTGAGATTGTTGATTTGAATTGTGTGTCTCTTTTCATTATCCTGGGACCAACCATTTGTGAAATAACTTCAAAACCTTTAGGAGACATGCGAGTGAAGTTCCTTAAACCACTGTCGTCTTTGAGCTTTAGTTCTGTCGGAAGCTTATTTACATTTTGAAGTACTTTACGAACCCACCACCGTTTTCTTCTTCTTCTCTGTCTTCTTGAACAGCTCATAACTAGGCCTACATACAAAGCACAATCGATAGCAGCATCCTCCTCAACAGACATCTTTCATTCAACTGAACTCTGTACTGGAAACAAATGTTTCATCATTGTAGTCTGGACGCGAGACAATGTTTCTTTAATGTTTGAAAACAATATTTTTCCCATGTTGGCCAACGTTTTCAAGTGCATACTAAGCTTAAGAACATTCAATAAAATACTCCTATTCACCCGATTGTACGTTTTCTCCAGATCAACAAATACACAATAAACTTTCTTCCTTACCACCATTAATTATTTTATAGTAAATTTATAATATAATATAATATTTTTACATCTTTTCCTTCTTATGTGTTAAATGTAATTTATATTGTTGTCATAGAAAGTGTTATTTTTTTGAAATAATTTTAATTGTTTGCATACCTACTAGACCCGATCCTGCTATAGGTCAGTTTAAATTGGAAGCTGAATCTTGTTTAAAGTGTGTATAAAGAAAGACTTTGACATAAACAACGATGTGTTGGGTTCTTGTATAATCTCGGACTATGCATGATCTAACAAGGAATTGGAATTATATTTTAGAGACCAGTTTATTATGTGTGATTTGATGACTCTGAAAGTCTTGTTGTGTAGATTTGTTTATGAACTGATTCAACATCATGAAATCTGTTATCTTCTTGGCTGTGACATAATTCAAGTTTGTCTGCTTGTATTAGTTTGATTTGTAATCTATTTAACTGAAATGTAAAACAATTTTCTAGATGGTGGACAGTAGTTGGCTTAATTCAGCTTAAAGCATATATAAAATAGATTATTTTTAAAGATGGCACAGTTTTTCCTGAAAACTTCATTTGTGTAGTAAAGTTATATTGTTTTCAATTTATTTGTCATATTACCAATCCTAGTTTAATTCACAGCCTAGTCTTTAAACCCCAATTTGTTAAAATGCAGAAGAAAACATATCACTATTTGAATTTCTCAAGTTGGTCCTACTCTGGATGAGATTGGTCCAAGAGTAGCGTCCAGGGTACACTCGACTTAGAGCTGTGGGCCCTAGATATGAGTGTTCTATTAAACTGTTGTATATCTAAAGCTGCTGTTGGGATGGTATTTAATATTGATTGTTTTTAGCATCATGTCTTACTACCCCTTTGGGTTATACACCAATGTACTAATTAATATAATGTGTTAGGGATGAGGAAAGTTAAATTTAGAGGGAAGTGCACTCATATTTACATGGAGGGCAAGTGGAAAACCACTCTCAATACACCTGACTAGGATTCAAACCCCAACCTCCTGTCCAGTTTATTGTGAAGAGTCTCACCTTACATGTGGTCACCGAAGCAGGTTTTAAAAAAAGACACTCAATCTAGCTTGCTCACAGACAGACATGTTATCACTCCCGGAGACTCGACACAATTAGAACCCCCCCCCCCCCCCCCCCTCGGGTGATATTAGTTGCTCAGTCAAAGTCCATCTGTTTTTTTGAAATTTATATTTTTCAAAAGGAAATTTTACCTTTAATATTATGTTTGTCGAAAGTTTTCACTAGTTTGGTGTTAACAGCCTAGAAACAGTTGGGAGTAGCAACAAAGGTTTATTATTAACCAGTGGATTCCATACTTTACGTAGTAGAAATATATTTTTGTTTTTATAATTAGCCTATAAGTGAAAAGTGTATTTACACATTTTATTTGATTCTGAAGAGAGTTTTTATTAGTTCAGTCTCTTGTTACATATACTGTACTTATATTTGTTCTATATATTATCTGATTTTATATTATGTAATAGAGCCTAAATTATACTTCCAGTTACAAAGTTCTTTCAAGTACTTTTTTTTCTGGCAAGGGGAAGGTGGTTGGCGGGGGGGGGGGACACACATATAATCTCGAGAAACATTTTGATAATCCAGCTTCAGCTTTTATTTTTACTATTCCCATTCATTGTTTTCTAACCTCGAAAATCAACACTTGGTTGTGCGGACTCCAGTTCATTATTATATCCTCCCAAATCGCAGAGATTGTTGTTTAGCAATCCTTACCTGCTTGGAACTAAACAAGTACATTTAGAAAATATATATTATATAATCTCTGAGTTTATAAATTTTCCAAATTTATTATATGTACAAAGGAAAACACATACATACCAAATGTTGATTGAATAAACCGTTACTACCCTAACATAATATTTCTTGTCATATTACTTATTTATCTCTTCAAGCAAAACCTCTTCACGTTTTACTTTCCCCTCGGAGAGAGAAGTACTGTATTGTGATTTTCAAAAGATTCAAGTCAAGGTTTTGACAAATGTCGACGTTTCATGACCCCTTGAAACGAATTAAGTGATTTTGGGGATATTATCTCTATATCTTGGCCTAAAGCCAAAACCACTTTACCAATCTTACCAAAACTTGGTAACTAAGATTTTTTCAGAAGATTTTTTAAAATTAAAATTAGGGGTAGTTTACTGGAGGGCAAAAAGAGAAACAATCAGATTGCTCCAAATTTGCTCCAACAATTTTGATCAAATATAGTATCTAGCCACCATTTAACATTACAAACAAAATGGCAACTCTTAATTTATACATGAGAATGAATTTGAGGTTACCATACTTTACATCAGAAATTTTCCATTTTTATCATATATTTGCAACTATTTGAGATACAAAATAACATCATTGTAAAGTTGTTGTACTATTAAAAATAAAACTCTTTTATTTGATATATGTTTTTGTAAAACCAATAGTTTCTGAGCTATGGGCAAATATATATATTAATGAAAGTTTTTGAAATTGAAATAATGATTGCCATGCTCTATGGTGGAATGTGGGGCTCTCTGTTTCCATCATGTTTCTGCAACAGACTATATTATTTCCTTTCACAAATATAATTGTTTAGTAAATGTATATATTTTGAGATAAGAGGGAGAGAGAGAGAGAAAGTCTGAGTGGTACTGTATATATATAATTAGATGTGTTTTGTTTGTTATATATTGAAGGAGGAAAATAATTCACATCGCTGACTCTTGAAGAAAACCGACAGTCACCGTCCACTCCCTTGACTTAGGTTTCATTCTCTCGAAACTCATCGAGGAGGGGTTGTTGAAAAACAACTTCCTAAAAGAGGAAACCAAAAAATACTTTAGTGGAATTGTCTCCAAGTTTAGTTGTGTGACCCGCCTCGGTGGCGTAGTTGGCTAACGCGCTTGTCATGTTGGTTGAGCTCGCCTGCTGAGGACAGGGAGATCGAGGTTTGAATCTCGGCCGGGTGAACTGGGAGGTGGTTTTTCCTAAATGGTTTTCCACTCTCCCTCCACGCAAATGCGGGTCCACTTCCTCTAATTCAACCTTCCCAATTCCTAAATCCATTTAAGGTAATTAGTACTTAAAGCGTATAACCCGAACGGGTAGTAAGACGCGGTGCTAAATATTATTATATTTAGTTGTGTGGTAGATATTTATAATTTTGACCATTCATATGCTCAGCCTACCATGACATGGTTATGGTAAATGCAGAAAACCACTGGTATTGTGTCTGAAGTTCAACCAGAGATGGCCTCATACACTGATGCTGCTGTGGCCAGGTACGTATCGTCTCAGACACTGTACGAGATAATAGTTTTAGGTAGTAAATATGGAACACACTGACAAGAACTGACTCAACTTCTTATAATGAGGGAATATAAGAGCCCAGTTGAGAGGGAGGGACTAAGAGGAACCATTTGGGAGGAAATATGAGGGTCAAGTTGAAAGTGAGATACTAGGAAGCTCCAGTTGAGTGGCAGGGACTAAAAGGGGGCATTTGACTCCCCCTCAACTTCTTTTCACCATAAGAACCTAAATTTTAATAAAAACTTATACTTTCACCAATTTAAACTGAGTTTTTCATTAAACTACATTATTACAATATTGGTTTAAATTAGGGATAGCCAACACACTTACCTAGGTGATACTGGAGTAGAAATTGTTTAGATATAACACTAAAAACACATTTTTAAGGACAAGCTTTCACTGTCACAGACAGCTTCATCAGGTCAAGAGAGTAGACTGATGCTTTTGGTTGAACTGTAAGGTTGACTGTCCACAATTTCTACTCCAGTATCACCTAGGTAAGTGTGCTGGCTATCCCTCCTAATTTAAACCATGATTTAGCCTAGTGCTCTATTCCACATAACCTCAATTATTACAATATTATAATTTCACTGACAAAGTTTTTTCTCATCAACACACTGCTTTGAAGTTGATGCAAAAGACTTCATAGTGCCAAGACGGTCGACTGTTTGGCCACCTCTGTTCTAGAGGTATCTAATAATAATGATAAATCTTCTTGCACTCTGGCGGTAGAGGTACTGTGGTGCTTTAGACTTTTCTCTTCCAAAATTTATTTCTTACTATAATACCCCCTGCCCCATCATAATCATGAACCGTTTCCAGTCCTTGGCCGTGTCAGCTTACTAAAATTCCTCGATCTTACTCTAACATTCCACTATTCTTCTCCTCTCACTCGCTGTTATATGCTCCGCCAATCTCTTCACCGCCCTTGCGGTTTTTTCCTTACTTCATCTTCATCATTATCTTTGGTATTCTTTCCTTTTCCATTCTCATTACATGACCATCTCAGTCTTGTTACCTCTACTATTTCATGTACTCAAATATCCTCATTACATGACCATACCATCTCAGTCTTGTTTCCTCTACTATTTCATGTACTCAAATATCCTCATTACATGACCATACCATCTTAGTCTTGCTTCCTCTACTATCTCATGTACCCCAACATCTTCATTACATGACCATACCATCTTAGTCTTGCTTCCTTACTGTCTCATGTACTCCAATATCCTCATTACATGACCATACCATCTCAGCCTTGTTTCCTCTACTATCTCATGTACCCCAATATCCTCATTACATGACCATAGCATCTTAGTCTTGCTTCCTCTACTATCTCATGTACCCCAACATCTTCATTACATGACCATACCATTCTTAGTCTTGCTTCCTTACTGTCTCATGTACTCCAATATCCTCATTACATGACCATACCATCTCAGCCTTGTTTCCTCTACTATCTCATGTACCCCAATATCCTCATTACATGACCATAGCATCTTAGTCTTGCTTCCTCTACTATCTCATGTACCACTACTTGACCGGATTACATTCCTAAACTTGTTTTTTCTGGTGATATTTAACATGCTCTTCATGGCCTCTAATTTCTTAGTCTCTCTTACATTCAGTGTCCATGTTTCTACTGCATATATGACTATGAGTACAAAATACACCCTGTATAGCACTTCTCTTTTCTATAGCAGGTCTCTTATGCACCTTTAGATCATCATCCCTTGCAGTTTTCTTAGTAGATCTCCTATACTCCCACACCCAAAAATAAATTTCTAGATATGACATATGTATTATATTTGGAAGAAGTTACAGGAAAGGTGGATAGGAATACATAAAAAGGGATGAACCCAATATGGCTTTTACAGTTCACACTTTACATTGCTGCCACTTGAAAAACATCAATCATTATCACCCAATCCCTCGACCTAGGTTTCATTCTATCGAAATCATCAGAGAGGAAGTGTGCAACACAACATCCCAAAAGGTTAAACAAAAATTGTAAAGATTGATAGGACACTTAATAGGAACTTTAGAGGAATACCATAAAGGACAATTACAGGAAAAGGATGTGACACCAAAATTAAAAAATACTAATTTTGTAGCCTCTAAAAACAGGAATTCATAAGCACAAACAGCTTAGCAGATCATCATACATCATGGCCATACAGAAAAACTACAAATACCGTCCACAGGATTTTGAAATTAAGGACTAAATATAAAAAGTATTAAACAAGACCACATTTATTACCGGAATTATTAAGACAAATAGTTGAAATAAATCGTATTTGATAAATATACATTGACATTATTTGTTAGTCTAATACACAGGTTAGTAAACAACACATATGTCTTCTGTTTGCAAAACAACATTGTGTCTCAAGTTCTGCTTTACAAGAATATGTTACATTTAGCTTAAAGCTGAAAATTTGTTAACATTAACACCAAAATGTTATTCATCTATCAATAACCATGAGAAGGAAACATAAGTTGAATGACTACAATTTATTTGGGGATATCTATCAATGGGTTGTCAAGATTTGGAATCAGGACATTCTGTAATTTCCCTGAAAACAAACCCAATGCTAATAGACTTACATCAAGACTCACATAGTTCAAAAAGTGAAATAACTGAGCCTTAGTTTATTGATAAAATTGCTAAACATTTGTGATTAGAAAAGAAAAATATTTAATTTGTTTAAAATAGAAAAATAGCTTTTTATTACAAATTATATGAACAAACAAAAACTGTTTCCTTAAGGCTTCTCAAGATAAGGATGAGGGGTGCAGGATCAGGTCCTTCCTGAGTGCATAATTATTTGACTGCAGGCAGGATGTTCCTTTCTCAGTGCACAATTACTTGGCTGCAGGAAGGATCAGGTCCTTCCTCGGTGCACAATTACTTGACTGCATGTAGGGTATTCCTTCCTTAATGCACAGTTACTTGACTGCTGGCAGGATCCAAATCCTTCCTGAGTGTGCAATTACTTGACTGCAGGCAGGATCAATTCCTTCCCAAGAGCGCAATTACTGACTTCAGAGAGGATCAGGTCCTTATTGAGTGTGCAATTACTTGAGTGCGGGCAGGAAGTGTTGGTAATAATTGCGAGTGTAATCTAGCATCAAGTCTTGCATGCACTCGGGGACATCCCCGACACAAACTCCGGGGGAGCCGCCATAGCGAGTGAAGGGTGGCACTACTGTCTCAGGTGGCAGCACTGTGTTGTCCTCTATCATGCAACAGTCCTTGAGTACACACCGCCGGCCCTGTGGACAGCAAGCCGACACTCAGTAAGGAATTGTCTATGATGCCAGTGTTGACCGAGTTACATCAAGTCAGTGGCAATGGAACCAGGGAGATGGGAGGGCAATGCCCTTTGCCCTCCTCCCAAGAATAAATTAGACCCGCTCTAGATTTATTTCATCCCCTCTTTAGATTCCAAATATTAAACTGAAAAATAGCCTTCCATCACACTTCAAATACATTCAAATTTTACATAAATTCTAAGAGAGGACTTTTCCAAATAGCTTTTAAAAAGGGATAATTTTTTAAAAATGGGTGAAAACCACTCTAAATAGCTCTTAAAAAAGCTTGTTAAACAACCTAAAATAGCTTCTATGGGCATCTTAAAAGACACTTGAAATAGATTATAGGGGCAACTTAAAAATATTCTAAATAGCTTCTGGGGTATCTTAAAAAAACATTCTAAATAACTATTAGGGGCACCTAGCTTTCAAAAAAATTCCAGATGAGGGTCACTCTAACTCTTTTAGGGGCATCTAATTTCTAAACATTTGGCTTGGGAGTTGAAGCCCCTCAAAAGCTTCCTCTTTTTTTTTTCTTTTTTTGCTCCCCTAGAATCTAGACTGATAAAGTTCTGCCGTCAATGTAACAGGTTCTCTGGAGCATCAACATGGGTCTGTTTATAAACAAGGTGTAACTCGGTTGATGGTTCACCATGAAATAATACAATGTCGAATATAATTGTAACGGGTGTGATACTCACGATGACACAATCCTTGCCAATGTTAAGTATGAGCCGACAACGGCAGCGTTCACCACAGAACCTTCACCAATGAACACGTGATCGCCCATATGCAGAGGGAAGAACGCAACACTTTAACACAACATCAAGAAACCCATATGTAGCCTAATTATGTTACAACATTAATTTATCCAACCGTTTACATTTCAATGTTGAGCAAAATGTTGCCACACTAGTAATAAGTTAAGATGTGTGGACTAAACTTGTATTATGTGAATAGAAGCTCTTAATATAGGTTTGTATCTAAAGCTGGATAGATGTGTCCAGTAGCCTACAGGTCATAATTTGATCACAGCCTGAGCTTTAATAATTTGAAGGTGACCTGGTGGTCTAGGGGTAAGGTGTCAGACTTCTATTATGGGTTCCGGGGTTCAATCCTCGGTCCCGACACAGATTTATCTGATCGTCAAACCCTTCCTTCACCTCTGACAAGACGTGTATTAATCACAACTTGTGAATGTGGGGAATGCCAGGCCTCCACCGTGGTTCGGATCCCACGTTAAACTGTAGGTCCTCTATTTCATCTCACAATCACCCTACCATTACACATTAGCGTAAGTGCGTGTAGCCCAAACTGGTAGTAAGATGCGGAGAATAATATATAATAATAATAATAATAAAATATATAATTAATAATTTGAACATGTCTGCCCTATTTTTGTTTGTCCTATTGGCCTAGTACTATCATTCTTGTGACTGTATTTGTGTGTAAGTCATGTGTCTATATAAGCTTGTGTTTTAAAAGTACACATTAGATTCTCAATAACCGATAAACAAACATACACATTATTTGAGTTGAGTATCATCACAAAGGCCTTTTGAGCAACTAATAATCCCCAGTGTCTACATACGAGCATACCCTTTACTGAACTTCTTGAAGGGGGGCCTTATGACAGCCCGTTTGCTGATAATGCAGTGACGACCCACTCGTACATTGGCCAAGTCACCCCTGATGATGGCATCTGATTGGACGATGACCTTCCCACCGAGGACAATATTCTGGGACCCGCATAAGACTGTCTGTTTGCTCACTTTGTTACCGGACGCCTGCAAGAAATATTTTTATAAAATGAGTCACTCAATTTGGAACCTACCATATGTATAGAGGGAAACATTTCATGGTTTGGACGGCCCGATATGTAAGATATGGATTAAATTTAGTGGGATGCATGTAGGATGTTAGAAACATTTCATGGTTGGGATGGCTAAATTTAGTACCAGATGTATGGAGGAAAATATGTAATGATCTGAGTAGCTCGATTTCATACAGGATGTACGGCGGGAAATATTTTATAACCTTACTCATCCATCCTATGTGTTAAAAAAATCTTCTTTGCCCTTCATACAACAACCAATTACATGATTGGTGGTAGACCCATAGAAAGTTAGGTATTTAGGTTGGATTAGCTTGCAATTAATAACATGTAAGTGTACAACCTAAATGTGTAATAAGACATAGTAGACCCCTACTACAAAAACGTGTAATTTTACCAACACACATGTCGTAGTCTAGTAAAGGCTAATTTTTTATTTGTATTTTAGTTTTTTTTTAGATGAATACTGCATATTATATGTTTATGTGGGTGGACATTTAAGCTTGTTTGGTGGTCGAAGCATTCTTCACAATGTTAAGCAACATTTGTTTAACAGGTTTTGCCTTTTGATGGATCCGTTACCTTGTCCAAATTGAGTCTTCCAACATGCCCTATCACCAGTTTCCTATTTTTATTTCCTGAAACTTTACCTTCTTTCCTGGTTCAAGGTCATCAATAAGTTGCATTCATTGTATTCATGATCACCCTATTCATTTCACCTTATCTTCTATGACATCACTCAATAAGCCATTGCTTCTAGTTTCTGAACACATCCAGTTGGCCTGTCTTTATAATTTGTCCTCTTTTCACCTGACCTGTCCATTTTCCTTCAGCGCCCATCATAAATACCTTCTAAATATCCACCCGCCTCGGTGGCTTAGTTGGCTAACGCGCTTGTCATGTTGAGCTCGACTGCTGAGGACGGGGAGATCGAGGTTTGAATCTCGGTCGGGTGAACTGGGGGTGGTTTTTCCTGAATGGTTTTCCACTCTCCCTCCACGCAAATGTGGGTTCACTTCCTCTAATTCAACCTTCCCAATTCCTAATACATTAGCGTAATTAGTACTTAAAGCGTATAACCCGAACGGGTAGTAAGACGCGGTGCTGATTATTATTATTATTATTATTATTATTATATATTAATTAGACGGTCTTAGGTGCAAGCCAGTCTCAGCTTCAGTTAAATGTTTTGATAAGTATCACAATTTTAAAGGGTTGACAACTTAGGGCATTAAGGGCCATAGAGGCCAGGCCCCACCTTAATTTTTTTCCAATATTTTTTAACATGGAAAAAGTGGAACACCATTTTCTACACGCAGTGAATTATTGGATTTTTTATAGGCTACACTATTCAAGTCAAAATTATTCATTCCTCACCTCAAATATCGCATGAGGACTGTAAGGTCAACATTCTATTGACTGAATATAGAAGCTGAGCAGGGCCAGCTCTGACAGACTCTATATCAGAGAAGCCACACTCGGTGTGAGCTCTCTCTCAAGGTCAATTCCCCTAACTCTGCTGCCAGCTTTATAATAGTGAATAGGGCCAACCTGAATGGGCCCGTTATATGATAAAAGTGGTCTATAGTTTGTTTTTGTGTATATGTGTGTGTTTTAATATGTGACTAAGATCCAGGAAGTAAGATGACGTGTGAAAATTATTAAAGTAAATTATTTACTAAAAACTTCATTTTATTCATTAAAACTGCAAGAAAAACTGGAAATTAAATGGTTAGGAGCACATCAGCCTAATGACTTTACAGTCGTTCAGGCGGATGGCAAGAAAAAAAAGAGAACTTTTTCTAATGTTTTGTTTGGAAAACAATTGTGGTTAGCTGCGAGTGAAGAAAAACAGAGCTTATTTTGTTTTTATTGTTTATTATTTGGTGGTTAGGAGTTGTGGGCAACGGTATGCTGTAAGAATCTTAAGTAAGAATATGAAAAAAACATGAGAAATATGGAATTCATTTAAAAAAATGCATTTAAGTTTAAAACGGTTGGAACAGTAAATATTGCATCACACATATATTCAGTGGTTAAAATTTCAGTCCATAAACATAATTATCGGGTGTCAAAAAAAAAAGGAATATATTAGGCAGATTAATAGAATGCTTAAAATACTGTGGTACTCATGAACTTTCATTAAGAGACAGACTGACAGACGCACCAAACTTTTGTACAAGTATGCTAATTTAACACTTAATAAGTTTAATTCAAAACATGTATTTTTTTATTATTTCTGTTTGTAGATTTGTTTACTTATTTTGTAATACTAGTGATTTTTTTAAAATTAAGTAAACTCAAACGAATTTAATTTAATATGTTAACACATGGTGAGAAAAAATCATTACTGGTAAGCTTTGACCTGGCCCCACCAAAAATAAAGATCACACTCTGCCACTGAATAATACCATTATCTATTATACTTGGATATATAATTGTTATATTTATTGGCTATAGATGATCAAAATAAAGAATACCTTGAAATAATATTGGATGAATTAGATAATAGCAGCATTACCATTGAATATAACAATTTTATGCCCAAGTCTTATCTATTATTAGATTATGCTCCTTGCTTTATTCCATATTTCAGAATGTTTTCTAAACTTTTTAATAATATAGCTTACCGTTTCAACATATTCTGATTTATCAAAATATATGTCCTGGAGATCCATTGGAAAGATTAGAAATACCTAACCTAAAATTTATTGTTGACGTTTATAAAAGTACACTGTTATTTTAAAAAAATTGCACATCAATGAACGCGTCAAAGCTAACAATCAAATCATTGAAATCAAAAGTGCAGATGCATGGTGAAAGGAAGAAGTGTGGGCATGTGCATGCTCCTTTAAGGTACTTCTTTCTTTCTTTAACACATATAAGTTGATGAGACAATCAGACATACTTTACTATTTTATGCGAATTCATTATATCAGGATAAATGGGTTAGTAAAATGTTTATAATAAATATATACAATACCTAAGATCTATTGGATAAAATAATAGAATCTTAGTCATTTCTAAACAATAACCATTTCAGTAACATGCTGTCACCATAAAAACAAGATCAAACCCAGGATTTGTCCGTCCAGTGATTTTTATATACTCGATGGATATAAACATACGCATTATCAGGGACCAAAGCGTGACGCTCAAGTTTATCGTCTGCTTCATTGTGGGGGGAAAGATTCAACGGTTTCTTTCAATGTTCTTATGAATAAAAAGTGTTATTGTTTGAAAATAATGAAGTATTGTACAACACTTGCCTGAAGAAACATTTACCTTAAAGGATATACAATTCAGTTTTACAGGTAATGCTATACACATTTAATGATTTAGGTATCTTTAAAATGATTACATTTGTTTGAATGTCAATCTTAGTGTACGTTCAAACGATCACTTAGTTTATAATAATAATAGTAATAATATTTAGCACCGCGTCTTACTACCCGTTTGAGTTATACGCTTTTATTACTAATTACGCTAATGGATTAGGAATTGGAAAGGTTTAATTAGAGGAAGTGAACCCGCATTTGCGTGGAGGGAGAGTGGAAAACCATTTATGAAAAACCACCCCAGTTCACTCGACCGAGATTCAAACCTCGATCTCCCCGTTCTCAGCAGTCGAGCTCAACAAAAGCGCGTTAGCCAACTACGCCACCGAGGCGGGTCTTTGGTTATAGGCTTGTAGAAAATATTATATTGCCATTTTATTGAACAATTTGCCTCATATCTTGTATATTGTTTATGTTGAAGGTTAGATAACTAAAGTGAAACAAGTGTGATAACAACTGCATTAGATTTGTTTGAATGTTCTACTTTGTGTAGATGTCTTACTTTTGAACAATAATTTAGGTTATACGGCTTGTAGGAAGTACAGTATCTACTAAACCCTGATTTTAGTAGGAATCCTAATCTGAAATGTTTTATTTAATAGCAGAATACTATAATATATTAGTGTTTTGGTAGGATAAACGGCCATTTAGAACGGAAGCAGAAATTCCTTTCTGGAAGGTCTTTTATCCTACCTAAACACTACTATAGGATAGGATTCTGGAACGAGATAAAACCTTCCAAACGAGCTTCCTTCAAAAATCATCGTATATATTAGCCTGCATCAACTTATTTAAAGAATAAACTCACCAGTTTCACTTTTTTATGTTCTTCAAAGCTTTTACTAACACATTTATTTCATTTAACCTATCCCACATTGTTTTATCTCATATATTCAATCAAATTAATGAACGATGTCAAACTGCCACATTTCCTTGGCTGGGTGTAAAAGAGAAAGAAATACCTGGAAATTTCCTTCTCTCTTACACAATGATATGCAGACAACAGCTCAAAAATTTCAGCCATGTATGTCCATCCAGTTATATTATAGAGATCAATGGTCCCATCTGTCTCTATAAGACGACAAGATTACACGCCACGTTTTTATCAATTGCATGACGACAACATGAACCACTGTACCCCCAACATGACCCTGACAGTGTGGAGGCAGTACTGGATTTAAGGGGGAATCGCCCCGGAGCCCCCACAAGAAAGAAAACAATAATTTTAATTCTCTATTGTAGATACTATCTACAGCTACCATTGCAATGGTGATGAAAACTTATTTGTGTTGGGAAGGCCAAGCAAAAAAGATAAAGAAATGAGTTTTTTTTAGGGACTTGCCTTCCAACTCCACATCCATTCAACTCCCCGCTCCCCGATAAAAGTTTGAAAGTCAGATACGTCTAAAAGCTATTCGGAGTGGTCCTCCTTCCCAATTTTTTTAAAAAATTAGATTATTTTTATAAATTATTAGTAGTAGTATTCCCCAAACATTTTTAAAAATGTTGATGGTTCTGGAAGAAATTGGGAGTGGTCCTTCTTCAGCAAATTAAAAAAATTGTATTTCTCTAGAAGCTATTATAAGTATTAATCGCTTTGGATATATTTTTTAAATTAGACTTTTCTAGAAGCTACAATTTAAAGTGATCCTCCTAAAAAAATAATTGCAATTTGAATGCCCCTTGAAATTATTTAAGTGACCCTCAACGTGACATTTTCTGACGGTTAGATACTTATTTATATAAGTTATTTGAAGTAATCTTCTCGAGCAATAATAACTTAAAAAAATTGTGTATCTTTAGAGGCTATTTGAAATGATTCTGATTTGCATATTTTTGAAAATTGGATACCCTTAAAGATAATCAGAGTTGTCGTCACCTGGATATATATAGTAAGAATTTTAATTCTGCTGATTTATATTGTATTTAGTTTTTAATTTATTCTTAAGTGTTTATTTATTTGGTTGCGACTAGCACGCCATGCGGCCAGATGTCATACTACATTTAATCAATTCTCGCCATAATGGCCGATACGACACAAGGAAGAGAGAAATGTACTGTACTATGGGTAACGGAGGGGGATGAGACACAGAAACGTCATCCAATCTCGTACTAATATACATGCTAATAGCCAATTTTAAATATATTAAAGATTTTATTCGTATTTGTAAAACTTAATTGTATATCCTTTAATGGAAATGATTCTTCAAACAAGTGTGGTATAATACGTCACTATTTTAAAATAATAATTCTTTTATTCCTTAGATACATGGTTTCGCATAAGAACATTAAAAGAAACTGTTAAATACCCCCCCCGAATGTAGCAGACGATAAGCTGGAGTGTCACGCTTTGGATCTTGGCAATGCTTATGTTTATGCTCATCCAGTTCCAGAATAATATAGCGAGCACTGGCTTATACGATGCATTTGAAACCAACTTAATTCGTTTGGCTGCGTTCTATGATTTTTGTCACACATGAAATTAATTAATCTCCAAGCAAAATAAATTGTCCCGATATTAACGTCTGAAAAATTTATACAGGAATTCAATATTTTATAAATTATTAAATGTTCGCGATTCGATTCAAATTGAATTGCTTGCCATTTAATCTCAGTAATGTTGTTATTGCCGGGAAAGGAATTTAAAATTTAAACACTATTGTAATTTTCAATTTCAGTATCAACATATCTGCAGTTCAAATATTATTTGTACATTCATTAAAAACATTGTGTGATAGTACTTTATTTTTACGCGTTTTAAAATAAATTATAACTATTTTAGAATGGATTTAAACATGGTGTTTGTTTTGACTAGTGTAGGAACGTGCAATGATGAAAGTATGGTCTCCCAAAAATGTGTCTCTGCACATGCGAACATATTAAGTTTGGAACAAAACTAATGTAGGTTCGTGCTTAAAAAATGTATGTGAGCATCATTGTATTTTATGCACGCATGTATTATTAATACAAAAATTAAATAAATATTTGTGCGTGGCTTTAAAGTCCGTAAAATTATAATATTATCTGGTAATCAACACAACTGATTGTAAAAACACACATTTAGTATTGCTCTTAGTTAATACATGCGCATGTGCAGAAACGTGATTTTCAAGGTGGCCTACAGACGATCAGTACGCACGCGCCAACCATTCGTCCGTCGATAAGTTGTCTCCGGTCCCGCCAGTCGCCACTTCCAGTGCCACCGACAGACATGGCGGACGAAGATTCGAATAATATTTGCGGCGATGATGGCCCCGATGGGGGGGATATGAACACAGTCTTCGGGCTAAGACTTCGCGGTCGTAAAGGTGCGTTGAAAAAGAAAAATGTGTACAACATCAAAGATCACAAGTTTATGCCAAGATTCTTCAAGCAGCCGACGTTCTGCAGTCATTGCAAAGACTTTATTTGGTGAGTTTTGACCGAATGTTTAATGTTACACATTATTTCTAACTCCTCTGTAGTAATATTCACCTCCTATAGTTCTGATATGATTATTTTGGCCTGATATCGTTTATTTAGGCTCGCATTTTGCAACATTCCTTAGTTGTTAATGTTATATTTTATCTCAAATTTGTGAAGTGTAAACACCGACGTCTCGTCTGATTTTTCCAAATAAAACGGTAGAAAGTGTGTGATTGTGTGACACTTCAGCTTGTAATTTGTTCTGTCACTTAACTCTAACAACATTCCGACAGGCCATGTCCGTGACGTCAGTCGCAAGCTGGGGGGAGGGGGTTACCAAACTTGTATTTTGACAGCGACTGTCAAAATAGTTTGTGACATCTCGAGCAATAAAAATGAAACTTTCATTTTCTAACTAATCCTGTTATATTTTATTTATAAAAAACAAACTTTGCTATATTTACGGCAAAATCAATTAGGTTCAAAACATTACGACATAGAGGAGCATATTATCTAAGTAACTTCTCATCCTCCTACCACACGAATCTGGTTACGCTTCCTCTAAATTTCTAGCTTCCTTATCCCTCGGTAGTAATATTAATGCTGATAGCCTGGACGGGTGGTAAGATGCGGTGTGGTGACGGAACAGTATAGTAAAATGGAATGAAAACATAATGGTAGGACACAACATTGTTGAAGTAACAATGGTAGGGCACATAACTTTTTAAGTAACAATGGTAGGTCACATCCACCATTTAAAGTAACAAAGGTAGGTCATATAACATTATTGAAGTAACAATGGTAGGACATACAAATTATTTAAGTAACAATGATAGAGCACATAACGTTTTTAAGTAACATTGGAATTACACATTACATCTTTGAAGTAACAGTGGTAGAGCACATACAGTATTTTAATTAACAATGGTAGGCCACATTGCATTTTTTGAAGTAACAATGATAGGACACATTATATTTTTGAAGTATAAATACTAGGATACAAGACTTTTAAAAGTAACAATGTCATGACACACACAATTTTTGAAATAACATTGTTAGGACTCAGAATGCCATTGATGCAACAAAGATAAGAAACAGCATCATTGACGTCATTATGAAATGACACAGAAAAATGTTGCTGTAAATAATGATAAGACCAAGAACAAAATTATTGTACGCGTGTAAAAACATGGTTAGTTGTAACCATTACTGGACACACAATTTCATTGAAGTGAGAAAGATGTGACACACATTGTTAAATAATAGCGGTAGAACGCATAACATTGTTGATGTAACAATAATAACGCACATTATTGATAAAACAAGAATAAAACCAAAATTTTATTGATGTAACATATGCAGGACATTTGGCCTATAGTTGATCTAACAATGGTAGGACACATACATTGTTGATGTAACTGTGGTATAGCCCTACATAATATAATTTATATAATTAATTATAGGGCCAGTGGTGGCATGTAATATTTATTTTTTGTGGGGCCAGGTAAAATTTTACCTATAATGATTTTTCTCACCCGTGTTAACTAACATATTAAACTAAATTCATTTAAGTTTTCTCATTAAAAAAATGACTAAAATTACAAAATCAATAGACAAATTCACAAACAGAAAGAATAAAATAATACAGGATTTGAATTAAACTTATCAAGGGATGACACTATTTAATTATTTGTACACAAGTTGTTTGTTCTTTGACTTGCAAACATATCGATGACTCTTTTGTTGAAGTTTGGAAACTCGTCAATTTTGTCCTTATGTATAAAACAATGAACTAACAGCCAGTGAATTTAACCGGTCTTGTCCCATGGTGTTCCTAAGGAACGTTTTGATTCTTTTTAACATACTGAAACTATGCTCCGACCGCGGGATCTATTTGGAATGCAATATTTACTGTTCCAAATGAACTGCACCACCAAATAATACACAACTCACAATTGACCACAATTTCTTACCAAACAAAGCATTAGAAAAAGTTATTTTTTTCTTGCCCTTCACCTGTATAGATGTAAAGTCACTAGGCTGATAGCTCCTAAACATTTAATTTCAAGTTTTTCTTGCAGTTTTAATGAAAAAGACGGAATTTTTAATAAATAATCTACTTTATTAATTTTAACTAAGCGCTTTCACTCGTCACCTAACTTATTGGGTCTTAAATACACGCTAAAACAAAATATAAACAATTTTTTATCAACTCGCGGGTCCTCCAAGACTGGCCCGACAAAGTACAAACTACCGTGTAACTGGCAGTGGAATGACCTTGAACGATATCTCCAACCGGACGACGGGGTTTATTTGAGAGGGCATAGCCCCGTCAGCTTCTCCATCATTAAAGGGCCTCCTACACTTACAGGTTCACCATATAGTGACGCCTGTCCGGTCTGACCTGACAGGTAAAACTGATCGTGTAGGGGGAAACCTGTCAGGCCTGTTCAGTTATTTTTAAGAGCTGTTGAAAATCAAACACATAGCTTGATATTTTCACGGCATACACAGGTAAGGCCGTCAGTTCTTCGCTAACACGTGTATGTCAGCTATTCAATTAGTAATTCTATAGTAAGTTTTAGTGGTCCAATATTGTACTAAGGGTAGTCAAATTTGTATTTTAATTACCCGCCTCGGTGGCGTAGTTGGGCTAACGCGCTTGTCGTGTTGAGCTCGACTGCTGAGAACGGGGAGATCGAGGTTCGAATCTCGGTTGGGTGAACTGGGGTGGAGGGGTGTTTCCTAAATGGCTTTCCACGCTCCCTGCACGCAACTGCTGGTTCACTTCCTATAATTCAACCTTCCCAATTCCTAATCCAATAGCGTAATTAGTACTTAAAGCGTATAACCCGAACGGGTAGTAAGACGCGGTGATAAATATTATTATTAATGTATTTTAATTAATTATCATACAGACACACAATATAGGGTTTAGTTTACAACCTTTAAATAATTTTTTTTCAATTTTTTAAATACAATTTAAAGTATTTTTTAAATAAAATAAAGTGTTTACTACGGAAATGGCAGCTCCAAAAGAGTACAGTAATAAATTAACAATGGCATTTTTGGCTATGTATAAAAATGAAGCCTGCCTTTGGAAGGTTAAAAGCAAATAATAGTCAGACCGGGCATGGGAAAACGGCAGGGTACGACAGATTAGCACATTTCTGTAGATCCGGGGGCGAATTGCGAAACAGTGAAAAAGAAAATAAATAATCTGCGTGGCAATTTTAGGAAAGAATGAAAGAAAGTTACTGCAACAAGATCAGAGTAGAATTGTGATATTATGACAGGTAAACCTCTGAGTAGTGTAGAGGCAGAAAGACCTGTCAGGTAAGACCGGACAGGCGTCACCGTACGGTGAACCTGATGTGTAGGGCCGGATTTAGTCATTAGTTTCGAGCGCTAGTACAGTCGCGTGACGATTGCAGCAAGTAATGAATTCTCTTGGGACTGGAATACTCTATAACTCACTGTGTGTATAGAATGGTGCTCCATTTCATATTATTGTTTTTTTTTTACATATTATGTTGTAAAATAAAAAGAAAAAAAAAACATTTTTATGTTCAAAAAGTGTCGGTGGGTCCAGGCCCCCTGTGGCCCCTGGAGAGGACACCTGAACATTGTTGATGTAACAAATAAGGGTCACAAACATTATATTTGCCTTGTGTAAAAGGGTTGCTTGTAACAATTTGGTTTTATTATTGAGTGTGGAGAATAACTTAATTACCTCAATGATATAGTAGTAAAGTCTCGCTTGTTAGAAATATTGTTAAACCTTTAGGATTAGGTTGAGAAATTCCTATCCTAATTTTAAAATGGCGGCCACTAAAAGAACTAAATACGAACTTATAAAATTGAGTTAGATGTCAATTTCGATAATATTTTATGCGATGAAAAATTATTTAAAGTGAAAATTGAAGAAAAGAGGGAAACCAAGATGGTGGCAATCTTCCATAATGGTGGCAAAATTTCTATTGCCGACTAACAGATCCTACAACATCAACATAGATGACAATTTTAGCAAAGTTTTGGCTCCTATTTACGTTGTTGTCAGATAAACTAGAGGTACTTTAGTAAGGCATCATATATTTTCTCTCGACAATCAAACATAATATACAACATTTAAAAACAATTTTAATCCTGCTAAAGCTTAGTAGCTAAGGTATACCTCCATAAGGTTTCACAAATAGAAAGATAAAAGATCGATTTTATAGAAATCGACTCAAGCGATTTTGATTAAAATTCATATATAAGCTAGTCAATGTTTAACATTACAAACAAGGTGGCGAATCTAACATTTTTAGGGAAATGACATGAAGGGTACTTAACAGAAGCGGATATATTCAATCTTGGTCATATTTCCGCAATATTTGAAATATGAAGCCTTTAAGATGTTGTTCTCGGCCCGCAATGTGGTGCCAATTAAAGTGATACCGTTTAATTAGCTGATATTTTCCCCGTGATCGACCACTAATTAGAGCAGTACGATATTTTGATTATATAATTGCCCCGCAATTGGGCGCCAACTATGATGTTTCGGTATTTGTTTGGACTATCGTGCCACGCGTTTGGGCGCCAATTAAGATGATACGCGTCCACGATGGGCGCCGATTAAAACAGTACGATTTAATATTGGTATTTATAGCCCCGTGATCGAGCGCCAATTATAGTGATAGTTCTTACACTTATGAAATAAGTAATACCTGTAAATTTGCACACGATTTATTTAGATCGTGGCACTGATTTGTTACAACGTTCTGTAGATTTATGCTACCGGCACTTAAAATTTTGTATTACTGCTATATTACCGAGTTATGTTTTATTACAAAGTTCTTGTGAATTGCTGTCTACTGTAATGGATTCATACGCACAAGCTGCTTATATATGACCTACCCCTTGCCTCTTGACCCCTTGTCACCGGTGTCAAAACTAACTAATAGAAAGCGTCCTGGTTACAGGTATTGTGAAGGTTAGCTTCCTATTGGGTGGATCCTGCTCTCGATGCCTAGCTGTCAGCTATCGAGATCTATCTGCTAATCACGCGCTCGCCAGTCTGACCACCCAGCCGCTCGCACGCTTGACAGTCTGGTCGAACCCTTAGGGTGAGAGTGCAGGGAACGCGAACTAAGAGTATTGGTTTCACAGTTTTTATAGCAAAACTTTTTTTGGGACGAAATACTTAATATTGTTCCAATAGAAACAAAGAGTTTAGTTTTCTTCACATGGTGATATTAACCATTGTTGAATATCTGTCATGAGCATAGCGGAATTAAAAGAGAAAATATTTAAATGAAAAGAAAAAGTTGTCATTTAATTCCAGTACACCCTTGACAGATATTCATTAACTGTTGATATCACTACGTGGAGAAAATTAAACTCTATGTTTATACTGGAGAAATAATTGATTTATTTCGGCAAAAAAAAAAAAAAGATTAAATATACAAACTTTAAAAAAAAATACCGATGCCAAGCTTGCGTTCTCTACATTCCAACCTTGAACTGGATATCATCACGAAGGGAAGGAACTGCTGGCTTATCTAGGGAAACAACGTTGTAATTATTATGTTTTCGTGTGGTCAATCTTACCTTGATGTAATCCAAATTTGGCAACGACGTTTCGTCGAGGCTGCCAGTACCCCACCATAACACCTTCCGACATTAACTATTGAAAGCAAAGAGACTTAGCAACAGTTATTATATTATTATTATTATTATTATTATTATATTATTAGCACCGCGTCTTACTACCCGTTAGGGTTATACGCACTTACGCTAATTTGTAATGGTAGGGTGATTGTGAGATGAAATGAAGGACCTACAGTTTAACGTGGAATCCAAACCACGGTGGAGGCCTGGCATCTTAGCAACAGTTAACAAAGGTAGAGAGAGCGTCAAGATAGAGCTTTTCTCCGTTAGACCTACAGTTACCTCAGAGGTGATCAGTGGCGGCTCGTAGCTAAAATTAGTGGGGGTGCTGCCCAGAAAATGTTTAGCCTTTGTTTTAAAATTGTGTAAAAGGAAAAAAAAAACGTGTATAAAAAGAAAATTTATTCAGGAACTTGATAAAATCTTAACAAAAAAAAACCAAACTTTTTTACTTACTTTAACTTAAATTGTTACTGTTCAAGCTTGAGCTATTAATTTAAAAATGAAATCCATTCTTCTTGTTTTAATTTGCGCAAAAAGTTCAATAATTTTCTCCTTGATCTCTGGATGACAATTGAGGAAATTTTTCTCCATTGAAAGTACTGCAAGCGCATTTAGTCTTTTGTTAAATAAAAGAACGAAAAAAAATGAATCAAATAGAATAGCTGGAAGCAGAATAATAATCTAACTTTACACTCTTATACACTACATTTATACACTTATTACAGAAGAATATGATACACGGTTTTTAAGCACAACACACGAGTAAAAAAAACCTTCCTTCCACCATCACGCCAGAGCCGGCACTGTGAGAGCAACAGTGCTCTCTATACCTGGCAGTCCCACCTTCATCACCCCCCTCATATGTTCGCATGCGCACAACAGTCAAATACCACATCGCTGGCACTGTGAAGCGCACAGTTCCATACAAAGATTTTTGTATATTTTTCATAAACTAGGGGATGGATATTGAAGTACTGACATTAAGCTTAAGGAATATATATTGTACTACAAAAATAAAGAAAGAATTAAAGAGAAATGAACTCATTATATTAAATGTTATCATAATATACAAGTGGAAATAGGGGGTGCTGCAGCTCCGCAGTGCCTATACACGAGCCGCCACTGATCCTGAGGCATGAATCCTCTTCTTTTTTATATTAACATTTTAACATCTGTAGATGTCCGACACCTTAGCTCATTCGGTAGCGTGTCTGTCTATAGAGCTAAGGGTCCCGGGATTGATTCCCGGCATGGCCGAATAATTTATCATTTGTGAGTCAGCGGGGAATTAATGGCCAGGGGTCGGGTGTTGTGCCTGTTATATATTTACGTTAGTTAATAAATTGTATGTTAATATAATCATTCGGTTCATAAATGCACGTAAAATGTATCAAATAAGCGGAGAAAAAAAAATCTGTGCAGCGCCACATTCATTATCCACTAGGCACGTGCCTAGGGCGCTTGATTTTTGGAGGCGCAACATTAAAAAAATAATCGAATTGCTTATAGCAGCGCCCTTTCCGAGGTATGACGTCACGGGATGTAAACAACACACGCGGACTTAGCTGTGGCTGAAGCTTGCTTTTTATAGAGCGCTAGTGTATTGTTAGAGTTCTATCGTGTATACTATTGCCATCTTTCGGCTAATAATTGAATCATTCATATGCGAAGCCGTGCTAGATATAAACTAGCACAACAATTTTGCACTGTGGTCATATCATTTTATAAAGGATATTATACTGTAAATAGTAGCAATAAATAATGCTACAACATTATTTGTGTTAATTAACAAATAGCAGACTTATGTTTCGGTGGGAGTGGGTTGTGATGGGGCCGGGGGAGGGGGGGCTGCAGCTTATCTGCCTAAGGGCGTCATATTTCTAAATGTGGCCCTGCATCTGTGGGTTTTACTTCTTGTCTGAAGCAAGTGGGGATACATTCCACCCCCACGGGAGCACTTAAAGATCAAAGATCAGCGGCGTTAAAAGGGGGTATAGGCCTAATTATGTTACAGGCTGCGATACTAACTCATTCATTCTCTTTCCACGGTAAAGCACCTGAAACTCGATAGCGGGCCGGTTCCAAAGTCACACCGAGAACGCCTCAAGTGCAGCTCTGTACTAAATACAGGACGACACCTACTTATAAGTAGCCCCATGGCTTCTTTGGTGCTGACTGACAGCTCACAGCTGACAGCTAAAAGCTTTGAAAAGTTACCAGACCAAATTATGTATCCCTACGCCGAACCATATGATCTGCAAAAACATGTTTTTAGCATATGTCACTTCTGATGGTCAAAATTTAGTTACATACCTAAATGTTGACTGTCAGAAGTCAGCTGTGAGCTGTCAGTCAGCACCAAAGAAGCCATGGGGCTACTGTACCTAGAGCGGGTCAGACTCACATGCGAAACTGGCCCATTCCATTCGAGTTTAGGTAACAGGTGTAGCCTTATATTCAGTGCAGCACCGTACTTGAGGCGTACTAAGTTTTACTATGGTACTGACGCAATCTCACGGATGTATTCCTGGCTCTCCATCACCAACCCAATAGATGCTTGGACAGAATAAGTTCGTCACATAGTAGAAGCCTATGTTGGCGAGCCCTTAGGAATGTCTTTTAGCCATATCCGGAATGTTATCTTCATATCGAAGTCTAATCCCAAGAGCCAAGAACACACCTCTCACGAGTGAGATTCTCGTACTAGGTACCTTTTTACCACATGGTTAGGCGCAATACACACACACATCAGTCCCCAAGGATCTGGTTACTTGGTTTAACCGCCCATAATGAGCGCAATGAAGTGTACCAAGTCGTGATTATCATTTTAACTTCCGCCCTGTTTTGTTAATAAGACAATTATTCTCTGGGTTGTAGGACAAGATACCTCCCTACTATCTGATATAGCAAGGTTGATACAAATCATACAGACATACCATTACAACACTGATAACTTCATCAGCCTCCAGTTACCGGCGAGCGCCCCGCCCTGATGAACAACTAAAACCAAAATCTCTCTTCATAGCCGAGGGGTTATTGAATTTTCTTCAATCACTCCAAGAATATAGCTCGGTTATCTGGCCAAGGTTCCTCCCTTGTGAGGCTTGCTATCTGGCCAAGGATCCTCCCTTGTGAGGCTTGCTATCTTGCCTCGTTATCTCGCTTACTTTCCTCGATGCCTCCTTGTGAGGCTTGCAATCTTGCCTCGTTACCTCGCTATCTGGCCAAGGGTCCTCCCTTGTGATGCTTGCTATCTTGCCTCGTTACCTCGCTATCGTTCCTCGATGCCTCCTTGTGAAGCTCGCTATATTGCCTCGCTCCCTTGTGGTAAGATCTGCACTCGACCATTGAGATCATGTTCCCTTGTAACACCTCTTATCCTAGAGGTATAAAATGAGTGATTGCTGGTAGTTACCGCGTGATATCTCCTTGTCGGTTGACATTGATGACGGTGTTGCCGTGACAACGCTGTTGTCATTCTGCTTGAACGATGTTGACAACACGAGATAAGCAGTCATTGTTTTATAGTTCTCTTGTCTGAGGTTATATTACTGAGACATCGTCGTGTCGGCTCCGAATGTTCTGTTTGACGTCTCGCGGAGAAATACAAGTGTTCCATTGCCCGGTCTTAGCGAGAACCTGGGTTGGAGGGCAGGAATAGTGCAGGATGTACGAGGACAAGGCGCGGACTGAGGGATCGACCCTCAAGGAGGTGTTTGGCTATCTGGATGCTCACTTGAAGCTGGTGAACAGCAGAGAAGATGTGTCCAGCCCACCGTCACCCCGGGGTTTTGGACAGGGGGGTGTTCTGCGAGGTGTGGAAGAACGGCTCAAGAGGCTTGGAGCCTGCACAGAGCTGTGCGTCGTGCCTTTTGGCCAGGTACTATCCTCACTGTCTGTAGTGCCTGTAGGCCAGGTACTCTCCTCACTGTCTGTAGTGTCTGTAGGCCAGGTACTCTCCTCACTGTCTGTAGTGTCTCTAGGCCAGGTACTCTCCTCACTCCCTGTAGTACCTGTAGGCCAGGTACTCTCCTCACTCCCTGTAGTACCTGTAGGCCAGGTACTCTCCTCACTGTCTGTAGTGTCTGTAGGCCAGGTACTCTCCTCACTGTCTGTAGTGTCTCTAGGCCAGGTACTCTCCTCACTCCCTGTAGTACCTGTAGGCCAGGTACTCTCCTCACTCCCTGTTGTACCTGTAGGCCAGGTACTCTCCTCACTGTCTGTAGTGTCTGTAGGCCAGGTACTCTCCTCATTCTCTGTAGTGTCTGTAGGCCAGGTACTCTCCTCACTCCCTGTTGTGCCTGTAGGCCAGGTACTCTCCTCACTGTCTGTAGTGTTTGTAGGCCAGGTACTCTCCTCATTCTCTGTAGTGTCTGTAGGCCAGGTACTCTCCTCACTCCCTGTAGTGTCTGTAGGCCAGGTACTCTCCTCACTCCCTGTAGTGCCTGTAGGCCAGGTACTATCCTCACTGTCTGTAGTGTCTCTAGGCCAGGTACTCTCCTCACTCCCTGTAGTACCTGTAGGCCAGGTACTCTCCTCACTCCCTGTTGTACCTGTAGGCCAGGTACTCTCCTCACTCCCTGTTGTGCCTGTAGGCCAGGTACTCTCCTCACTCCCTGTTGTGCCTGTAGGCCAGGTACTCTCCTCACTCCCTGTAGTGTCTGTAGGCCAGGTACTCTCCTCATTCTCTGTAGTGTCTGTAGGCCAGGTACTCTCCTCACTCCCTGTAGTGTCTGTAGGCCAGGTACTCTCCTCACTCCCTGTAGTGCCTGTAGGCCAGGTACTATCCTCACTGTCTGTAGTGTCTCTAGGCCAGGTACTCTCCTCACTCCCTGTAGTACCTGTAGGCCAGGTACTCTCCTCACTCCCTGTTGTACCTGTAGGCCAGGTACTCTCCTCACTCCCTGTTGTGCCTGTAGGCCAGGTACTCTCCTCACTCCCTGTAGTGTCTGTAGGCCAGGTACTCTCCTCATTCTCTGTAGTGTCTGTAGGCCAGGTACTCTCCTCACTCCCTGTAGTGTCTGTAGGCCAGGTACTCTCCTCACTCCCTGTAGTGCCTGTAGGCCAGGTACTATCCTCACTGTCTGTAGTGTCTCTAGGCCAGGTACTCTCCTCACTCCCTGTAGTGTCTGTAGGCCAGGTACTCTCCTCACTCCCTGTAGTGCCTGCAGGCCAGGTACTCTCCTCACTCCCTGTAGTGCCTGCAGGCCAGGTACTCTCCTCACTCCCTGTAGTGTCTGTAGGCCAGGTACTCTCCTCACTCCCTGTAGTGCCTGCAGGCCAGGTACTCTCCTCACTCCCTGTAGTGCCTGCAGGCCAGGTACTCTCCTCACTCCCTGTAGTGTCTCTAGGCCAGGTACTCTCCTCATTCTCTGTAGTGTCTGTAGGCCAGGTACTCTCCTCACTCCCTGTAGTGCCTGCAGGCCAGGTACTATCCTCATTCTCTGTAGTGCCTGCAGGCCAGGTACTCTCCTCACTCCCTGTAGTGCCTGTAGGCCAGGTACTCTCCTCACTCCCTGTTGTGCCTGCAGGCCAGGTACTCTCCTCGCTCCCTGTAGTGCCTGCAGGCCAGGTATTTTCCCTATTTCCTGTTAAACCAGTTTCTGTTTCTTCAGACATACTCACACCTGCTACTGGCGGGTTTGGGGGAAGACCCTGGCAAGGTCACGGTACTAGTTCACAGTGACGTGGACCTCCAGCCGACCAATAGGAAGGACGTACACAGTCACGTGGATCTTCAGTCTACCAAAAGGAAATACGATGATGTGTCACTCCTTCCCTGGGTCCACGTAGTGGAAGCCTTCCAGGCGGTCAAGCAGCCTCTCCCCATCAACCTGAAGTTCCTGGTGACGGCCGCTGAGGGCACATCATGGGAAGGTGATGACCTTGAACTTTACGGTGGATTATATTTATTATGTAAAATAATGTATTTAAACATCCCAACTCAGCCATGTAGCTCGTAGGCTACTGGTGTGAGACTATGAATATTTAATTTTTATTAAGAACCGGTAGCCTCTTCGAATGATAATCGCTTCAAGACAGCTAGGAATAAATGAAACAACATTCAACAGGGCAACTTGACGGTCTCGACCATGGCAGGACCTCCTATCATGTCTCGCAATGACGACGAATGCTTTGAACAGGTCGTTATTATTTAAACCAGGGACAACAAACAGGACCAGGTGGTCGGTTTCATCACGTGGCCCTTTGACGAATGACCAGGAGATACTGGAGGACATGGTCTAGAGAGGACCAGGAGATACTGGAGGACATTGTCTAGAGAGGGCCAGGAGATAGGACATTATCTAGAGAGGACCAGGAGATACTGGAGGATATTGTCTAGAGAGGACCAGGAGATAGGACATGCTCTAGAGAGGACCAGGAGATACTGGCGGACATTGTCTAGAGAGGACCAGGAGATAGGACATGCTCTAGAGAGGACCAGGAGACACTGGAGGATATTGTCTAGAGAGGACCAGGAGATAGGACATTGTCTTGAGAGGACCAGGAGATAGGACATGCTCTAGAGAGGACCAGGAGATACTGGAGGACATTGTCTAGAGAGGACCAGGAGATCCTGAAGGACATTGTCTAGAGAGGACCAGGAGATCCTGGAGGACATTGTCTAGAGAGGACCAGGAGATCCTGGAGGACATTGTCTAGAGAGGACCAGAACAGGAATTGTCTAGAGAGGACCAGATAGGACATGTCTAGAGAGGACCAGGAGATAGGACATGCTCTAGAGAGGACCAGGAGATACTGGAGGACATTGTCTAGAGAGGACCAGGAGACACTGGACGACATTGTCTAGAGAGGACCAGGAGATCCTGGAGGACATTGTCTAGAGAGGACCAGAGACACTGAGGACATTGTCTAGAGAGGACCAGAGATACTCCAGGACATCGTGTACTCTTGTTAAAGGTGTGGAGCAGTGTCTGTTGACCTCGAAGAAGCGGTTCCTCTCTGACGTGCGCTACTCCTGTATCACCCTCGATCGCTCGCCCGGGACGCGCTTTCCCTCTGTTATTTACGGACTCCGTGGTCTCTGCTACTTCACCGTGGAGGTGACTGGTGCTGATGACCCGTCTCACTCCGATGCTCACAGTGGAGTGTACGGAGGTGTTCTGTACGAGCCCATGGGGGACCTCCTATTCCTGCTAAACTGTCTCGTGGACGAGCGGGGCAAGATCCTGGTACCGGGAGTCCTGGACGATGTCGTGAGAGGGGAGGAGCCGCCGAGCCGGGACGCGGAGCCGGACGTGGAGGAGCTGAGGTCGACCCTGGCCGTGTCTCGTCTGGCCCACAAAGAGGACAGTCGCAGACTGCTACTGCATCTCGCATGGCTCCCCTCACTGACAGTCCATGCGGTGGAGGGCGCCTGGTCGGGTCCCGGGGCTCGGACAACCGTCCCTCTCAGGGTCAAGGGTCACTTCTCCGTCAGACTGGTCCCTGACCAGACTCCGGACAAGGTCTGCCTCAGGTTCACAGAGTACCTCAACAAGGTACACCGACATTTCCGAAGATCGCCTAACGCTATCCGCGTGGAGTTGACTTCGTCCGCTAGGCCGTGGGTGCAGGATCCGGACGATCCTCACCTGGGAGCGGCACAGAGGGCGGTGCGGACAGTCCTCGGGGGGAGCCCCATCCTGACCCGCGGGGGTGGATCCAGCAAGATGGCGGCAGTGCTGCAGAGGGTCACTGTGGGTAGTTTGGTGGCTCTACCCTTAGACCTGAATATGGGAGGCTTAAAAGTGTTGGCGGCGTATCTGCATGAGGTGGGACAGCTGGACACTAACTGGCACTAACTGTACTAACTGTACTAACTGTACCACTGCTAAATAAACTGCTATGGTACTCACTTCTATGGCCGTCAAGTTTTTCCACCTCCCGATGGGAGAGCGTGCATAAAGTAATTTGTTAATGGTGGAACGAAGCGAGCTGCCTATATCCCAGGGGCATTTCAGTCCCAGATTAATGTGTGTCCCACATGCGGCTTAGAATAGGCATATACTTTTCCTGCGAGTATCTACATTCTAAAGGTGAAGGGGATTCAACTTTCAAAAAAGAAAAGAGGGAAATATTATTCCAAGTTCGGGAAAACTCGATACTCTCTTTCTCAAGATATAAATCAGTCAACTTTGACCCGATAAAGATTTGAACCGTAGTCACCTGCTTAAAGGCACACTGACAAGTTCGTCCCGTGAGCTGTATCTATCGTTGTTCTTGTTGAGAGCCAATAAGAACACACTTATCAACATTCGTGCCAATATCAGCGTCTTGAGCTGACCCACACAAACTCCTCGGTACTTGTTTCAAGGTCGTCAACTGACGGCTTCATGGATAGCACCCCAGAAATAAATCATGGTCACGAGTATTCGCTCACATTATGGTGCAGCTTTGTTTGAATACTGAGCAGGAGAGGAATGGTCTACTAGTGTGATAGACCGGGAATTCTAACCTCACAGCCATATGTAGGACCAAGAGAGCTTTACCACGGCCTGCTGTAAAAAAGGGCTGTGCATAATGTCCTGTTGTAAACAGGGCGTTGTATAACATCCTATTAGGTAGTCTATAACGGCTTTTTATAAACACGGGTGGTGTGTAACGGCTTGTCAACATGATTGTAGCTGTATAACGGCTGGTTGTCAACATGGGTGGTGTGTAACGGCTTGTTGTCAACATGAGTGTAGCTGTATAACGGCTTATTGTCAACATGGGTGGTGTAAAACGGCTCTCAACATGATTGTAGCTGTATAATGGCTTGTTGTCAACACGGGTGGTGTATAACGGCTTGTTGTCAACATGAGTGTAGCTGTATAACGGCTGATTGTCAACATGGGTGGTGTGTAACGGCTTGTTGTCAACATGATTGTAGCTGTATAATGGCTTGTTGTCAACACGAGTGGTGTGTAACGGCTTGTTGTCAACACGGGTGGTGTATAACGGCTTGTTATCAACATGAGTGTAGCTCTATTACGGCTGGTTGTCAACAAGGGTGGTGTAAAACGGCTTGTCAACATGATTGTAGCTGTATAACGGCTGGTTGTCAACACGGGTGGGGTAAAACGGCTTGTCAACATTATTGTAGCTGTATAACGGATTGTTGTCAACACGGGTGGTGTATAACGGCTTGTTGTCAAGTGGTGTAAAACGGCTTGTCAACATGATTGTAGCTGTATAACGGATTGTTGTCAACACGAGTGTAACTGTATAGCAGCTTGTTGTCAACACAAGGGTCCGAAATGACTTGAATGTTCAGCTCAGTCCTGACTGTTTATCAGTAGTGGCCTACTTGACAACTGCCCAGTTCCACCGGAAGTCTGTAATTATTGACTGGTGTTGATTCCTGCCAGTCAGATAGCGTAGAGCCAGCCTGGATGTAAGGTGACAACCCCGTGTCTAGTGAACTAGCCTGGTTATAAGGTGACAATCCCTCTACCCCGTGTCTAGTTAACCAGCCTGGATATAAGGTGACAACCCGTCTTCCCCGTGTCTAGTGAACCAGCCTGGATATAAGGTGACAACCCGTCTTCCCCGTGTCTAGTGAACCAGCCTGGATATAAGGTGACAACCCGTCTTCCCCGTGTCTAGTTGACCAGCCTGGATATAAGGTGACAACCCGTCTTCCCCGTGTCTAGTGAACTAGCCTGGATATAAGGTGACAATCCCTCTACCCCGTGTCTAGTTAACCAGCCTGGATATAAGGTGACAACCCGTCTTCCCCGTGTCTAGTTGACCAGCCTGGTTATAAGGTGACAATCCCTCTACCCCGTGTCTAGTTAACCAGCCTGGATATAAGGTGACAACCCGTCTTCCCCGTGTCTAGTTGACCAGCCTGGTTATAAGGTGACAATCCCTCTACCCCGTGTCTAGTTAACCAGCCTGGATATAAGGTGACAACCCGTCTTCCCCGTGTCTAGTGAACTAGCCTGGTTATAAGGTGACAACCCTCTACCCCGTGTCTAGTTGACCAGCCTGGATATAAGGTGACAACCCGTCTTCCCCGTGTCTAGTTGACCAGCCTGGTTATAAGGTGACAATCCCTCTACCCCGTGTCTAGTTAACCAGCCTGGATATAAGGTGACAACCCGTCTTCCCCGTGTCTAGTGAACTAGCCTGGATATAAGGTGACAATCCCTCTACCCCGTGTCTAGTTAACTAGCCTGGATATAAGGTGACAACCGCTCTAATCCTTGCCACGCAGTGTCTACCCCTGCCTTCAGTTACCTTGCTCACTGGGAAATGGAGAGGACGGGAAGAAGTTAATGAGCGCTGTGCTAAACAATACCAGTAATTGGTACTTTTATTTCAGCGCAGTCAGCAAGCAATTACTGTAGACCTCCTCTTGTACACACAGTACATAATACCTAGAACAGTCAGCAAGCAATTACTGTAGACCTCCTCTTGTACACACAGTACATAATACCTAGAACAGTCAGCAAGCAATTACTGTAGACCTCCTCTTGTACACACAGTACATAATACCTAGAACAGTCAGCAAGCAATTACTGTAGACCTCCTCTTGTACACACAGTACATAATACCTAGAACAGTCAGCAAGCAATTATGTAGACCTCCTCTTGTACACACAGTACACAATACCTAGAACAGTCAGCAAGCAATTATTGTAGACCTCCTCTTGTACACACAGTACACAATACCTAGAACAGTCAGCAAGCAATTATTGTAGACCTCCTCTTGTACACACAGTACACAATACCTAGAACAGTCAGCAAGCAATTATTGTAGACCTCCTCTTGTACACACAGTACACAATACCTAGAACAGTCAGCAAGCAATTACTGTAGACCTCCTCTTGTACACACAGTACACAATACCTAGAACAGTCAGCAAGCAATTATTGTAGACCTCCTCTTGTACACACATTGCACAATACCTAGAACAGTCAACAAGCAATTACTGTAGACCTCCTCTTGTACACACAGTGCACAATACCTAGAACAGTCAGCACTATCTAGAACAGGGGCTTGCAAGTGACGGCTCGCGATTTTCTTTAAATTTCGCGTCCCGCGAAGCTTTTTGTAAAAGTAATTTACCGTAGTAGAATTGATACTTGCGTGGGAAAATAATCCATGAACAAAGCAATTGATGTACAAGCTTTATAGGCCTATTTCCCAATGTTTTAATTGTATTTTTTTAAGCATCTTTGACCGGGAGAGATGTAGTATTTAACTCAATATGTAAACAGAATGTTACCCAGGGCACACCTTGGGGTTGTCTACACGTCACACCCGCGATGAGGTAATGTGATGATAGTGATTATGAAGGTGTGGAACCAGGAGTAGAGATGGGAGGCGGAAAAATTCCAATTATAATTTTTGTAAAATAATTTCAACTGATTTGAAGGAACTAAATTTATCGGGATATAGATATCCCAAATGTCAACGTTTATAACCAAGATTAATTTCTCTTAAGGGCGTTAACACCAGAAACATCATCAAACAAGCTTCGGTGGCCGCACGGTCTAATGCGCTACTCTCACAATAGACTAAACTGCTGATGACAGGGAGATCGGTGTTAGGTCCCGGTCGGGTGCACTCTGGGCGGTTTTTCCAAATAGTTTTCTACTCTCACGGGTGCAATTCCTCTAAATTCAACCTTCTCATCCCTAACACATTAGCGTAATTAGTATATAGGCGTATAACCCGAACGGGTAGTAAGACGCGGTGTTAAAGGTAGTAGTAAAGAAACTAAATGAATGAGAGCCTTTGTAGACCCGTTATGTTCATAAATCATACTTATATTTTGTCGTCAATAATTAATTAAATAATTATAGGGACCCCCCCTACCCCTATCCTCCGTGCTTCCGTCTATCTACCCTACCCCGTGCCCTCGTGCCCACTTCTTTAACCCACTCGTCTCTTAACACACTAGCCTATATTTTGAAGTATTAAAGGCTCTAGGTGCGACCCCTACGATTCAACCCCAAGCCGCCACTGTAGGAAAGTTTCATCTCTAGTCAAGAGTGGATCTTAAACATATCATAAGCCTAACTAACTTAACCCTGGTGAGAGTCGGGATAATTCCCCTTTCGGGAATAAAAATACCCCGTACTACCAGCCGGAATCTAACCCGGGACCCCCCAAAGTTCGTAGCCAGGTGCACTATATTTTTGTCGGAAAACTCGTCTGACTTATTTCATTCACAGTTATAAATACCTGTTCTCATTTCTGCAAAACTTGTCAAAAATTAGGCCGATCACAAAACTCTTTGTTAAATTTTAATATTTCGTTGATCTACTTCGTTGGCCGAATGGTCTAAGGCGTCACTTTCGTGTTAGACTAGACTGCCGATGACAGGGAGCTCGGGGTTTACATCACGGTCGGGTTTACTGAGTTTTTTCTAAAATGGTTTTCTACTGTGGTTTTCCACACTCCACGCAAATGCGGGTACACTTCCTCTCTAATCCAACCTTACCCATTCCTAACTCACTATCATAAGTACTAGATATTATGCATATAACCTGAACACTGGACAACACGTAGTGCTAAAAACAGTAATGAAATATAAATATTATAATTATGTAGTTGTGTACACCATATATGAATGTGTAGTTTTATTAAATTTCAGACCTCTACATTAACTACTTTACGTTAATAATGGTACGGTAAAAGTATAAAATATCAGGTTTGACCCCTTATAACTCGTTAACTGTAACGATTTAAATATATCACATCACTATTTAGCTTATACTTATAGGCCTACACTTGTTAAAATTCTGTAATACAATAATTGTTTCTGTAGAATAACTTTAAGTTGTGGGGCCCTGCTCTTGAAGGTATTTATTATTAATACATTGCGTATAACCCGAACGGGTAGTAAGACGTGGTGCTAATAATTATTATTATTAATACATCCACCCCACTCATTGGCGGTTCGTGTATAGGCACTGCGGAACTGCAGCACACCCTATTTCCACTTGATATGTTCGATAAAATGTAATATAATGAGTCCTTTTTTCTTTAATTATTTATTTATTTTTGTAGTACAATATATATTCCTTAAGATTAATGTCAGTACTTCAATATCCATCCCCTAGTTTATGAAAAATATACAAAAATCTGTGTATGGAACTGTGCGCTTCACAGTGCCAGCGACATGGTATTTGACTGTTGTGCGCATGCGCACATATGAGGGGGTGAGGAAGAAGGTGGGACTGCCAGGTATAGAGAGCACTGTTGCTCTCGCAGTGCCGGATCTGGCGTGATGGTGGAAGGAAAGTTTTTTTTACTCAGCGTGTGTTGTGCTTAAAAACCATGTATCATATTCTTGAATGTAATAAAGTGTAGAAGAGTGTAGAGTTAGATTATTATTCTGCTTCCAGCTATTCTATTTGATTTTTTTTCGGTTCTTTTATTTAACAGAAAGACTAAATGCGCTTACAGTACTTTCAATTGAGACAAATTTCCTCAATTGTCATCCAGAGATCAAGGAGAAAATTATTGAACTTTTTGCACAAATTAAAACAATAAGAATGGATTTAATTTTTAAATGAATAGATCAAGCTTGAACTGTAACAATTTAAGTTAAAGAAGTAAAAAAAATACTTTTTTTGAGATTTTATCAAGTTCCTGAATAAACTTTCTTTTTATACACGTTTGTTTTTCCCTTTTACACAATTTTAAAACAAAGGCTAAACATTTTCTGGGGCAGCACCCCCACTAATTTTAGCTACGAGCGGCCACTGACCCCACTCCAGTACCGTAGCGGTATCGAAAGTAACACTCATTTGTTTCGGCGCCAGTCCTGTGCTAGAGAACTGCCAGGCTATTGAACTAGACTTGAGTTTAGTGTCCCTAATGACACGCTTGGAACACAAGCCTCGTGGAATGTCGCGCATTAGTGACACCTTGGAGGGTTTCCTCCCGGGGGGCACTTGTCAGGATTGATGACATCACTACATTACCCCAAGGACAATCTTGCTTCTTGCTTGGTTCCACTATGGTGTAAGCTTATAAGAGAAAAGGGGTATTAGTGTAATAGGTCAAGGTAAGACTAGTACCTTGCTTGGTTCCACTATGGTGTAGCTTATAAGATAAGGCCATAGTGTAAACAGTGAAGGTAAGACTAGTACCTTGCTTGGTTCCACTATGGTGTAGCTTATAAGATAGGGCCATAGTGTAAACAGTGAAGGTAAGACTCCAACCCTGGGTTAATACAGTTATTCAACTACAGTAGCCCCATGGCTTCTTTGGTGCTGACTGACAGCTCACAGCTGACTTCTGACAGTCAACATTTAGGTATATACCTAAATGTTGACCATCAGAAGTGACAGCTGCTAAACACATGTTTTTGCAGATCATATGGCTAGGCGCAGGGATACATAATTTGGTCTGATAACTTTTCAAAGCCGTCAGTTGTCAGCACCAAAGAAGTCATGGGGCTACTGTAGTACTTGTGTTAAGGTGGTGTTGCCCTGGGTTAATATGTAGTCTATTAAACTTGCTACCTATAGCCTACATTTCTCCACAACCGGTTCCGTCAATGTTAAAGGGCGACACACAGCCAGGATTTCAACCCTAACCAACTTTGAAGTGATTGAGCACACTTGAAATTTTCATTCGTGTTTACTTCAATTTTTACAAAACTTTTTTGGTGTGATTTTGAGAGAGTTTTGAATTAATGACTTTACCTCCCTCCGGCTGGCAATTTCTCCGGCCCCTAACTAACTTGTTGCTAACCCCTCCCTCTTTTCCCTCCAAAGGCGAGAGAAGCAATTAGTGCCAGTCGGGAGATCTCTCTAATCACACATTTCCACTCATTACCAGGAGAGAGGATTCGTCCTCCGAGCCGTGGCTGAACTATCCTTCAAACCATCCTGAAGACAACTCTAGTAGACCCTGGTGTTGTCACTCTTTCTATTAGTCAACCCAGGTGTTGTCACTTGGCTACTAGCATACTCTGGTGTTGTCACTTGGCTACTAGCATACCCTGGTGTTGTCACTCTTTCTATTAGTCAACCCTGGTGTTGTCACTCGGCTACTAGCATATCCTAGTGTTGTCACTCGGCTACTAGCATACCCTAGTGTTGTCACTCGGCTACTAGCATACCCTGGTGTTGTCACTCTTTCTATTAGTCAACCCTGGTGTTTTCACTCGGCTACTAGCATATCCTAGTGTTGTCACTCGGCTACTAGCATATCCTAGTGTTGTCACTCGGCTACTAGCATACCCTAGTGTTGTCACTCGGCTACTAGCATACCCTGATGTTGTCACTCTTTCTATTAGTCAACCCTGGTGTTTTCACTTGGCTACTAGCATACGCAGGTGTTGTCACTCGGCTACTAGCATACCCTGGTGTTGTCACTCGGCTACTAGCATACCCTGATGCTGTCACTCTTTCTATTAGTCAACCCAGGTGTTGTCACTTGGCTACTAGCATACCCAGGTGTTGTCACTCGGCTACTAGCAAACCCTGATGTTGTCACTCTTTCTATTAGTCAACCCTGGTGTTGTCACTCGGCTACTAGCATACCCTGGTGTTGTCACTCTTTCTATTAGTCAACCCAGGTGTTGTCACTCGGCTACTAGCAAACCTTGATGTTGTCACTCTTTCTATTAGTCAACCCAGGTGTTGTCACTTGGCTACTAGCATACCCAGGTGTTGTCACTCGGCTACTAGCAAACCCTGATGTTGTCACTCTTTCTATTAGTCAACCCAGGTGTTGTCACTCGGCTACTAGCATACCCAGGTGTTGTCACTCGGCTACTAGCATACCCTGGTGTTGTCACTCTTTCTATTAGTCAACCCAGTGTTGTCACTCGGCTACTAGCATACCCTGGTGTTGTCACTAAGCTACTAGTTAATCTGGGGTGTGTAACAGTATTAGATCATGCCTCAGATTGCAGGAATGTTGTAATCACTGAGAACTGTCTACTGCCAAGTGAAACTAGGTATGGCCCAAGGTAACACCACTCTTCCTTCAAATAAACGACACATTTTGCAACATTGTATGATCGATGTTGCCAGTAGCACACTAGCTAGGGCGGTATGAAAGCTTAGTGGACCGATAGTATGGTCCCGGGCACACTATCGGCCCACCTTTTAACCTATTATGGCGTAAGCAAACCCACGCTAGTATCATCAACACTTAGTCAAGTTCTTACATACGGCCCTAATTACAAACCCAGCAGGTTACACGGTTTGGATTTAGTGTGTATTCACCGGATGAACGTTTTGGGTTGATAAATATTTCGTGTGAGCAAGGTATAACATAGAACGCTTTATTATTGACTAAGTTATGTGTGTGTGTGAAATAATAACTTTTATGTTTGGGCGAATAGCTTTAAAAAAATGTAATATTTTATTTTGTGTGTTATTTTCTCTTAGCATCCTGTTTTAAGAGCCAAAATTTAGTATTAGTCCTAAATCTGTGTTTTATTATATTCCATTTAGTTGTTTATCAATTTATGCACACAAGCTTGAAAGAAATGAAGGAAATGAAAGAAAGCTATCAAAACTTTTATGGCTAAAGAGAAGGTCATGATGTGGCAAAGTCGATGTTTCTAGAATAGTATCTATTATATACACTAGGTCCAATGGATCATTAATTCCACCTGTTACTTATTTGTCCTTACAACCTATTGTTTACTAACGAAGGAATTCAACTAAACTATTCCATATTCCCGTCGAAGATAATGCTTTCCTCCACGAGACCAGTTCCTCCGAGACGAGTCCTTGCTAGAGCACAGATAGCAGAGTTCTTGTAAGAGCATGGATGAAAATTCTTGCTAGAGCACAGATAGCATAGTTCTTGATAGAGCATAGATGAAAATTCTTGCTAGAACACAGCAGAGTTCTTGATAGAGCATAGATGAAAATTCTTGCTAGAGCGCACAGCAAAGTCTTTGATGTGTTAAGGATAGCTCAGCGTCGAGGCAGAATTGTATCCACACCTGATGTTAAGGATAGCTCAGTGCTAAGTATTGTATCACACCTGGTGCTGAGGATAGCTCAGTGCTAAGTATTGTATCACACCTGGTGCTGAGGATAGCTCAGTGCTAAGTATTGTCACACCTGATGTTAATGATAGCTCAGTGTTACGTATTGAATCACACTTTGTGCTGAGGATAGCTCAGTTCTAAGTATTGTATCACACCTGGTACTGAGGATAGCTCAGTTCTAAGTATTGTATCACACCTGGTACTGAGGATAGCTCAGTGCTAAGTATTGTCTCACACCTGATGTTAATGATAGCTCAGTGTTACGTATTGAATCACACCTGGTGCTGAGGATAGCTCAGTGCTAAGTATTGTATCACACCTGGTACTGAGGATAGCTCAGTGCTAAGTATTGTATCACACCTGGTACTGAGGATAGCTCAGTGTTGAAGCAGTATCCTCCACGGTAAGCCTTGTAGCGACCAAGCTCTCACGGATCTTGTATCCTTGACCTTTTCTCGGTTGGATCCTGCTCGTCGTGCTTGGACCAGGGTCATCCTTGCTCCAGGCTAGAGACGCGCTCTGGAGGTCAAAGACTCACCTGCCGCCTACTCAGGCCCTCTCTTCAGTAGTATTAGTGATCATTTGAACCCACGTTTTCCAACCATCGACTGTGATACTGCTGTAACTTAGGACGAATCAAGGAACACTGTTAACGGACATATTGTCTCCTGTATTTTACAACATTAATATGTTCACAGTTCAAAGGATACCCCCTCCGTTGGCCACACAGTATTAGGCGCTATCCTCAAAGTAGACTAGACTGCTGATGACGGGGTGATTGAGGTTCTAATCACTGTCAGGGGTACTGAGGATGATTTTTCCAAAATGGTTTACCGCTTACCTTCCACGCAATTGTGGATACACTTCCTCTAAATATAACTTTACTAATCCCTAAAACACAAATGCTTATACAGGAAACAAATTAAACTCTTACAACCCAGGTGTTATAATATCCACTCCTTATCAGACGTTCCAACCTGGGTTTTACAATATCCATACCCTTCTCGGTGGCGTAGTTGGCTAACGCGCTAGTCGTGTTGAGCCCGACTGCTGAGGACGGGGAGATCGAGGTTTGAATCTTGGTCGGGTGAACTGGGGGTGGTTTTTCCTAAATTGTTTTCCACTCTCCCTCTACGCAAATGCGGTTTCACTTCCTTTAATTCAACTTTCCAAATTCCTAATCCATTAGCGTAATTAGTACTTAAACGTATAACCTGAACGGGTAGTAAGACGTGGTGCTAAATAATAATAATAATAATAATAATAATAATATTATCCATTCCTTGTCAGACGTTCCAACCTGGATATGAATACACCGAATCCTTGTCAGATTTTACAATTACCTTTCACACACATATTTAGTTAAAGACAAATGAATGTATTGGTCCGCGGGTATTTCATAAACAAAATAAAATACATTTCAAAATGGTCACCAACTTAAAAAATATAAGCACTTTGTTTCCTGTGTCAAATGGAGAATGGCCCATTTACCACTCGCAAGTACTGTAACACTAAACACTTCTATTGTATTGTTGCAACACATTTCCATTTGTTATGTTGTTATTTCAACAACTATTGACGCAGTCGCACTAGCAGCTCTGTTGTTCCCTGGATCTGTAGCGAGCCGAGGCGTTGTCTTCATTAGCTTGCTAATTACTCATCACGCCATCAGGGACAGTTAGAGGGGTCGGGTGATATTTCAGGAATGCTCTATCAAGGACATGGCTGAAATATGCACGACACCCTCTCGGCTCGTGTTGGATAATGTGTACAACCATCGGCAAAGTATGGTGGCGAAACTACAACCATCTACATTTTGTGTGGTGGTGACACTACAACCATCTACATTTTGTGTGGTGGTGACACTACAACCATCTACTTTTGTGTGGTGGTGACACTACAACCATCTACTTTTGTGTGGTGGTGACACTACAACCATCTACTTTTGTGTGGTGGTGACACTACAACCATCTACATTTTGTGTGGTGGTGACACTACAACCATCTACATTTTGTGTGGTGGTGACACTACAACCATCTACTTTTGTGTGGTGGTGACACTACAACCATCTACTTTTGTGTGGTGGTGACACTACAACCATCTACTTTTGTGTGGTGGTGACACTACAACCATCTACATTTTGTGTGGTGGTGACACTACAACCATCTACATTTTGTGTGGTGGTGACACTACAACCATCTACTTTTGTGTGGTGGTGACACTACAACCATCTACATTTTGTGTGGTGGTGACACTACAACCATCTACTTTTGTGTGGTGGTGACACTACAACCATCTACTTTTGTGTGGTGGTGACACTACAACCATAGACATTCTGTGTGGTGGTGACACTACAACCATCTACTTTGTGTGGTGGTGACACTACAACCATCTACATTTTGTGTGGTGGTGACACTACAACCATCTACTTTTGTGTGGTGGATGACACAAAACCATCACATTTGTGGTGTGACACTACAAACCATAGATATTCTGTGTGTGGTGACACTAACAACCATCTACATTTTGTGTGTGGTGACACTACAACCATCTACATTGTGTGGTATGACACTACAACCATCTACTTTGTGTAGGTGGGGGACACTACAACCTCTACATTTTGTGTGGTGGGTGACACTACAACCATCTACATTTTGTGTGGTGTGAACTACACCATCTACATTTTGGTTGGTTGACACTACAACCATACTGTTGTGTGGTGGTGACACATAAAACCATCTACTTTTTGTGTGGTGCACTACAAAACCATCTACTTTTGTGTGTGGTGACAACTACAACCATCTACATTTTGTTGTGATGTTGACACTACAAACAATTACATTTGGTGGTGGACACTACAACCATATACATTTTGTGTGGTGTACACTACAACCATAGACATTCTGAGCCTCACCCTGTACACAACACATTCCTTCAGGAATCAAACCTTGCATATTGTATACATTCCTGCAGTAGTCATCAAACCTTGGTATATGTACAATTTCCTGCAGTAGTTCAAACCCTTGCATATATGTATACATTCCTGCAGGAGTTCAAACCCTTGCATATATGTAGACATCCTGCAGGGAGTTCAAACCTTGCATAATGTATACATTCCTGCAGGAGTTAAACCCTCATATATGTATATTCTGCAGGAGTTAAACCCTTGCATATTATGTACATTCCCTGCAGGAGTTCAACCCTGCATATATGTACTATCTTGCAGAGTTCAAACCTTTCTATACATGTACATTCCTGCAGGAGTTCAAACCCTTGCATATATGTACATTCCTGTAGGAGTTCAACCCTCGCATATATGTATACATTCCTGCAGGAGTTCAACCCTTGCCTATATGCATACATTCCTGCAGGAGTTCAACCCTTGCCTATATGCATACATTCCTGCAGGAGTTCAACCCTTGCCTATATGCATACATTCCTGCAGGAGTTCAACCCTTGCCTATATGCATACATTCCTGCAGGAGTTCAACCCTTGCCTATATGTATACATTCCTGCAGGAGTTCAACCCTTGCATATATGTATACATTCCTGCAGGAGTTCAACCCTTGCATATATGTCATATTCCTACAGGAGTTCAACCCTTCATATATGTACATTCCTGTAGGAGTTCAACCCTTGCATATATGTATATTCCTGCAGGAGTTCAACCCTTTCATATATGTACATTCCTGAGGAGTTCAACCCTTGCATGCTTACACTCCTATTCTAGAATCTTGCCGTAGAATATTGACGCCTGTGTCTGTATATTACACACTCTAAATACTACCTGTAGTTGTTTTAAATCAAGGCAAGAGCAGTTTAACATGAAGGATAGGGTTTAACAAGGTTCTTGATAAAGGAACTGATTGGCGGGTAAAGAATACGATCCCTTTTATTAGTCAGCGTGAGGATACTGATAATGAGATGTGACCAAGTTTATTACATGGGAGTTTGTAACGACTGTTGGGTTCTTAGCACGCGGGGATGCGCCGTAAATTCAGTCGATGTTGGAATTGTTTACTGCCCCACCCACCTCCCACCCACTTTCTTCTCGTCTCTTTTCTCTGTTTTTAATGGCCTGTTTGTCTGAACGGAAAATACATCCTTCGTTTTGATGCAGCCAGAAGTACGAAAAGGCAGCATTTTGATATCCTCAATATATACTGACCTTGACCAATCCTCGCTGTACAGAGCCCGCAAGAAGCAGTTCACTCTCTTTAATATATAGGGCTTACTAACCATGTATGTAAGAAGCAGTTCACTCTCTTCAATATATAGGCTACTGACCTTGTATGTAAGAAGCAGTCACTTCTCAATATAGGGCCACGACCTTGTATGTAAGCAGCAGTTCACTCTCTCAATATATAGGGCCTACTGACCTTGTATAATACTCGCTGTACAGAGCCCGCAAGAAGCAGTTCACTCTCACAATAAATGATGTCACCAGTGACATTGTAGTTCTGACCTTTTCACTTGACCAGCGAGAGTCAATTGAACAGTTTGGATGTTACGTAACTTCATATCTCGGCAGTAACTTGCAACTCAGGAGTTCACTCTATCCCCAGGTAGTGAATGCATCTATCTCTCACATGCTATTGCACACTTTAAAAATAATGTTAATCATGTTCAAGAAACGCCTCAAACGCACTTCAAGTGAACTCCGAAAGTGGATGTTTTAGATCGCTCTCACCCCATGACGTCAGTTGTCTTGAGTGTCACCGACTGCGGCTCTGCATTGTCCATATCAATGTCTCTATCGATTGTTGTCAAATGTCAGACAGGGGTGGTCAATGTAGGATGGACCTTATGTCAGACAAGGGTGGTCAATGCAGGAGGAACTTATTCAAAGGTGTCATGAGAGACTATTCAGACAGGTGGTCAAATGCAAGGAGGAACTTATGTCAGACAAGGACAATGAGAGGACCTTATGTCAACAGGTGGTCATGAGAGGACCTTATGTCAGACAAGAGTGGTCAATGCAGAAGGACCTTATGTCAGACAGGGGTGGTCAATGAGGAACTGGTGTCATACAGGAGGATTTAAGGTAGGAAGAGTTGATGTCAGACAAGGGTAGTCAATGCAGGAGGACCTTATGTCAGACAAGAGTGGTCAATGCAGGAGGACCTTATGTCAGATAAGGGTGGTCAATGCAGAAGGAACTTATGTCAGACAAGGGTGGTCAATGCAGGAGGAACTTATGTCAGACAAGGGTGGTCAATGTAGGAGGACCTTATGTCAGACAAGGGTGGTCAATGCAGGAGGAACTTAGGTCAGACAAGGGTGGTCAATGCAGGAGGAACTTATGTCAGACAAGGGTGGTCAATGCAGGAGGAACTTATGTCAGACAAGGGTGGTCAATGCAGGAGGAACTTATGTCAGACAAGAGTGGTCAATGCAGAAGGACCTTATGTCAGACAGGGGTGGTCAATGTAGGAGCTGGTGTCATACAGGAGGATTTAAGGTAGGAAGAGTTGATGTCAGACAAGGGTAGTCAATGCAGGAGGACCTTATGTCAGACAAGAGTGGTCAATGCAGGAGGACCTTATGTCAGACAAGAGTGGTCAATGCAGAAGGAACTTATGTCAGACAAGGGTGGTCAATGCAGAAGGAACTTATGTCAGACAAGGATGGGCTATATAATTTAAATTAAACTGATCGATTCACTACATCAGATCATCTACTAAAACTACTAAACAAATTATACTTAAAGGGTGTATTTTAAGGACCTCCTAGCAATCGGTTGTAGAAATAATATTATTTAGCACCGCGTCTTACTACCCGTTCGGGTTATACGTTTAAGTACTAATTACGCTAATGGATTAGGAATTGGGAAGGTTGAATTAAAGGAAGTGAACCCGCATTTGCGTGGAGGGAGAGTGGAAAACCATTTAGGAAAAACCACCCCTAGCTCACCCGACCGAGATTCGAACCTCGATCTCCCCGTCCTTAGCAGTCGGGCTCAACACGACTAGCGCGTTAGCCAACTACGCCACAGAAATAATAATAATAAATATAATATCAGAGTTGTCCCAAAGGTAACTTGTGGCTCTAGAACTTAGAAATAATTGAAGCAATTCAGAATTCCAAGACCAAACTGTTGCTGATGGAAGATTTCACTCAATATAAGTTTATTAGTTTTAAAGTGCTTGCGGAATATCTGGAAAAGGAAGGAGGACTTGAAAGGAAAGAGTGTTGGTTTAGATATGTGGAAATAACACTTTTCTTTTTACAAAGTTAATAGAAAACTCGAGTCAAAGTTTGCAGAGCTTACACTACTAAAAGTAATGCGAGTATTCATAAAAAAAAATCCCATTTCTGTGACCCCTGGCCAGATATGCGAGCTCTCTGAAAGTGCTAAAGGATTGTTACCTAATATGGACCAAAGCGACTTACCCTTTGAATTAATTGATCTTCAAGGTTAATAAGAACTTAAAAGTAACTTTTACGGGCGAGTCAATTTGTAATTTTTGGGCTAAATTTATGACTAGTTATCCAAATTGTAAGAAACTTGCCATTCTAATTTTAGTTATGTTTGGGTTTACATACAAATGTGACTCAAGCTTTTCTGACATGATCAATATAAAAAATTGTTACTGGAACTAATTAACAGGTGTTCATGTTGAAAACGCCTTAAGATTAGCAGCTACATCCGAGGTTTTAAACAAATTGTTAAAGGATATCACCGTAATTTTTTTCATTAGTTTCTTGGTAAGTAAAGTTTATTTATAATTTATATTTTATGAATCCTAAATTTAAAATAGTGTTAATAATATTATGAGATACTTAGTTTTCATTTTGAGTACATTATGTAAATTTTTCAAAAGTTTTCACCATCTCTGGCCCGGTCCATGAAAGAAAAAAAAACTGTGGCCCGTGGTGAGAAATAATTGAGAACCACTGGTATACTATAACCAGATGTAGTTTCTAGTCGGAAAATCCAACTTTTCTCCCGCCTACAGACACGTAGCGTCTTGTGAATAGCGACAGAGCCCGTGATGGATAGACGGCGTCATGACGTCACTAAAGACGCTGATCATCCAACATACATCACCTGTACTGTGCCATCTCACACTGAGTGGGTACGGATGAGGAAGATAGAATTTAGGTGTAATGTATCCGGGGTTGCGTTTAGGAAGAGTTGAGAAACCATTTAGTAACATTTTCCCCTCAATGCACCCGGCCAGGATTCAAACCCCGATCTCTCCGTCACCGGCAATCAGGTCTAACATGAGAGTGATGCGTTTAAGGCCCTGCCTACCCTCTCTGGCGGTGTGTTGAGCTTTCAGCTCTAAAATAGATGGCGTTGCTAACGTTATACAAACTGGTGGATTCCAGCCATCAGGTTGGCAGAATTACTGGTTTGTTTAAACAATTGGGAGACTGGCGACCACGACCGGTAATCAGTAAAGGCAGCAAGAAAACTTTTTTCCAAGAATTGAGAGAGATAAGAAGTGTAGTGCTGGACCTTAAAGTGTGTAGGCGACCAAGTTTGACTAAACGTGGGGAGATATAACAGTCAAAATACAATCACACTCTCGAGCAGAAAAATTAGCTTATTCATTCCAGTCAGCTAGACGTCCATTAACCTGTAGTACCACTTTTGAATTTAGAACCTTTTTGATGCCAAAGTTAAGTATTAGTTTTGTACCGTTTTGTACCCGTACCCGTTTTGAGTAATTAGCATATCAACGTGGTGACTCCAGGTTAATGCTGTTGTACCACTTTTGAATTTTTTTTATACCAAAGTTTTGTACTAGTTTTGTACCATTTTGTACCTGTACCTATTTTGAGTAATTAGCATATCAAAGTGGTGACTCTAGGTTAATGCAGATGTACCACTTTTGAATTTTGAACTTTTTTTGATGCCAAAGTTTTGTATCCGTACCCATTTTGAGTAATTAGCATATCAAAGTGGTGACTCAAGGTTAATGCTGTTTTACTACTTTTTAATTTTGAACTTTTTTTGATGCCAAAGTTTTGTACTAGTTTTGTACCGTTTTGTACCAGAAAGAAAAAGTATTGTTCCCGTACCCGTTTTGAGTAATTAGCATATCAAAGTGAGTACTCCAAGTACTCCAGGTAAATGCGGTTGTACCCCTTTTGATTTTGAACTTTTTTTGATGCCAAAGTTGTATAATAGTTATGTACCGTTTTGTAACACAAATAAGTTTTGTACCCGTACTCATTTTCAGTAATTAGCATATCAAAGTGGTGACTCCAGGTTAATGCTGTTGTACCACTTTTGAATTTTTTGATGCCAAAGTTTTGTACTAGTTTTGTACCGTTTTGTACCACAAAGAAAAAGTTTTGTACCCGTACCCATTTTGAGTAATTAGCATATCAAAGTGGTGACTCCAGGTTAATGCTGTTGTACCACTTTAGAATTTTTTGATGCCAAATTTGTGTACTAGTTTTGTACCGTTTTGTAACACAAATAAGTTTTGTACTCGTACCCATTTTGAGTAATTAGCATATCAACGTGGTGACTCCAAGTTAATGCTGTTGTGCCACTTTTGAATTTTTTGATGCCAAAGTTTTGTACTAGTTTTGTACCGTTTTGTACCACAAAGAAAAAGTTTTGTACCCGTACCCATTTTGAGTAATTAGCATATAAAAGTGGTGACTCCAGGTTAATGCTGTTGTACCACTTTTGAATTTTTTCGTGCCAAAGTTTTATACTAGTTCTGTACCGTTTTGTACCACAAAGAGAAAGTTTTGTACCCGTACCCATTTTGAGTAATTAGCATATCAAAGTGTCACGTGACTCCAGGTTAATGCTGTTGTACCACTATTGAAATTTTTTCAAATAAATATCTGGTGAGGGTAGTGATAAATAATAATGTACACTTATTTATCAGAGAAAAATTTAATCAAGGTAAAATTAGAGATAACTTATTTTTGAAGGTTTTGTCACAAACTATAATAAATAACCTATACGATTGAGTATGTAGCCTACGATTTTGTTGTACCATTTATTTGAGTTTATTAGTAAGCAGGTAAAATAAAAAATAACTAAAATTTAATGTGCTAAATTTGTCCACTGTGCTTTGGCTAATTTTTAAAATTTAAAGGCTAAGGAGGCAATAACATATTTTAAAAGCGGTTTCATTTCGAAGACTATAACAATTTTGACTATAAATATATCTGTTATTTTTATTACTGATATCACCACGTCATACTACCTGTTCATGTTATACGCATATATGATAATCTAATTGGGTGGTAATGAGGAAAGAAGCATTTGAGAGGTTATCTACCAGCATTTTTATTTTGGAAGATGGGGAAACAATTTAGGAAAAACTACCCTCAATAGACTCGACCAGGATTTGCACCCCAAGTGCTCCGCTATCAGCAGGGCCAATTTAACACTAGTGACACCTTAGACCACTTAGCCACTGAAGTGGGTATCTGTTATTTAATACGGTGTTTATAGTTTTCAAAAATCTATAGGATTTACACAATTTTCCAGAAATAAATGTTTTTGGGAATAATTTTTTATCCTATTGGTAGAGTTTAACTTGAGTAATACCTCCATGGTGTCAGCCTGCAAGCAGGCTATACCAATCGAGAGGCTGCCGTATGTTGGCAAAGATAGGGCCAACATTTTCAAGCTGAGGGTGCCATGTGGTTAGCACAACGAGCCCTCCAGACTTCTATCTCAGTTTTCTAGACTGAAGCGCTACTTATTCATTCAATTATCTCCTCATTTGTCCTCACGAGGTTGATTTTGGTTCCGTTTCAGACCCACTGCTTCACAGACACAATTAGGGGCACTGGGGATCGAACTTGGGACTTCAGTATCTGAAGCTAGTAAATCTGACCACTATACAACAGAGGCGGTCGGGTATCAAATACTCACTTACTTACTTTATGGCATAGGGAACACAAAAGTTCATTAACTCTAATGGTTTTAAATATATTTTTCTTATCATCGGCTCCGTGTCGTGGTCAATATTGCTAAAGTGCTATGACTGATCACTGAGTGCGTAAATTAATTAGCTCAATAACTTGACTAGTTCGATTCCCTGTTAGGTTGAAATTACTTAGTACTAGCGTGATACGAACTCGGCCAAGGCACAAGAGATTTCGAACATACAATAAGTGCGTTACAGAGTGTTAGTAACATTTACTTTCAGCTAAGAGCTTTTCTTTAAAAAAAGTACTTGAAATATCAGAATAATCGCTGCATTGTTGTATAGAAATATTTATTTGTATCTTAATTTTGATATTATTTCTACAGTAAATAAAATTGTATCGCTGCTCATCCATTGTACTTAAATTAGTAGATACAGATAGCCTAAGCGCCAGTAATATGCATACCATTAAAAAAAACTTACCCTTTACTACAAGAAGTTAAATAATCAATTATATCTTTGATTTTCTTTGTGCGCCCTTTCTTCATAAACTTGTTATTCACAAGGATATAAAATAATATTTTGTAAATACTTCTCCACCTCAAAATTTATACAATCCCTTGGATTTTGTTCGAAAGCAACAAAGGTCACATATTGTTAATTATATAAAAAGTAATCACCGTGGGTACTTATTGTTCAGGATTCGATACATTTCTTCCGAAACGAGCGCACAAACTGCGAGAATGCAACAGGTTCAAATTAAAAGTAATCACATTTAACACGCTAATAAAATAAAATTAACATCTTCACATCTTGACTACCAAAAACTTTGTTCATTAACTTTTTGTAAAATAACTTATTCCAAAGTCCAATGAGAGTCAAATCCTAGACCGTAAAATAAAAACTAGTATATAAAATTATACTGAGAACGTCTCCAAATTACATTTAGACCAAATTTTATTTAAAATAACTATGTTTGATATGAGCAGGAATGTTTATTTTTATTTATTATAATAGTGGATTAAAAATTCAATGTACAGTAGTTTTCACATACTTTGAATATTAACTCTTATTATTACAATGTGTAGTGCTAAAGAATGAGAAAACTCAAGAAAGAATATAAGATAAGAGTGAAGAAATTTTACATGTTTTACTGTCTCAGTTAAATAAGGGCTAATGTCATAAAACTTTGTGTATGGAGAAGCATGTGGCTTTTTCTTTGAAAATAATGTATCACTAGAGTAATACTCTCATTGAAGTAAGTAGGGACCAACTATATTTATTCTCACAGCAGGAAGACTTTGTGAGTATTTTAGTTACTGAATATATTAAGATGTTTAATTGTTTATATTTAACTACGCAAATTTTCATAATTGGACATTGGCCCTTCTTATCCTAACGTACATGGTATTAATGTTTCTTTGACTCAAGAAGGTCACAGAGATTAGTTTAACCCTCCATTGCCGTCTGCATTCCGATACAGCAGGTTAGCCAACGCTTGCAAAATGATACTAGCTCTTAAATGGGTAATGATCATACTAACGGCACCTATTATCAGCTATGACAACTAGTTGCAGAAGGAAAAGTTGTATTTAAAACCATGTATTTTGACTAGAGAGTCGACTTGGGAGTCGTTAGAGCTCAATATCGTCGTGATTATTGAAGCTAACCCAAATTAAAAAATATGTCTAAAAAGAAAAAGAAATTATTCATTAAATAGTATGTTATAAACAAACACTCTAGCTTAATTGTACAAAGAAAATAAATAAATCCATTAATAATTTTTGTTTTCCCATTTAAAATGCATTGAAATGGAAACATTTTAATGAAAATATTTCAATAACTATTTTTAGCATGGTTTGAAAATTCCATAAGAATTATGAAAGATGCCCAGATATGTTACTAAAATAAATAAAAAACAACAATGTTGAATTATTAAATATATTTTGTTTTAAATTCTTTTGTTTAGAACCGTGCATTTATGGGTAGGCAGGGCCTTAAACTATGCGACCACTGATTAGGCTGTACAAGTTATAATAGGATATTAATTTATTTCAAATATTTACAATTCTGAAGCTTTTAAGGCGAGGGTGTAGGGAACGCGAGAACATGCCTGTGTTTTTACAGTTTTTATGAAAAAACTATTATTTGTCAAAAATAAATATTTTTCTACATTAAAAACAGAGTTTAATTTTTCTCGCGTGGTTATATCAACTTTTTTTGAATGTCATGAGCATAGCGGCATTAGTTGACAAACTTTTTAAATTGTTATAAAAAGTTGTCATTAAATTCCAGGACACCCTTGACATATATTCAACGTTTGTTGATATCACCATGTGAAGAAAGTTAAACTACATATGTTTCTACTGGAGCAATTTTAGATTTATTTGGGCCAAAAATGTTTTGCTCTAAAAACCGAAATACACTGACCTTAACCCGCGTTTCCTACATCCCCACCTTAAATGTGTACAAACAGGGGAGAGGGGGGGGAATAGGGAAATGAGTGACAGGAACTAACATGGAGCTTAGCTCTCAGCTAACTAACCAAGATTCCGACCCACACCTCCATTCCAACTGTTGATTGCGTTTCCACCGTCCATCGCGCAGGAACAACGCCTCCCTCCGGTCACTGGTGTGTGGCGGGTTGCCTGCCATCAGGCGCTCTGATAGCCGAGCAACCTCTCGGGGCAAGAGTGGCCCAAATCACAGGCCTGGCGTAGCGGTGCGGTGTATTCGAGAAGCTAGGCACGATATCTGATATTATTATTTCAACACTTCCACTAAATTAGTGGCTGGTGATGGATTGCCACCAAATTGAGGCTATGCGCATTGGCGACCACCGGTTTCTTGAGAAGGTAAAGGGGGTGGGGGTTGTAATTATGCAGGAAAAACTTTTTTTTTCCAGGCAATTCCATTTTAAAACTTTAAATACAAGACATACATTATTTTATCAAATTAAATGTTGGAGAAAATATAAATATATAATTACATTGAATTAGTAAGTAATAGTTTTTATATAAGCTTTAAATCCATATACCTCACCATTTTTTGTAAATAATGGTTCAGATTTGTTGACTTAAGGCTGGTACAGACTTCCTTTTCTATTTGACTTGTGTCTAAAGATGAATGACACACAGCATAGTATGGATATGTCATTTACAATTTTCCTATTATATGTAATAAACATTATTTAGTTCATTTATTATTATTATTATTACTAAACTTCCTGGGAACCTGCGGACCACACTTTGACAAACACCGCAATAAATTATTGCATGCTTACATTTTAATAGCGGATTAGATTTAATTTCTCCCGACGACGTTAACGCAAGAAACATTTTTCAAATGAGGCCCAATAAATCAATAACATGGATCACAGTTGTCTTCTCACACTCACGAATCGATTACAGAGCTTTGTGGTTGAATGGGTCACTAACCTCGGGTCTGCTGTAGACCAGATAATGCTTCACTAAAAGGTTTAATGAACATATGCACTTCCCCCGGGATTCATCTATGTCACTATTTGTTTAGAATTTAATATTTACTAACAGTTTTGCCCCTCTCCTCAGCTCACCCATAGACTTGGTCGCAAGACGCCACTGCGAGAAACATTCCCAATATTTTAAATGTTTGGTTATAAGTACAATAAGCTAGAGACCCGCTTCAGACTGACTGGGGGATTGGGGTTTGGATCCCGGTCGGGTGGTTTAAAAAAATATCCACTCTACATGCAAATGCGAGTACACTTACTCTAGATTCGACCTTCCTCATCCCTAACTCACTATCATGATTAATGCATGTGCGTTTAACTTGAACAGGTAGTAAGAGGCGGTTCTATCAATGTATCGTATAGATCTAGTGTGTCTACAAGATATAACCTTAGTTCTATCAATGTATCTTATAGATCTAGTGTGTCTACAAGATATAACCTTAGTTCTATCAATGTATCGTACATATCTAGTGTCTCTACAAGATATAACCTTAGTTCTATCAATGTATCTTATAGATCTAGTGTGTCTACAAGATATAACCTTAGTTCTATCAATGTATCTTATAGATCTAGTGTGTCTACAAGATATAACCTTAGTTCTATCAATGTATCGTATAGATCTAGTGTCTCTACAAGATATAACCTTAGTTCTATCAATGTATCGTATAGATCTAGTGTCTATACAAGATATAACCTTAGTTCTATCAATGTATCGTATAGATCTAGTGTCTCTACAAGATATAACCTTAGTTCTATCAATGTATCGTATAGATCTAGTGTCTCTACAAGATATAACCTTAGTTCTATCAATGTATCGTATAGATCTAGTGTCTCTACAAGATATAGCCGCAGCTCCAGCAATGCCCACTCACCCTGGTGAGGACTCACTCAGGCGTGTCCTTGCCACCTGGAAGCACATAGCTCACTGTGCTAAGGTAAGGGTGTAGAGGACGCGAGGAAAGGTGTTTGTTGCAGTATTTATGGCAAAACATGTTTTTGACCAAAATAAATCAATTATTGCTCACTGTAGATATACAATTTAACTTTCTTCACATGGTGATATCAACAGTTGTTGGATATCTGTCGTGAACATAGCGGCATTAGCTGACAAACTTTTTAAATTAAGAGATAAATGTATCGTCAAATTATTGGGTACCAGTGATAGATATTCAAGAACTGTTAAGCTTATGGCCTCGTTTGGCAACCAGCGATTGATTTGAAAACGCTGAAGTGAGCGTTTTCATGACGCAGCGACAAATACGCTCGCCTTTATCTGTTTTGGAGGCGGCCACACTTGCGTTCGTGTCGCGAGGACACCGTATTTCCCGCCAGTCTGGAGTTGGATATTTGGGTGTTCGGTCAAGTTCTCAGAAATGTTTGAAACAGAGCTATTTATAAATTAATTGATTGCAAGATCAGCATTCTGGACCCTGAAACATAGTGACTACGCTAACAGGGATGTGAAGTACACACTCTGGATAGAAGTGGCAGTTATAGTAGTGGACGGTTGGGATGGATAGAAGTGGCAGTTACAGTAGTGGAAGGTTGGGATGATAGAAGTGGCAGTTATAGTAGTGGAAGGTTGGGATGATAGAAGTGGCAGTTGCAGTAGTGGAAGGTTGAGATGATAGAAGTGGCAGTTGCAGTAGTGGAAGGTTGAGATGATAGAAGTGGCAGTTGCAGTAGTGGAAGGTTGGGATGATAGAAGTGGCGGTTGTGGTAATGGAAGGTTGGGATGATAGAAGTGGCGGTTGTGGTAATGGAAGGTTGGGATGATAGAAGTGGCGGTTGTGGTAATGGAAGGTTGGGATGATAGAAGTGGCGGTTGTGGTAATGGAAGGTTGGGATGATAGAAGTGGCGGTTGCAGTAGTTGAAGGTTGGGATGGATAGAAGTGGCAGTTGCAGTAGTGGAAGGTTGGGATGGATAGAAGTGGCAGTTGCAGTAGTGGAAGGTTGGGATGATAGAAGTGGCAGTTGCAGTAGTGGAAGGTTGGGATGGATAGAAGTGGAAGGTTGGGATGGATAGAAGTGGCAGTTGCAGTAGTGGAAGGTTGGGATGGATAGAAGTGGCAGTTGCAGTAGTGGAAGGTTGGGATGGATAGAAGTGGCAGTTGCAGTAGTGGAAGGTTGGGATGGATAGAAGTGGCAGTTGCAGTAGTGGAAGGTTGGGATGATAGAAGTGGCGGTTGTGGTAATGGAAGGTTGGGATGATAGAAGTGGCGGTTGTGGTAATGGAAGGTTGGGATGATAGAAGTGGCGGTTGTGGTAATGGAAGGTTGGGATGATAGAAGTGGCGGTTGTGGTAATGGAAGGTTGGGATGATAGAAGTGGCGGTTGTGGTAATGGAAGGTTGGGATGATAGAAGTGGCGGTTGTGGTAATGGAAGGTTGGGATGATAGAAGTGGCGGTTGTGGTAATGGAAGGTTGGGATGATAGAAGTGGCGGTTGCAGTAGTTGAAGGTTGGGATGGATAGAAGTGGCAGTTGCAGTAGTGGAAGGTTGGGATGGATAGAAGTGGCAGTTGCAGTAGTGGAAGGTTGGGATGATAGAAGTGGCAGTTGCAGTAGTGGAAGGTTGGGATGGATAGAAGTGGAAGGTTGGGATGGATAGAAGTGGCAGTTGCAGTAGTGGAAGGTTGGGATGGATAGAAGTGGCAGTTGCAGTAGTGGAAGGTTGGGATGGATAGAAGTGGCAGTTGCAGTAGTGGAAGGTTGGGATGATAGAAGTGGCAGTTGCAGTAGTGGAAGGTTGGGATGATAGAAGTGGCAGTTGCAGTAGTGGAAGGTTGGGATGGATAGAAGTGGCAGTTGCAGTAGTGGAAGGTTGGGATGGATAGAAGTGGCAGTTGCAGTAGTGGAAGGTTGGGATGATAGAAGTGGCAGTTGCAGTAGTGGAAGGTTGGGATGGATAGAAGTGGCAGTTATAATAGTGGAAGGTTGGGATGGATAGAAGTGGCAGTCGCAGTAGTGGAAGGTTGGGATGGATAGAAGTGGCGGTTGTGGTAATGGAAGGTTGGGATGATAGAAGTGGCAGTTGCAGTAGTGGAAGGTTGGGATGAATAGAAGTGGCAGTTGCAGTAGTGGAAGGTTGGGATGGATAGAAGTGGCAGTTGCAGTAGTGGAAGGTTGGGATGGATAGAAGTGGCAGTTATAATAGTGGAAGGTTGGGATGGATAGAAGTGGCAGTTGCAGTAGTGGAAGGTTGGGATGATAGAAGTGGCGGTTGCGGTAGTGGAAGGTTGGGATGATAGAAGTGGCGGTTGCAGTAGTGGAAGGTTGGGATGGATAGAAGTGGCGGTTGCAGTAGTGGAAGGTTGGGATGATAGAAGTGGCAGTTACAGTAGTGGAAGGTTGGGATGGATAGAAATGGCAGTTGCAGTAGTGGAAGGTTGGGATGGATAGAAGTGGCAGTTGCAGTAGTGGAAGGTTGGGATGGATAGAAGTGGCAGTTGCAGTAGTGGAAGGTTGGGATGGATAGAAGTGGCAGTTGCAGTAGTGGAAGGTTGGGATGATAGATAACAACACATCTTCACGCCCTGGTACCATGGTACCAACTGGTCCTAAAACGTGACGTCTGGTCGCTCAACCGTGGCTAGGAGAAATAATATGTATTCCACGCGACCTTGCTACTGCCATAGAGAAAGTAATATAATTTATCTCTGGTACCGCTGCATTACTGCTTTGTACCCGTGATCAGATGACCGGCCATTGGCCAAGAAGTAGATGCGAACAAACCTACACCAGACCCTCAACCTCCAGATTAAAATGGCTGCATTTCGTGGAAGAGCTTGAGTCCTTCAACACGAGGATCGCTAGGTGTCATCAAAGTGGATTAAAACAAAATCAGATCATATTAAAACATGGTTTCACCAGATAGAAGGACACAAATATTCTTCTCGAGTCAATGGGCTGGCTTCCACAAAGCTAGGTTCAGGTAGCGACCCAACCCCGTCTTCACATTATTCTACCTAATAAAGGGTTTAAGCACATTGCTCATTACGATTACAATGGCATGACGAACATGTTGAAAGTGAGTCGTTAAACAACTGCACATTTGGAATTGTTTTTATCACCGAGCATTGACGTTAGCGAACCCCAGTGTTGATGGACTCAACCTGGCTCAAGGAGTGTCTGGTGTGTACTTGTCTGTGGCCAAGTCTCAACACAGACTGTAACGCTCAAAGTTTTAAGAGCAACAGTTGCTTCGTTCGCCGCCAACGTTTAAATATTAAGCCGTACGTGAACCGAGCCACGACCCTTTCTTGCCTGGTCATTCATCATTCATCGAGTATCACGGCCCGACACGTAAGTCCCTGGTTCTTTGGGCCCAGTTAAGGGTAATATTGATGAGTGATGACTCTTCTCGTCGGACTTTTCTTGAGCTTCATTTGTTCATCTCGTGGTCCGCCAGCTAGTAGTGGAGATGTGGGAGTGAAGTGAGAACACAGATACCAGTCATTAGTCCCACCTCCCACTATGCTTTACACTCTCAGCTTATGTATCCAGTATAACCTGGTGTAACTCTCAGCTTGCTATGTATCCAGTATAGACTGGTGTAACTCTCAGCTTGCTATGTATCCAGTATAGCCTGGTGTAACTCTCAGCTTGCTATGTATCCAGTATAGCCTGGTGTAACTCTCAGCTTGCTATGTATCCAGTATAGCCTGGTATAACTCTCAGCTTAATATGTATCCAGTATAGCCTGGTGTAACTCTCAGCTTGCTTGCTATGTATCCAGTATAGCCTGGTGTAACTCTCAGCTTGCTATGTATCCAGTATAGCCTGGTGTAACTCTCAGCTTGCTATGTATCCAGTATAGCCTGGTGTAACTCTCAGCTTGCTATGTATCCAGTATAGCCTGGTGTAACTCTCAGCTTGCTATGTATCCAGTATAGCCTGGTGTAACTCTCAGCTTGCTATGTATCCAGTATAGACTGGTATAACGCTCATCTTAATATGTATCCAGTATAACTTGGTGTAACTCTCAGCTTGCTATGTATCCAGTATAGCCTGGTGTAACTCTCAGCTTGAAATGTATCCAGTATAGCCTGGTATAACTCTCAGCTTAATATGTATCCAGTATAGCCTGGTGTAACTCTCAGCTTGCTATGTATCCAGTATAGCCTGGTGTAACTCTCAGCTTGCTATGTATCCAGTATAGACTGGTATAACGCTCATCTTAATATGTATCCAGTATAGCCTGGTGTAACTCTCAGCTTGCTATGTATCCAGTATAGCCTGATCGTAACTCTCATCTTGCTATTTATCCAGTATAACCTGGTGTAACTCTCAGCTTATATGTATCCAGTATAGCCTGGTGTAACTCTCAGCTTGCTATGTATCCAGTATAGCCTGATGTAACTCTCATCTTAATATGTATCCAGTATAGCCTTGTGTAACTCTCATCTTGCTATGTATCCAGTATAGCCTGATCGTAACTCTCATCTTGCTATTTATCCAGTATAACCTGGTGTAACTCTCAGCTTATATGTATCCAGTATAGCCTGGTGTAACTCTCAGCTTGCTATGTATCCAGTATAGCCTGATGTAACTCTCATCTTAATATGTATCCAGTATAGCCTTGTGTAACTCTCAGCTTGCTATGTATCCAGTATAACCTGATGTAACTCTCATCTTGTTACGTATCCGGTTCATCGTGATGTAACCCAAGGGCTAATATCACTGTCTGGGGAAATTAGTTGTCGGCGTCCGTTATACAGGTTACATAACTCTAAGGAGTAGACAAGGCTGCGTGCAGGGGAGTTGAAAGGGGCTAGAGAGGGGATTCCCCGAACTAAGTCTTACTTTTACTATTATTAGTCAGTTATAGAAGGAATTATAAACAAGGTCTTGACAATATGTTTTACCTAAACACAATACACCATCACCTAGATTTGGGCAAAGATGTTTTGTCGCCAGTCGCCTATTGGCTTGTATTTTTTTATGGGTTTTAATTGCAATTTTGTATAAATAATTATTGTTTCTGGTCCTTGTCGCAAGAAACTGTATTTACCTAATCCCCACAGTATAATATCTTCTATATTAATAACATGAAGAGTCTGTCTGTGAAGCAGGAATTTTAAATTTTTGGCTAGATTATATTTACATATATTATAAACTGGGTCTGAAGAAATAAAAAAAAAAATTCTGTCCGGACCAGATAAAAGCTTTTCCCGGGATAACCACGCATTGCATACCCCTGCCAATGCCAAGGTCATATATAACAATATAAAGAATAATGTCCGACGGATACCAGAATACATATGTGTAATTAATAATGTTTTTCTTTTGATTTCAGGGGGTTCGGAAAGCAAGGCTACCAATGTCAAGGTAAGAAATATTATAGCTGTACGAGACGATTCTACGATATTAATATATAACACTCTAAGCTCAATGAGATTAATATACAGTATATCTCTTGGTCAAATACCTACAGTTTCTAACTTTTCCCCAACTGTACCGGTGGTATATTCCTATGTGTGACTGTACCGGCTGTATGTTCCTGTGTGTGACTGTACCGGCTGTATGTTCCTGTGTGTGACTGTACCGGCTGTATGTTCCTGTGTGTGACTGTACCGGCTGTATGTTCCTGTGTGTGACTGTACCGGCTGTATGTTCCTGTGTGTGACTGTACCGGCTGTATGTTCCTGTGTGTGACTGTACCGGCTGTATGTTCCTGTGTGTGACTGTACCGGCAGTATGTTCCTGTGTGTGGCTGTACCTGCAGTATGTTCCTGTGTGTGACTGTACCTGCAGTATGTTCCTGTGTGTGGCTGTACCTGCAGTATGTTCCTGTGTGTGACTGTACCTGCAGTATGTTCCTGTGTGTGGCTGTACCTGCAGTATGTTCCTGTGTGTGGCTGTACCGGCTGTGTGTGGCTGTACCGGCTGTATGTTTTCACGTGACGGTAAAGGCTCCACAGGCCCGTGGCGTGTAATCGAATCAATGAACGGCGGTCTGACCCCACCAGAGCGGAGGTAGGAGGGGGGGGGGGTGTACACGCTCTGTTCACTCCTGTGATGTCACACGTGTTATTAATACACTCACAAGCAGGCCTCAACACCTGGGACACACCTGGATCTTTACTGGGGGTCTGGAACACCTCATTAGCAGGCCTCAACACCTGGGACACACCTGGATCTTTACTGGGGGTCTTGAACACCTCACTAGCAGGCCTCAACACCTGGGACACACCTGGCTCTTTACTGGGGGTCTGGAACACCTCACTAGCAGGCCTCAACACCTGGGACACACCTGGCTCTTTACTGGGGGTCTGGAACACCTCATTAGCAGGACTCAACACCTGGGACACACCTGGCTCTTTACTGGGGGTCTTGAACACCTCACTAGCAGGCCTCAACACCTGGGACACACCTGGCTCTTTACTGGGGGTCTGGAACACCTCACTAGCAGGCCTCAACACCTGGGACACAACTGGCTCTTTACTGGGGGTCTGGAACACCTCACTAGCAGGACTCGACACCTGGGACACACCTGGCTCTTCCTACTTGGGGTCTGAACACCTCACTAGCAGGCCTCAACACCTAGGACACACCTGGCTCTTTACTGGGGGTCTGGAACACCTCACTAGCAGGCCTAAACACCTGGGACACACCTGGATCTTTACTGGGGGTCTGGAACACCTCATTAGCAGGCCTCAACACCTGGGACACACCTGGCTCTTTACTGGGGGTCTGGAACACCTCATTAGCAGGATTCAACACCTGGGATACACCTGGATCTTTACTGGGTGTCTGGAACACCTCACTAGCAGGCCTAAACACCTGGGACACACCTGGATCTTTACTGGGGGTCTGGAACACCTCATTAGCAGGACTCAACACCTGGGACACACCTGGCTCTTTACTGGGGGTCTGGAACACCTCACTAGCAGGCCTCAACACCTGGGACACACCTGGATCTTTACTGGGGGTCTGGAACACCTCACTAGCAGGCCTCAACACCTGGGACACACCTGGATCTTTACTGGGGGTCTGGAACACCTCACTAGCAGGCCTCAACACCTGGGACACACCTGGCTCTTTACTGGGGGTCTTGAACACCTCACTAGCAGGCCTCAACACCTGGGACACACCTGGATCTTTACTGGGGGTCTGGAACACCTCACTAGCAGGCCTCAACACCTGGGACACACCTGGATCTTTACTGGGGGTCTGGAACACCTCACTAGCAGGCCTCAACACCTGGGACACACCTGGATCTTTACTGGGGGTCTGGAACACCTCACTAGCAGGCCTCAACACCTGGGACACACCTGGCTCTTCCTACTGGGGGTCTGAACATATCACACTCGTTATCAAGTGACACGAGACTTTGTTGTATATTCGACCGTTTCTCTACAGTACACAGCTATCGCTGGGCGCCTTTGTGGCTATGCAGCCAGGACTGGATGGGTGAAACGCTAGTGGCGTTGAATAACCGTCAAGGGGCGACACAATGACCTTTATCATATGATTATCACTCGAGTGAAATAATATGCTACTTAATGAGGAGGAATGTATTTTTGGTAGCTAGGGAAACTGACTACAATTCTAGAGAACCCTGGTTTCATCCTGTCTGTCCTCTTGACTGAGTGGTCAGGGAGACTGACTACAGGTCTAGAGGACCCTGGTTCCATCCTGTCTGTGACTGAGTGGTCAGGGAGACTGACTACAGGTCTAGAGGACCCTGGTTCCATCCTGTCTGTGACTGAGTGGTCAGGGAGACTTGACTACAGGTCTAGAGGACCCTGGTTCCATCCTGTCTGTGACTGAGTGGTCAGGGAGACTGACTACAGGTCTAGAGGACCCTGGTTCCATCCTGTCTGTGACTGAGTGGTCAGGCAGACTGACTACAGGTCTAGAGGACCCTGGTTCCATCCTGTCTGTGACTGAGTGGTCGGGGAGACTGACTACAGGTCTAGAGGACCCTGGATCCATCCTGTCTGTGACTGAGTGGTCAGGGAGACTGACTACAGGTCTAGAGGACCCTGGTTACATCCTGTCTGTGACTGAGTGGTCAGGCAGACTGACTACAGGTCTAGAGGACCCTGGTTCCATCCTGTCTGTGGTCGAGTGGTCAGGGAGACTGACTACAGGTCTAGAGGACCCTGGTTACATCCTGTCTGTGACTGAGTGGTCAGGGAGACTGACTACAGGTCTAGAGGACCCTGGTTCCATCCTGTCTGTGACTGAGTGGTCAGGGAGACTGACTACAGGTCTAGAGGACCCTGGTTACATCCTGTCTGTGACTGAGTGGTCAGGCAGACTGACTACAGGTCTAGAGGACCCTGGTTCCATCCTGTCTGTGGTCGAGTGGTCAGGGAGACTGACTACAGGTCTAGAGGACCCTGGTTACATCCTGTCTGTGACTGAGTGGTCAGGGAGACTGACTACAGGTCTAGAGGACCCTGGTTCCATCCTGTCTGTGGTCGAGTGGTCAGGGAGACTGACTACAGGTCTAGAGGACCCTGGTTACATCCTGTCTGTGACTGAGTGGTCAGGCAGACTGACTACAGGTCTAGAGGACCCTGGTTCCATCCTGTCTGTGGTCGAGTGGTCAGGGAGACTGACTACAGGTCTAGAGGACCCTGGTTCCATCCTGTCTGTGGTCGAGTGGTCAGGGAGACTGACTACAGGTCTAGAGGACCCTGGTTCCATCCTGTCTGTGACTGAGTGGTCAGGGAGACTGACTACAGGTCTAGAGGACCCTGGTTTCATCCTGTCTGTGACTGAGTGGTCAGGGAGACTGACTACAGGTCTAGAGGACCCTGGTTCCATCCTGTCTGTGACTGAGTGGTCGGGGAGACTGACTACAGGTCTAGAGGACCCTGGTACCATCCTGTCTGTGACTGAGTGGTCAGGGAGACTGACTACAGGTCTAGAGGACCCTGGTTCCATCCTGCCTGTGACTGAGTGGTCAGGGAGACTGACTACAGGTCTAGAGGACCCTGGTACCATCCTGTCTGTGACTGAGTGGTCAGGGAGACTGACTACAGGTCTAGAGGACCCTGGTTCCATCCTGCCTGTGACTGAGTGGTCAGGGAGACTGACTACAGGTCTAGAGGACCCTGGTTCCATCCTGTCTGTCCTCTTGACTGAGTGGTCAGGGAGACTGACTACAGGTCTAGAGGACCCTGGTAACATCCTGTCTGTCCTTGTGGTGTGACTCGCTAGTTTTACAAACACCCCTGTGTTAGTGCGAGTGTTACCTTCACCCCTGTGTTACTGTGACTAGCGAGTGTTACTGTGTTTGTTCCCAGTCTGCAGTTTCGTGGTCCACAAGCGATGTCACGAGTACGTGAGCTTCACCTGTCCTGGTGCTGACAAGGGAGCTGACTCTGATGTAAGTACTGTACTACATCTCCTCTAACATTGAGACCACACATTTACCTAATATTGTGACAATCTGCCTGTGATATGTTTTCTAACGTTACCTAGTAACGTTTTTAAGTTACTTGGATAATATTTTGACTCGTTACCTTTAGTAATATTTTTTCACTTTACCTTGGTAATGTTTTGTCACGTTACCTAGGTAATGTTTGTTAAGTCACTTAGGTACATTTTTTACTAGTTACCTAATTAATATTTTGTCAGGTAGCCTAGGAAAGGTTTGAACACATGACCCAGTTAATATTTAAACCTCCTATGAAATATTTCGATAATTTACTAGGGTAATATAGCGGCGAGCTACCCAGGTAATATTGGGACCAATCACGTATATGTAATATATTAGTTGTAGGTTTAGTCTAGTAGTGGACTCTATAATACCTCTACCCCAATTTTCTTACGAATATACATTTTGACAGGTATAAAAAACTACAAGATTTACTTATACGTAATCATACGTCAAGTCATTTAATATGCGTCTTTCACTTTTGATAGATATTACCAATAACTATAAAACAACACCAATAATATTATAGTAAAATAAGATTATTGTTGAACATGCTAAATATGTGTTTGTATTTTCTAAAAGGTTTTACAAATGTCCAGGAAAATCAAGTCATAGTTCCGTCTCACGATAATTCTCATGTGCTTTGTGGAAATGGATTAACTAACATTAATTGCTCTTTATATTTCAATTATTATTTCAATTTTCTTTCTATATACTTTACATTTTTTAATTTCTGACTATATTTAAGTTTGTTAGTAGATGACTAAATATTTATTTAAATATGTTCGAAATAAATGTACAAATTATGACTGGAAATAACACTTTATAAATTACTCTTCAATTTTCGACATGATTTACCCCGTTAACTTCCAAATATATCCATTCTGCCGTCATATTTTAATTATTTAGCTCCCATTGTATGATTTTGATCAGATGCTATGGTTTATCTAGGGAGCCGCCATTTTTATCCAAAGAGCTACCATGTTTAACCCAGGGAGTCGCCATGTTTGGTCCACAGAGTAGCATGTTTAACCCAGGACGCCGCCATTTTTGAGCCAAAGAGCTACCATGTTTAATCCAGGGAGCCGCCATGTTTGATCCAAAGAGCCACCATGTTTGATCCAAAGAGCTACCATGTTTAATCCAGGGAGTCGCCATGTTTGATCCAAAGAGCCACCATGTTTAATCCAGGGAGTCGCCATGTTTGATCCAAAGAGCCACCATGTTTGATCCAAAGAGCTACTATGTTTGAACCAGGGAGCCGCTTTGTTTGATCCAAGGAGCTACCATGTTTAACCTAGGGAGCCGCCATGTTTGAGCCAAGGAGAAGCCATGTTTGATCTAGGGAGGATCTATGTTCAACAAAGGAGACGCCATGTTTGATCTAGGGAGGCTCTGTTTAACCAAGGAGACGCCATGTTTGATCTAGGGAGTATCTCTGTTTTACCCAAGGAGCCGCCATGTTTGAACTGATAATCCTCCATGTTTTTGAGGCGATGAGCAGCCATGTTTGACCCAAGGAGCCGCCATGTTTGCTGTGCAGGACTCGCGGACCACTCACCGGTTCAAAGTGCACACTTACAGCAGCCCTGCATTCTGCGACCATTGCGGCTCACTCCTCTATGGTGTCCTTCACCAGGGCATGAAGTGCGAAGGTAACAGCGGCAGCTCCGACCCCGACCAATCACGGCCGACCACACAAACAGACTTACAAACTAAACACGGATACTAAGTTGGCAACCGTTTGAGTGGTACGACTGTGCAAGGGGGTGGGGCCCACGTGCTGCTCCTTGATTGGCCGCTTGCTAATTGATCAGCGTTGGGCTGTGTTTCTATCGCTTGCTTTGATACATAATTTTTTTTTTCAAACTAATGTTACTGTATATAAATTGTATTTTCTCCCACTTACTCTGTCTTTTATCTCCCACCTTTATATTCTCTATGTATTTACATATCTCTCTCTTTCTTCTGCCTGGCCTGTGCCTGCCCTAAATAGTAAGAGGGCCGTAACTCCGCGGTAAGACCAACATAAATGACGTAACATATGATTGATCCATCCAGCGGAGTATTCAAGCGGAAACTGGGGGACGGACCTTAACTCCCTCCTTACACCACTCGTAAGGACCTTAACTCCCTCCTGGTCTTACACCACTCGTAAGAACCTTAACCCCTCCTTGTCTTAAACCACTCGTAAGGACCTTAACTCCCTCCTTGTCTCACACCACCCGTAAGTACCTTAACTCCCTCCTTGTCTCACACCACCCGTAAGTACCTTAACTCCCTCCTTGTCTCACACCACTCGTAAGTACCTTAACTCCCTCCTTGTCTCACACCACCCGTAAGTACCTTAACTCCCTCCTTGTCTCACACCACTCGTAAGTACCTTAACTCCCTCCTTGTCTCACACCACTCGTAAGGACCTTAACTCCCTCCGGGTCTCACACAATGATGAGGTAAAGATTGTATCGTACACGGAGTTACCGCCTTCTTGCTTCTCCTGTCTCTTAGGGCAATGTTTCTTTAGCACAACCACCGGATCTGCGCCATGAATATAGGCTGCCTGCGCCTCATCGTGCCAACATTGTTTTTAATTTGTTGTTTTTTTGTTTCTTTGGGAATGTTATTGTTACCGCCTGACCCATATTTCGTGTTCCTTCCCCTGTGAGTTGTAACAACTGGAGAGGCTAGGGCCTGCACCTGGCCTGCCTGGCTCATCAATGCTTATGTTTAGGTAGCAACCCTCCCACACAGTCAATCCTTCCCTGACAGGAGTCGCTGCTGCTGCTTCACTTAGGAGTAATTGCTGCATTTGCTAATAGAGATCAATAAAAGTAGAATATGCGATAGAATTTTTAAAAACACTTCCGCACTGTAACCGTAGCGTAGGCCTCCGAGTGCTAACTTTCTTCTCACATACTATTACTCCCACCAGTCCATACCAGTCCCACCAGTCTATACCAGTCCCACCAGTCCATACTAATCCCATTATAACACTGACACTGAATCACTTCTTGAACTAACCCTCCCCGGTAAACTAACTCTCTGTATTATGAATGTTAAAATTATTAGTAATTAGTATTTTACACAGTAATTTTAAGAACTTAAGAGGAAACTAAACGATTAACTGAAATAGTTGATTTTTTTTAAATCTAGGTAATTGTATAAATAAATAAGAGTTGCAAAGAGATTCAAATAAAGGGTTGAAAAATCAATGTAATAATTAATAGCCTATTTGCCGCCTGCAGTGATGTAAGATACTGCCTTGCAAGCAGTCATGTGTATACATTGGTTGCTTGCCCCTGCAGTGGTGTAAGATACTGCCCTGCAAGCAGTAGTGTGTATACATTGGTTGCTTGCCCCTGTAGTGGTGTAAGATACTGCCCTGCAAGCAATAGTGTGTATACATTGGTTGATTGCCCCTGCAGTGGTGTAAGATACTGCCCTGCAAGCAGTCATGTGTATACATTGGTTGTTGCCCCTGCAGTGGTGTAAGATACTGCCCTGCAAGCAGTAGTGTGTATACATTGGTTGCTTGCCCCTGCAGTGGTGTAAGATACTGCCCTGCAAGCAGTCATGTGTATACATTGGTTGTTGCCCCTGCAGTGGTGTAAGATACTGCCCTGCAAGCAGTCATGTGTATACATTGGTTGTTGCCCCTGCAGTGGTGTAAGATACTGCCCTGCAAGCAGTCATGTGTATACATTGGTTGTTGCCCCTGCAGTGGTGTAAGATACTGCCCTGCAAGCAGTCATGTGTATACATTGGTTGTTGCCCCTGCAGTGGTGTAAGATACTGCCCTGCAAGCAGTCATGTGTATGCATTGGTTGCTTGCCCCTGCAGTGGTGTAAGATACTGCCCTGCAAGCAGTCATGTGTATACATTGGTTGTTGCCCCTGCAGTGGTGTAAGATACTGCCCTGCAAGCAGTAGTGTGTATACATTGGTTGCTTGCCCCTGCAGTGGTGTAAGATACTGCCCTGCAAGCAGTCATGTATATACATTGGTTGTTGCCCCTGCAGTGGTGTAAGATACTGCCCTACGAGCAGTGCTGGAGTATCGAGCTTAGACAAGACAGGCAATGGGGACCAGTTATATTAAGGGGAAGCTTTCCGTGTGTTGTGACCAGTTATATTTTAACAGTAAACAAACATTACCGGTAGCATTAAAATTACAGCTCAGGCTTTCACTGTATCCAGGATTTAACAACATTTTTATACTTTTACCGCGTGAAGTTCTATATAATTTAATATATATATACGTACTTAGAACCTAAATGATAAGGTATCAATAATTCACTTTTCTACTAAAATTATTCCTTTTTAATCGACGCGACAAAAAAAAGTGTGCGAGTGTCTTGAATAGGACTGACAATAAATAACGAGCCAATGAACGGAGTCCCACGTGAAAATGTAATAACCCCGCGAAGATAAGAGGTCCGAAGTGAGAGCGAGGCCAGGTGTAGTTCCTGGCACATCCACAGGTGCTTGTCTCGAGTAGGTCTGACGTTGCTTGTTGTTGTGTGTTGCCTATATCCCCGGGGGTCACCCACAAGGCGGAAGTATCCAAGCACAAGTTCGAGGTGGTGACGTACCTGACGCCGACATTCTGCGACCACTGCGGGTCCATGCTGCATGGGATCACCCACCAGGGTCTCAAGTGCTCAGGTTAGCCAACCACCCGGCCACACACTCCCCTTGTCATAGTGCTCAGTTTAGCCAACCACCCGGCCACACACTCCCCTTGTCATAATGCTCAGGTTAGCCAACCACCCGGCCACACACTCCCCTTGTCATAATGCTCAGGTTAGCCAACCACCCGGCCACACGCTTCCCATGTCTTAGTGCTCAGGTTAGCCAACCACCCGGCCACACACTCCCCTTGTCAGAGTGCTCAGGTTAGCCAACCACCCGGCCACACACTCCCCTTGTCAGAGTGCTCAGGTTAGTCAACCACCCGGCCACACACTCCCCTTGTCAGAGTGCTCAGGTTAGCCAACCACCCGGCCACACACTCCCCTTGTCAGAGTGCTCAGGTTAGTCAACCACCCGGCCACACACTCCCCTTGTCAGAGTGATCAGGTTAGTCAACCACCCGGCCACACACTCCCCTTGTCAGAGTGCTCAGGTTAGTCAACCACCCGGCCACACACTCCCCTTGTCAGAGTGCTCAGGTTAGCCAACCACCCGGCCACACACTCCCCTTGTCAGAGTGCTCAGGTTAGTCAACCACCCGGCCACACACTCCCCTTGTCAGAGTGCTCAGGTTAGTCAACCACCCGGCCACACACTCCCCTTGTCAGAGTGCTCAGGTTAGCCAACCACCCGGCCACACGCTTCCCATGTCTTAGTGCTCAGGTTAGCCAACCACCCGGCCACACACTCCCCTTGTCAGAGTGCTCAGGTTAGTCAACCACCCGGCCACACACTCCCCTTGTCAGAGTGCTCAGGTTAGCCAACCACCCGGCCACACACTCCTCTTGTCATAGTGCTCAGGTTAGCCAACCATCCGGCCACACGCTTCCCATGTCTTAGTGCTCAGGTTAGCCAACCACCCGGCCACACACTCCCCTTGTCAGAGTGCTCAGGTTAGCCAACCACCCGGCCACACACTCCCCTTGTCATAGTGCTCAGTTTAGCCAACCACCCGGCCACACACTTTCCTTGCCATAGTGCTCAGGTTAGCCAACCATCCGGCCACACACTCCCCTTGTCATAGTGCTCAGGTTAGCCAACCACCCGGCCACACACTCCCCTTGTCATAGTGCTCAGGTTAGCCAACCACCCGGCCACACACTCCCCTTGTCATAGTGCTCAGGTTAGCCAACCACCCGGCCACACACTCCCCTTGTCATAATGCTCAGGTTAGCCAACCACCCGGCCACACACTCCCCTTGTCATAGTGCTCAGGTTAGCCAACAACCCGGCCACACGCTTCCCATGTCTTAGTGCTCAGGTTAGCCAACCACCCGGCCACACACACCCCTTGTCATAGTGCTCAGTTTAGCCAACCACCCGGCCACACACTCCCCTTGTCATAGTGCTCAGGTTAGCCAACCACCCGGCCACACACTCCTCTTGTCATAGTGCTCAGGTTAGCCAACCACCCGGCCACACACTCCCCTTGTCATAGTGCTCAGGTTAGCCAACAACCCGGCCACACGCTTCCCATGTCTTAGTGCTCAGGTTAGCCAACCACCCGGCCACACACACCCCTTGTCATAGTGCTCAGGTTAGCCAACCACCCGGCCACACACTCCCTTGTCATAGTGCTCAGGTTAGCCAACCACCCGGCCACACACTCCTCTTGTCATAGTGCTCAGGTTAGCCAACCACCCGGCCACACACTCCCCTTGTCATAATGCTCAGGTTAGCCAACCACCCGGCCACACACTCCTTTTGTCATAGTGCTCAGGTTAGCCAACCACCCGGCCACACACTCCCCTTGTCATAGTGCTCAGGATAGCCAACCACCCGGCCACACGCTTCCCATGTCTTAGTGCTCAGGTTAGCCAACCACCCGGCCACACACTTCCCTTGTCATAGTGCTCAGGTTAGCCAACCACCCGGCCACACGCTTCCCATGTCTTAGTGCTCAGGTTAGCCAACCACCCGGCCACACACTCCCCTTGTCATAGTGCTCAGGTTAGCCAACCACCCGGCTACACACTTCCCTTGTTAGAGTGCTCAGGTTAACCATAATCACAAAGCATACAACTATCTGGTCATTGTTAACAATTCTTTGTTTACGTTCCTTTGTTCCTAATCATAGAAGTTGAACCTAATTAGTAACTATACCCATTTATAATACACTTCCTCCTCCTAAATGTTTTGGAGTGTTCGCATGGCTCTTATAACCGAGATTTTCATGCAGACACATCTTGTTTTGACCTTTAAACAAGGAATGTCCGCAGATTAGACCGGAAGTTGTGAGATACATGTGGACCTGGGGAAAACACACGCCTCATTTTATGGCCAATATTTACGAATCAAACCCATACCACCTACAAACACTACCAGATCAAATAATAAAACTAAAACGTCCTTAAAGCATGTTTTAAACTCTTAACTGACGGCGAACTGCGACAGCTCATTTCTGAAACTCTCAAACTTTTCCACAGTACATTTAGCCTCTAATACCTTTTCTCACATTTATTCTCATACAGGTTGTGAGCGCCATTTAGTTTTAGTGTCGTGAATTTATTCACCTTAACATTTCTACATTATTCCTTTATCAACCAGAAGCTAAGTGTTGCGATTGCTGAACAATATTGCCACAAATTGGTGTTGGTTGATTGATCGTTGTGCTTTGTTCATTATCTGGCATCTTCTATTCCATCTAGTCCGCCATATTGTCTACCATCGTGTGTTCCATCTAGTCAACATTTTCTTTTTCATCTAGTCCGCCATATTGTCTTCCATCCAGTCCACCATCTAGTCAGACTATTGTACTCCATCAAGTCCACCATCTTCTCTCTCATCTAGTTCGCCATATTGCCTTCCATCTTGTCCGCCATATTGTCTTCCATATTGTCCGCCATATTGTCTTCCATCTTGTCCGCAATATTACCTTCCATCTTGTCCGCCATATTGCCTTCCATTCTTGTCCGTCATAATATTATTACTATTATTATTATTAGTACCGTGTCTTACTACCCGTTCGGATTATACGCACTTACGCTTATGTGTAATGGTAGAGCATGGAGGACCTACAGTTTAACGTGTGATCCGAACCACGGTGGAGGCCTGGCATTCCCCACATTCACAAGATGTCTTGTCAGAGGTGAAGGAAGGGTTTGGTAATCAGATAAATCTGTGCCGGGACCGAGGATTGAACCCCGGAACCCCAACACAGAAGTCAGACATCTTACCCTAGACCATCAGGTCACATTTCCGACATATTGTTTACCATCTTGTCCTCCATTTTGTTATACATATTGTCTTCCACCTTGTCCACCATTTTGTATTTCATCCTGTCGAACGTTCAACCATCCCTAAAATGGCATAACAGGGAATTCGCATTTTCACCGCGGCCATTCTTAGTGACCGTGTGGTCAGGGAGCCCATCTACAGTTCTAGAAGTCACTAGCTCCAATTTATTTTTGTTGGCCTTTTCGCCCAAAGACCATATATAATTCCTGGTCCTTGTTAAAAGTGTTGCAGACCCAGGTTAAGTTGCATTGTGTGTCATACTGTGGTTTTGCCGCTAAGGGAGAATGTCAAGTCCTTGGTCTCTCGGAGAATCGAACCCGCGCAGAGTCAACATGGCCTGCAGATAGAGTTTGATCATCCCAGGGGTTGAACCCTGACCTTCTAACATGAAGCTACACGTTCTGCAGGAGAAAGAGGACGATTACTTTCATATGTTTAAAATACACAGGAAATTAACTGCGCTGTAAACTTTTAAACACAACCATATTATGAGTAGGCAGCAACACTCGGACTAGTACAGCAACACTCGGACTAGTACAGCAACACTCGGACTAGTACAGCAACACTCGGACTAGTACAGCAACACTCGGACTAGTACAGCCACACTCGGAATAGTACAGCAACACTCGGACTAGTACAGCAACACTCGGACTAGTACAGCAACACTTGGACTAGTACAGCAACACTCGGACTAGTACAGCAACACTTGGACTAGTACAGCAACACTCGGACTAGTACAGCAACACTCGGACTAGTACAGCAACACTCGGACTAGTACAGCAACACTCGGAATAGTACAGCAACACTCGGAATAGTACAGCAACACTCGGACTAGCACAGCAACACTCGGACTAGTACAGCAACACTCGGAATAGTACAGCAACACTCGGAATAGTACAGCAACACTCGGAATAGTACAGCAACACTCGGAATAGTACAGCAACACTCGGAATAGTACAGCAACACTCGGACTAGTACAGCAACACTCGGACTAGTACAGCAACACTCGGACTAGTACAGCAACACTCGGAATAGTACAGCAACACTCGGACTAGTACAGCAACACTCGGAATAGTACAGCAACACTCGGAATAGTACAGCAACACTCGGACTAGTACAGCAACACTCGGACTAGTACAGCAACACTCGGAATAGTACAGCAACACTCGGAATAGTACAGCAACACTCGGACTAGTACAGCAACACTCGGAATAGAACAGCAACACTCGGACTAGTACAGCAACACTCGGACTAGTACAGCAACACTCGGAATAGTACAGCAACACTCGGACTAGTACAGCAACACTCGGAATAGTACAGCAACACTCGGACTAGTACAGCAACACTCGGACTAGTACAGCAACACTCGGACTAGTACAGCAACACTCGGAATAGTACAGCAACACTCGGACTAGTACAGCAACACTCGGACTAGTACAGCAACACTCGGAATAGTACAGCAACACTCGGACTAGTACAGCAACACTCGACCAAAGAAATCTCAGCCTAGGACAGCATCACTCGGCCTAAGATAGCAGCAACAAACAACCTAGGAAATCTGCACTCGGCCTAAGACACACAACTTAGGACAGCTACATACAGCCAAGAACAGCAACTCTAGTTTGAAAAGTATATTCTGGAAGAAAAGTTTAGGCTCACAGTCACAAGTGACGATAAAGCTGTAAAGGTAAAGCTAAAGCTGTATGCTGTATCTAGCCTCACCATCTGTGATGTACTAGCGTACCGCTACTACTGCAGTATTGATCATTGAGCTGGATGCTGGAGCGCGCTTCACAAGGGAACTAGAGTGGCGTTGTGTTCATCAGCAAGCTTTGTTCACAAGGAGACTAGAATGGTTATGTGTTTCTTCAGCAAGCTTTGTTCACAAGGAGACTAGAATGGTTATGTGTTCCTTCAGCAAGCTTTGTTCACAAGGAGACTAGAATGGTTATGTGTTCCTTCAGCAAGCTTTGTTCACAAGGAGACTAGAATGGTTATGTGTTCCTTCAGCAAGCTTTGTTCACAAGGAGACTAGAGTGGCTTTGTGTTCCTTCAGCAAGCTTTGTTCACAAGGAGACTAGAATGGTTATGTGTTCCTTCAACCAGCTTTGTTCACAAGGAGACTAGAATGGTTATGTGTTCCTTCAGCAAGCTTTGTTCACAAGGAGACTAGAATGGTTATGTGTTTCTTCAGCAAGCTTTGTTCACAAGGAGACTAGAATGGTTATGTGTTCCTTCAGCAAGCTTTGTTCACAAGGAGACTAGAATGTTTATGTGTTTCTTCAGCAAGCTTTGTTCACAAGGAGACTAGAGTGGCTTTGTGTTCCTTCAGCAAGCTTTGTCTAAAAGAGGACTAGAATGGTTATGTGTTCCTTCAACCAGCTTTGTTCACAAGGAGACTAGAATGGTTATGTGTTTCTTCAGCAAGCTTTGTTCACAAGGAGACTAGAGTGGCTTTGTGTTCCTTCAGCAAGCTTTGTCTAAAAGAGGACTAGAATGGTTATGTGTTCCTTCAACCAGCTTTGTTCACAAGGAGACTAGAATGGTTATGTGTTCCTTCAGCTTGCTTTGTTCACAAGGAGACTAAAGTGGCTTTGTAATCATTCAGCAAGCTTTGTTCACAAGGAGACTATAGTATTTTTGTGTTCACTAAGCAAGCTTTGTTCACTAGGAGACTATAGTATTTTAGTGTTCACTAAGCAAGCTTTGTTCACTAGGAGACTATAGTATTTTAGTGTTCACTAAGCAAGCTTTGTTCACATGAAGACTATAGTATTTTTTTGTTCCTTAAACCAGCTTTGTTCACAAGGAGACTAGAGTTGCTTTGTGTTCCTTCATCAAGCTATGTTCACAAGAGGACTAGAGTGGCTTTGTGTTATCTTAACATTCGTACATATATTCTCCATAAAACATATGGCAATGAAGAATAGCTTTGTTAAATTTGGCATATTAAAGTATTTTTGTCCATTCAAAAGTATGTCTAATATTATTGACATTTCTTTCATTTCAAATGGCTGATAACTGATAACGTCTAAATTACCTATATAAGAAAAAGTAAACTGATATTATTGTGTTAGTGTTAGGTTTCACGGTAAAAACACAACTATCTTCTCTTGATGGATATTTCTCAATGTTTGTGTTGGGGCTAGAACATTTCATTTTAAATCTGCTCTATCACAATTTGTAGAAATTTCATCACATGTTGGAATACTCTCCAGACAGGGTAATTGTATACTCTCCAGACAGGGTAATTGTATACTCTCCAGACAGGGTAATTGTATACTCTCTAGACAGGGTAATTGTATACTCTCCAGACAGGGTAATTGTATACTCTCCAGACAGGGTAATTGTATACTCTCTAGACAGGGTAATTGTATACTCTCCAGACAGGGTAATTGTATACTCTCCAGACAGGGTAATTGTATACTCTCCAGACAGGGTAATTGTATACTCTCCAGACAGGGTAATTGTATACTCTCTAGACAGGGTAATTGTATACTCTCTAGACAGGGTAATTGTATACTCTCCAGACAGGGTAATTGTATACTCTCTAGACAGGGTAGCTGTATACTCATAGTCTTATCACTCTCTGGCTTGGTCAGACAGTGGACAGAAGACGGCGGTTACTGTCGTCAGGTAAGAGTGCCATGTTCCTCATACCATATTTCTCTTTAATTATCTTTTCTCACCTGCCTATTCCCACCACAATAAAAAAAGACAATTCATGAATACATATTTCACTATATAGGTTATTGGTATGTTATCTACGCACACACAAAACACTATTAATTGTTTGTTATCAAACAACTGTTTGTTTCCTAACTAACTGTGTATAAACATAGTGATCTGCCATGTTGCATTTCTTATTATGACACCAGACTGGCATGATATTGTTTTATTATCTATAGCACTACACTCATGAGCAAAACAAAATCTACACTACACACATGCATATATCACATTACATATATTATCTACAGTTCTTTCATACACTAGCATGATATTACTGACAATTTATGCTGCTTGAATGGAAAATTCTACCAAAACAAACTTTTTACTTCTGCTGCTAAAACAAACTTTATTAGTCTTATATATATTTTTTATTTAGTATGTAATCTATTTAGTAAATGATACTATTTCTTGTCACAAATATCTTATAAAATATAGTTTCACTTTTGAGCTGTTCGTAATTTAGCCCCCAGATTAAAAAAAGAAAACTTATTTAAACCCTACATGAACATATTTAACTCAATATTTATATAATACAAGCAACTGCTTTAACCAAACACTAAACAAACATTTAATTGAAAATATTCTTTTAAAAGATTATTATTAAGTGTTAAAGCTGATATTTGTTCACTTAGAGACATAATTATTGTTATTATTATTATTATTGTTATTATTATTATTATTATTATTATTAATATTATTATTACATTCATACATTTCATTAAATATTGATTCACGTTTTCAGAGATCTACACTATTTTAATTATCAATAAAAAATATCAGCTTTGAATAATTAATATATCTAAAACTGGAACTTGTTCCTATTCCAATAAATAACAGTGTGTACTAACCTTGTATCGTGTAGCTAAGCTAGGCCAAGGAGATTTATAATGTTTCACTTAGATTACTTTGGTTTAACATGTGACTATTTTGATTGATCATTTTCAAAATGTCGATCACAATCAAAACTTCTTGAGCTAGCTTACACTGCTTTGTAATTGGTGTGAATTAATGGATACAAACAAGGAAACTAAATAGTTATTATTAATTCACATCTAAAATCTTGTTTAATTAATTTTATCTATTTAATATAATCGACTAATTCCGAAATAGATGTTTTTTGTAAAAGGTAGCCCTGCTATTTCTACCATGTAAACCAAAGTTGTGACTGTTTTTGCACAAAACATTTTGGCTCATTTTAATCTCACCTGTCGATAATGTACCTGAGACGGCCAAACATTTTGTTTTACAATTGATTGTAAGGTATATTTAAATTTACAGCTCCTGTTCCCTTATCACAAATGGGCTGGGTGGTCTATGCGTTCCCGATCAAAATCAGGCCCATTTAACTGCTCTCTCTTTGTTTGTGTATTCTTCCTGTTTCCTGTTGCCGATTTTTTTTTTATGAGAAGAGCGATGTTTTGTCGAATGAACAGCACAATTAAATAATGTGTTATTGCACAAATTGTTTCTGTCATGTTGTCTTTTTGGCTGTTCAGATGTTATCGACTTGGTTGAACGTTTCTTAATCGATGTTATTTTATTGATGGTAGTAATAAAATTAATATTGTGTATTATACCTCATCAAATATTTTCAATTTTATTGATTGTTTTATACATGTTTTTACAAGTTAAGAGAAAAATAGTTCTAATCGGTAGTAATTCACACATTGATCCTATTAGTAGTAGATCCCTGAAAACCAACACTTTGTCTAGATAGCAAATAAAATGTTACTTTCTAAAGAGTAGTTAACTATGAGCTAGAAATGCCTGCGTCATGTCAGGTTAAGCCTCGCTTAATTTCATGAACAGTTACTAACAAGATGTTAAATCATTCATCACTTGACAAAAGAAAACTTTATTAAAGTGAATTTTGGTTGTGTTTGATATTAGGTCAAATCGGTCTCATCACCTGATTGACAGTTTGTACCAGGGAACGATGCGGGGACCCCGCGTGGGGCAGGCGCATGATGCGCTTGTTGCTAATGCTTGTATATTCTTCCTGCCAGTTTAGATAACTTCCAGATAGATGACAAACACCTGCTAATCTAAAGTCTCCTGGTTTTTGTTTGTATTTTTTAAATGGTTTAAATTTTTGATACAATATAGTTGGTTTTTTTCAAAGAAAATTGAAACTAAAATACTAAGGTTCCCCCCCCCCCCCCCCCCACCAACCCCCCATTTAAGTAGTTCATTTTTGAACTGGTGCTCAGGTATTTTTGGTAAGAGACTGTCAACATTAATGAGCCTCAAACATATTAATTATATTTTGAGTTAATTTTATATAAATTTATTTATTTAAAAGTAAAACATAACTGATAATGAAGTAATAGTTTATTCAGTCGATATATTTAAAAATCTCTTGCCCGCCCTTGAACAATTTGTTTGCACTGGTAATAGTGTAGATTTAGTCATTTACTTTCCCCCAATCAAAGTTACATAGTAAAACCATGTTCACTTTTTAAAAAATAGTGGCTTTGAAATAAAACATTATTGAGCCATGTACGAAAGTTTATTCACACATGTTCTGACCTGGGTAAATCAGTTGATAGAGAGTTATTGCAGTAGGCTACACACTAGTGACAACATGTTGTCATGTTGACAGCATGTGACATGAACGTCCACAAGCGATGTGAAGAGACGGTGCCCAACCTGTGTGGATGTGACCACACGGAGCGAAGAGGGCGCATCGAGCTCAAGATAACCTGCATTGGCAGTAAACTCACCATTGAAGGTACTGTACCCTCTCCTCCATAGGACGACAGGATCATATCTGCACAATACACAAACTAAACAATTATTTGTAGCTTTGCATATTTTTCTAATATCTTTATATACATATATTCTTAGACCGTTTAAAACATTTGTATATTGGTAACCAATCATTTCTCTAAAATATTTGTTCATATTTGGGACTGGCAAAGAAATTAGGATAAACTCAACTTGTGACTGGCTAAAAAACTAGGGTGAATTCAGCTTGCAACCGGCTAAGAAACCAGTTTAAATTCAGCTTGTGATTGGCTAAGAAACCAGGTTAAATTCAGCTTGTGACTGACTTGCTAAGAAACCAGGTCAAATTCAACTTGTGACTGGCTAAGAAACCAGGTCAAATTCAGCTTGTGACTGGCTAAGAAACCAGGTCAAATTCAACTTGTGACTTGCTAAGAAACCAGGTCAAATTCAGCTTGTGACTGACTAAGAAACCAGGTCAAATTCAGCTTGTGACTGACTAAGAAACCAGGTCAAATTCAACTTGTGACTTGCTAAGAAACCAGGTCAAATTCAGCTTGTGACTGACTAAGAAACCAGGTCAAATTCAACTTGTGACTTGCTAAGAAACCAGGTCAAATTCAACTTGTGACTTGCTAAGAAACCAGGTCAAATTCAACTTGTGACTGGCTAAGAAACCAGGTCAAATTCAGCTTGTGATTGGCTAAGAAACCAGGTCAAATTCAACTTGTGACTTGCTAAGAAACCAGGTCAAATTCAACTTGTGACTTGCTAAGAAACCAGGTCAAATTCAGCTTGTGACTGACTAAGAAACCAGGTCAAATTCAACTTGTGACTTGCTAAGAAACCAGGTCAAATTCAGCTTGTGACTGACTAAGAAACCAGGTCAAATTCAACTTGTGACTTGCTAAGAAACCAGGTCAAATTCAACTTGTGACTTGCTAAGAAACCAGGTCAAATTCAGCTTGTGACTGACTAAGAAACCAGGTCAAATTCAACTTGTGACTTGCTAAGAAACCAGGTCAAATTCAACTTGTGACTTGCTAAGAAACCAGGTCAAATTCAACTTGTGACTTGCTAAGAAACCAGGTCAAATTCAGCTTGTGACTGACTAAGAAACCAGGTCAAATTCAGCTTGTGACTTGCTAAGAAACCAGGTCAAATTCAGCTTGTGACTGGCTAAGAAACCAGGTCAAATTCAACTTGTGCCTTGCTAAGAAACCAGGTCAAATTCAACTTGTGACATGCTAAGAAACCAGGTCAAATTCAGCTTGTGACTGACTAAGAAACCAGGTCAAATTCAGCTTGTGACTTGCTAAGAAACCAGGTCAAATTCAACTTGTGACTTGCTAAGAAACCAGGTCAAATTCAACTTGTGACTTGCTAAGAAACCAGGTCAAATTCAGCTTGTGACTGACTAAGAAACCAGGTCAAATTCAGCTTGTGACTGACTAAGAAACCAGGTCAAATTCAGCTTGTGACTGACTAAGAAACCAGGTCAAATTCAGCTTGTGACTGACTAAGAAACCAGGTCAAATTCAACTTGTGACTTGCTAAGAAACCAGGTCAAATTCAGTTTGTGACTGACTTGCTAAGAAACCAGGTCAAATTCAGCTTGTGACTGACTTGCTAAGAAATCAGGTCAAATTCAACTTGTGACTTGCTAAGAAACCAGGTCAAATTCAAGTAGAATGATGGCATCCAAACTAAAGTAAGTACCCACACGAAGGGCAGACTCATTTTGTGACATTCCAAATAGCCTCCACTTACTCAGCAGGTTGCACCTCGCCCTGAATGGAGACTAGAATTCACTAGCCCATTGGCTGTCCGATCATCACTGCAACATTTTGGCAGATAATTCACCAAAATAGTCGCTCAATTTACCCTAAAAGTTTGCAGTCCTAGTTTCCCTGATGAGTGTATTGTTGTGTGTACAGTCCGTCAAGGTCGCAACCTCATCCCGATGGACCCGAACGGGCTGTCGGACCCGTACGTCAAGCTGAAGCTCATCCCGGACTCGGACAACGTCAAGAAGAAGTCCAAGACCATCAAGGCCTGCCTCAACCCTGTCTGGAACGAGACCATCACATTGTAGGTCCATGGTGCATCAAACATGTTGAGGTTACACCTATAGATGTTGTCGGTTCATAAACTGTGCTGTCAACATTTTGTGTATAATGTGACATTGTTATTGATTTGAAATTCGCCTGGACACTAAATAATTTTATTCAGAAACACTGTAAAATAATGTAACTTTAATGCTAGAGAAGGAAGGAAAGTTAGGTTAGGTTAGGTTAGGTTAGTTTTAGTTTTCAAATACCGCATCTCACTCTGTACCAATTTACATTATATACTAATTACGCTAATGTATTGGGAATGAACATGGTTGAATTCAGAGGATATGTATCCACATTTTGCATGGCGAAAGAGTGGAAAAACCTTTTTGTTAAAAAAACCACCCTCATTACACCCAACTGCGATTCAATCCTTGACCCCACACCCCCGTCATCGGCAGTGCGATATATTTGGAGATTGACACCATTGGACCATGCCGGCACCGAATCTGGCTAGGTTAGTTCATGATAGAAACACTTCCATCTTCTGATCGCAATCACACAGGAGTTTATTTTATATCCAGGTCCAGCCTAACTCTCCTTCCTCCATTTCACTTGCATTACACTACCTCAACATGTTTATACACTGTTACTACCTGTTTAGGTTATATGCTTAAGTAATAATTACACTAATGTGTTAGGTATTAGGAAAGTTGAATTTGAAGAAAATGTACCCTTATTGGCATGGAAGGAGAGTGAAAAATCATCCTCAATACACCCGACCGGGATTGAACACCGATCTCCCCTTCTTCGCCAGTCTAGTCTATTTCTAGAGTTGAGCCTTAGACTATGTGGCCACCAAAGCGGGTTTTAGTAATTAATAATTCACCTAAAATAAACTCTAGACCTATTTGTGTGTACCCATCTCATGTCAATGCCAATCCAGGATTCGTAATCCAGTTAATTTAAGGGAATGTAAGCATGGATTTGTATCCAGGTAATTTGAGGAAATCTAAGCATGGATTCATATACAGGTAATTTGAGGGTATGTAAGCACAAATTTTTATCCAGGTAATTAATTTGAGGAAATGTAAGCCCCGATTTGTATCCAGATAATTTGAGGGAATGTAAGCCCGGATTCGTATCCAGGTAATTTGAAGGAATGTAAATGATTGTCACAGTGAACTGAAACCGAGGACAAGGATCGACGACTTCTGATTGAGGTCTGGGATTGGGACCGCACATCCCGCAATGACTTTATGGGGTCCTTGTCGTTTGGAATCTCTGAGCTGATCAAGGCGCCCGCTATTGGCTGGTACAAGCTGCTCACCCAAGAGGAAGGGGAGTTTTACAATGTACCAGTACCAGAGGAGGGAGCAGATCTCGCCGCGGTCAAGACGCAGATGAGGGTGAGTCCATTTGGATATTTGTGGGGCGTTATAAGAATCAAATTGGGGATGTTTGTCTTGACGTCGGGGCCGGGTCATAATATACATGTGAGTTTTTCCTTTTTAATCACTGAGATATTCGCATCACATCGGGAAGTTTGTATGTAGAGCGCTGGTGCATAAAGTAGACGGCCCTAAAGTATTTTTAAGCACCGCTTTCTACTATCTTCCTACTATATGTTTAGGTTATATGCCTATGTAGTAGTTACAGCAATATATTAAGAATGAGGAGGTTGGATTTAAAGGAGGCATACCCCCATTTGCATGTAGGGAGAGTGTTAGAAAAAAAACACCCTCAGTATATCTGACCGGGATCAAACTTTTATCTCTCTCTGTTATTGGGGGCCAAGTCTATTGGAAACGATGCGGCCACCGAAGCGGGAGTCCTGAAGTTGATTCTTTGCGAGTTTCAAAGTAAGTTTACACCATGGACATCACAGACACGGTCGCTGTTGATTAGGAAACTTGACACCTTTTTACATATTTTTATAATTAAAATAACTAACTAATGAACAGATGATAAACAACAATTTTATATTTAATGTCTTGAATATGAAACTAAAAACAGCATTTAACTCTATGCGAAGAATATCTTTGTCTTAATATGAGACTTGTAAAGAAGATACAAACATGACTAGGTCTACTTTCTTTAAGGATATGACCTTAAAAATTCTCAGTGGGACGTAAACAATAATCAAATTCCCCCCTCCCCCTCTTCCCACACATAAGTGAATTCCCAATTTAAAAGTCTAAGCATGAATGCTAATCATTATATGAATGTTGCAATAACATTTTTTAAACTTCAGCTTATTATTACTAAAATTTATTTTCAGATAAATAATAAATAACGCTTTGATTTGTTAATAGATTTATTAACTGGAAGTAGTTTTAGTGTAAGCCTGTGGGAACCCAAAATATTCAATTTTGAATTGAATCCGGATAAAATATTTCACTATGAAAAGGTTTAGAATTGAATCTGACTCAAATATTTCATGGTGAAAAGGTTTTGAATCGAATCTGGATCAAATACTTCATGGTGAAAAGGTTTTGAAGCAAATTTGAATCAAGTATGTCATGGTTAAAATATTTTGAATCAAATCTGTATACAATATTTCATGGTGAAAAGGTTTAGAATCAAATCTGGATCAAATACTTTACGGTGAAAAGTTTTAAAATCAAACCTGCATTAAATAGTTCATGTCGAAAAGGCTTAGAATCAAATCTGAATCATATATTTCATGGTGGAAGGGTTTTAAATTGAATTTGAATCAAATATTTCATGGTGAAAAGGTTTAGAACCAAATTTGAATAAAATGTTTTGGTGAAAAGGCTTTGAATCAAATTTTTCATTGTAAAAGGGTTTTGAATAAAAGGTTTCATGGTGAAAATGCTTTTGAATTGATACATCCCATCAACTTATTTGAAGGTGACCTGGTGGTCTAGGGGGTAAGGTGTCAGACTTCTGTGCTGGCGGCCGGGGTTCAATCCTCGGTCCCGGCACAGATTTATCTGATTACCAAACCCTTCTTTCACCTCTGACAAACGTGTATTAATCACAAATTGTGAATGTGTGGAATGCCAGGCCTCCACCGTGGTTCGGATTCCACGTTAAACTGTAGGTCCTCCATTTCATCCCACAATCACCCTACCATTACACATTAGCGTAAGTGCGTATAACCCGAATGGGTAGTAAGACGAGGTGCTAATAATAATAATAATAATATAATAATAATACTTATTTGAATTTGATTCAGCTCTCAGGACTGATCCTGTATCATATCAGTTTGTGATCACATGAATCAATAACACAGTAGGGCCCCCCTTTACAGCATTCCGCTAATACATGTTCACTATGTTCACCACTTGTCTCACTCTTACATCATTTTTCGACATGACATGCGAAGTGAATGGATTTGGCCACCCTTTTACGTTGATAATTCAGTTTATTTACAATAGTAATGGGCACTATTGAATAATTTTAACTATAAATTTAATGATCATTCATTAGTTTTTAATATTTTTAATTGGGTTACTTTTGTATAAGTTTTAGGCCTAGCTCTATTACGCACTTTATATATGATAGTGTTAACATATTATTAAGATTTTATATGCATATGAAAGTTAAAAAAAAAGCTTTGTACTGCCTTAGAGTGGAGCTCTGGGGCCTAACCCGCTGTATGAGGGGGGGCTCTACTGTACAAGAAGATCCCTTTATGTTTATAAATAAAACAAAATGTTCTGGCAGTAAAATAATTTTTGTTGTTTCACGATATTTAGTAAATACTGCATGGACATGTTTTTTTATTCTTCTAGATTATGTTTTATCTCATCTTGTCTTTATGTTCTTGAATTTTAATTTCTCACTGTCTTAAAATAACATTAAATGTAAATTAATCTCTAAAACATGTTCTAATAAAGTGAAACTAGTGTGAAAAGTGTAAATAATTGTTGATTGCCTGTGAAGACGACTTAGACAAGCGATGACATCATGGCATGTTTGCTGATTTCTAATTAACCTAAACTCACATCTAACTCTTGAGCTAATCTTTTAACTTTTGGTTGTGTCTTGTTTCTTTTTTATCTTCTCTTCTCTTCGAAAGCAGGGCCCGACGATTCTAACGAAAAGCCAAATAAGAAGAACGGTGGGCATTTGCTAGGTTTACTTTGTAGGCTGTATGGTCGTGTGCATGGTGACACTCCAGACACACTCGCATGGCATAACACAACATACAACCGGCGGTTGTCTAGATGATGGAAGTGTTGTACTTCAGGTACACTCCAGGTGCCTGGTTTGAGCTTCTAAATTTTGTCTTTGTATACTAAACAATTCAAGTAATAACATTTAATTTAATACAACTATAGTATTCAATACTTGTTCAATCAATAATTAAAAGTAAAACTATTAAATATTTGACAACAAAAAATGCATTATTTGACCAAAATAGAATCTTATAATGTCACAAACTTTGTTTGAACACACTACAAACCTTTGCATCATAATTTTTCCATGATCATATTAATAACATCTGTGCAAACTCTTATAGTGAGCTGATCGCATCGAGTTTGGTGGTTGTGGTTGTGCCGTTGCGAGTGTGTGGAGGGGTGTAGCTCCCAGCATGCTCACCAGGGAGTGTTAGTGGTCAGTGTGTAGCACCCTTTGTCCCTTGGTCTCTACACCACAGCTCTGTCCATAGGGATCACCTAGCATAAAAACTACACTGGAAAATGGATTTCTGTTGATAAATGATTTTTGATAAACTTTTTTTTAAAGAACATTTGCCCAAGAGCCTGGTCAAATAATTAAAATTCAACCAGATAAGCTTCATAGCAGAGTGTTTAGTCATACTATAAACTTATTATTTATAAATGTTGAAACAATTTGTCACCTTTATAGAATGTAAAGCACATTTGACTATTAAAAATTATTTAACAAAGTGTTATCTACTCCTACATAAACACTACCCCCACCCTCCCCTTAAGCCAAACAGCGATTGTTGACGCTAAGTTGTGTTGTTGTGGCTTGGTGTTTTGTAGTTGTGACATGTGACGCATGCCCCGACATTAATCTCGCTGAGTACTAGGTTTCAAACACCGCTCTGCGCATACAATGAGTGTCCTGGGACCAAGACATCCACTTGTTTGAACCTGTCTATTTGAGAGTTAAATGTCTGACTCATTTTGTTGGGAGACTTACAAGGGATTAAATGTAACTTGGTGATAGACTTAACAATGTTGTGGTGGTAGTTTTGTGTTAGTTTGCCCACGAAACATGTAGCTCTTGTAAGCTTGTAGTGAATGTGCGTAGGTCCCAGATCAGAAGCACCCATGTTTTACAACATGCCGAGAGGTGACTCCTGCGTAAACATCATGACTTGTTTGTGTTGGTAAAAATCTTTCACGAAAGAAGGCCGACTTCACCTGTTATTGTCTGAGAGTGATTATGGATTCCATAAGTGTTAATACTATCTTTTATACCCTAAGATATTATTATTGTTGACCTCGATGGTCTTGGGGTAAAGTGCTCACCTCAGAACCCGAGGCTTGCAGGTTCAAACCCAGCCAAGGACAACGGATTTTTCTTGAGCAGTAAAAATCTGTAGCACAACTTTCTTCGGAGGGAAGTAAAGCCATCAGTCCAATGTAGATTGTGGCATGGTAAATAACCCCGAAAGGTATGTGAAAATACCTTTCCAACAAAATTGGTAGGCCTTTAAGTGCTCGCTCATAGAAATGCAATGTGTAAGGCAACAGGGATACACCAACCACACTTCCTGACTCCCCTAATTCATGGGATTTTGTACCAGATGGTACAGGCAGCACTAACCAGCCAAAGGGCTGAGTGTATGCCGACTCCGAAGGATATAAATCACATTAAACCAACCTGCGGGTTATTGACTAGTAGAAATAATATTATTATTTTAGGTATTTAACGTGCACTTCATGAACCAAATGATTATATTAGCACACGACTTATAATTATTTCAAATCTAGAACAGACACAACACCCAGAACCCTTATCATTAATTCATCACTGTAAAAGGGGGGGGGGGGGGTGGGACATTTCACCAATGATAAATTTTTCGGCCATACCGGGAACCGAACCCAGAACTTTATTTCATAGGCAGACAACTATCGACTGACCCAAATTGTCATACTATCCTAATGTAGATTCTTACCTTAGCAAGGAGCTGTACTCTGTGTTTGTGCGTGGTTTGTCTTTATTCATACAAAACTAGAATATAACATTTGTGTGAGACATATACTTCATAAGGGTAATTCCTAACCTGAAAACTAAAATTAGAGTGAATATAAAATATTCTATAAATCTAAGGGTTTTTTTTTAGATACAGTTTTATCAAATCAATGTCCGGTGGAATTGTGCGCTTTTGACTTGGTTGTACTTATATTACACCACTGTTGACATTTATATAGACAACTATTAAACTGTAAATTTTTATTTTCCCTGAACGGTAGTAGTCTTGCCTTGATAAATTACTTTATGACCTTATATTGTAAGCCACACCATAGTGGAAACATTCAGTGTAACACTGCTACCTTACAAGGTAAACATATGGTACCTATCAAAAGGACCAGTCACCTTATAAGCGATCAATAACATGTGTTTATTAAAATGTGTTGCGATCATATTCTATCTTGGAGTGACGCTAAGAGGATGTCTGGATGTTTTACAATTTTTCACTCTCCCCCTTCTCTTTATATAACATCCTCTCAACAGTGTTACATTGTTTATGGAGGGCCCCTAAGTGCTCTCTTCAAACTGAACGATGGGTGTTGAGTTGCTACACCTGACTTCTGTTTCAACACAAACCACTCCAAGATGGCTGACTCGTTAACTAGGAACATTGTGAACTGCGCTAATAGGATTGCAAACTTAATGTTGTAAGAAATATTGAAATAGCGACATACATTGAACGATTGGGCACTAACCCAAATGTCAGGGTTCAAATGAGGGAGATAGCTAGAAGTAGAGTAACTTGGACACTGATAGGTGTATCAAGGGATATCCGTCCCTACTAAGGGTCTGGACAAATCTCCTTGATACATGAGCTCACTTCACATCTGCTATACATTAGAGACACACTTCCATCACAAACCTTGTTCTAGTTACATTTAGAGTCACCAGGTGTCATCACTGTTCACTTGTAGCTTGTTGAGAGAACCACTCAATAGAGGCTTCACCAGCCATTGGTTTTGACACCATGATGTGTGTTCTTACAGAAGACCTCCATCACCAAGAGGGCTCCACCTTCATCAGACAAGGATGTTCCCCACAACATGGGCAAGAAGGACGTTATACGAGCATCCGACTTCAACTTCCTCATGGTGCTGGGCAAGGGGAGCTTTGGCAAGGTAGCTCATCTTGTGATATTCTATACTCCGGATACCTCCTGGGTGTCCTGAGCTCCTGGTCACTAGCACCTCCTAACTGTCGTGAGCTTCTGGTCACTGCACCTCTAGCTGTCCTAGCGCTATCACTGCCTCCTAGCTTCCCGAGCTTCTAATCACTAATACCTCTGCTTCCTAGATCTATCACTGATACCTCCTGGTGTCCTGATCCTGTCCAGCACCTCCTAACTCATGAGCTCTGTCATGGCACCCCTTAGCTGTCTAGCGCCTGGTCATGGCACCTCCTACTTCCCGAGTCTATCATATACCTCTTGGCTGTCCTGAGATCCTAATCACTGATACCTCCTGGCTGTCCTGAGCTCCTGCTCACTGGAACCTCCTAGCTATCCTTTAGCTCCTGCTCACTGACACCTCCTAGCTATCCTGAGCGCCTGGTCACTGGCACCTCCTAGCTGTCCTGAGCTTCTAATCACTGATACCTCTTGGCTGTCCTGAGATCCTAATCACTGATACCTCTTGGCTGTCCTGAGCTTTAATCACTGATACCTCCTGGCTGTTATAAACTCCTGGTCACTGATCACATGTGCCATGTCTTGTAATAATTCTCATTTACCTATAAGAATATGTCTTTCTTTAAAACAGAAATCACAATTAAAACTCAAATTTTGTTTGGTTTTTATAATCAACTAAATCTTTTAAAATCCCCATCATATTCTCAATTAATTTCTGCTACTCTGAGATTTATTGATCGATGTAAGTCTGAATGTTTTTCTTAAGGTGATGTTGGCGGAGAGGAAGGGCACAGGACGAACTGTATGCCATTAAGATCCTCAAGAAGGACATTATCATCCAGGACGATGATGTGGAATGTACGATGGTGGAGAAAAGAGTTCTTGCTTTGTCCTCGAAACCACCTTTCCTCGTTCAGCTGCACTCGTGCTTCCAGACCATGGTGAGTTCTAGCTTCACACTCATGTTTCCAGACCATGGTGAGCTCCAACATAATCACTATTCAATGACTACATTGCTCTCTGTTATTCTCAATGTGAAGGAAACTCTTTTGGTTCTTTTATTCTTGGGAAATTTTCCCCTAACAACATTTACATGTCAAATTTAATACATTTTTGTAACCTTTTCATCTGGTCACGGCATTTGTTTCAATAACAACATATTTTATGATGTTACTCATTTCAAAACTAACTAGTTCTTATGAAATGTATTGTTTGGCGGGTTTCTGAATGATGTCTTGATTGATGTTTTCAGGACCGGTTGTACTTTGTGATGGAGTATGTGAACGGAGGGGACCTCATGTTCCAGATACAGCAGTGCGGGAAATTCAAGGAACCAGTCGCTGTGTGAGTCTTGGGTGTTTTAAACCAAACTATTATTTTTAAAATTTCTTTGATGTTTCTCCTTGCCATTACGGTCTTTAATACCGGGAATTTTCTGATATGCCTACATGTTGTTTTTCATGTATGTTTGTTTTTTGTACCCGCTGGATGGTAATTGATCACTTTCTCCGGATTGGTAAATTTTGGGCTGAAAAAAAAAATAGTGCAAATTTTCCCTTTTTGAGAAATTGTCATATCAAGAGCGCTGAAACCCGCTTCGGTGGTTGCATGATCTAATGTGCTGCTCTCGCAGTAGAATAGACTGATGATGACGGGGAGATCAAGTTTTGAATCTCGGTCGGGTGTACTGAGAATTGTTTTTGGGCCCGTTCAAATATTACATAACCACCTTGGAAAGTGGGGGGTGGAGGGAGTCAGAACAATGCTTACATAGACAGAGAAAGACGAGCAAAATAGGGGAGGGCACATCGCAAGCAGCTTGGACTTTGGGCAGCAATGAAGATGCTGATTGGCTAAACAGGGAAAAGTGAAGAATCCTATAAAAGTAAGCCAAAGCTTGAGTGACCTAAGTGGATTCAAGGACGTTGGTTATCGGATTAAATGGAGTTTAGGGTGGTTTATTTTATAAATTTAAGATTCATTACTCACTAATAATACTACAATGAAACGTGAATTAAAATTTTAAACTTTTATAATGTAATACTTGTTTTAATTTTATCTGTTCAATAAATTTAAATTCATTGTATACCGTGCTAATCGTCAATTATTTCGCAATATTAATTTACACCTCTAAATCAATAACTACCGGTAATCAATTTATAAATTGCATGAATTTTTAATTTTGATATCATTGCTTACTACCCTTTCAGACTATAAGCAAAATTGCTTGAAAAAAGAAATGGTTATTCCTCTGAACAAATAAAAAAAGAATTGTTATTCCTGTAAACAGATAAAAAAAAGAATGGTTATTTCTGTTAAGAAATAAAAAAAAAATATTATTCCTGTGAACAAATGAAAGAAAAAAAGAATGGGTATTCCTTTGAACAAATAAAAAAAGTCGACAAATCTTACGTGAGCAATTGGGGGGGGGTTCAGGAATTTGCTTATGTTTGCTTACAAAAGAGGGTTTAAAAATGGAAAAAAAATGTGCTTATGTAATACTTGAACACCCCCTCTTCCAAACTGGTTCTCTACCCTCCCGCCATATAAATGCGGGTACACTTTCTATTAATATAACCTTACCAATTTCTAAAACTATTAGCATAATTAATACATAAGCGTAATTGACAAAGTGCGATGACACGGAGGTCGGAGGTACATCCCACGGAAATGTCTGTATTTTGAAAAACTGTGTTTAGCGAGACTCGGAATTTGTAAAAAGGAAAAAAAGGTCATTTTTGGATTTCTATAATTCTTAAAACTGGAATTTTTCAAAATATATACAAAAATTTAAACCAATTATTTCATTTTATTTGAACACAATACCATACAACATAATTTAGTTTCATAAAAATACATACTTAATCACGCCGTTTTCTTACGAGCTAGGCAAGAATCTTTGTATGTAGTTAAACAACAACTTCATACTTAATCCATCCTCACCTCCTCCACACTTTCCTTGCATTCTCCCTTCGCTTCAACAACATCCATACATCGAGTAATACATGCAGGTGACCTGGTGGTCTAGGGGTAAGGTGTCAGACTTCTGTGCTGGCGGCCGGGGTTCAATCTCGGTCCGGCACAGATTTATCTGATTTCCAAACATCTGTGAATGGGGAATGCAGGCTCCACGTGGTGGGTTCACGTTAACTGTGGTCCTTCATTATCTACAATCACCTACCTTACACATTAGCGTAGTGCGTATACCGAATGTGTAAGAGCGGTGCTATAATAATAATAATAATAATAATCTGATTTAATTTAATTAAGACATCATGGGAGAGGCCTCCACCGTGGTTTGGATTCCACCGTTAAACTGTAGGTCCTTCATTTCATCTCACAATCACCCTACCATTACACATTAGCGTAAATGCGTATAACCCGAACGGGTAGTAAGACGCGGTGCTAATATAATAATAATAATAATAATAATAATTAATAATATATAATAATCAAATAATAAATATAATAATAATAATAAAAATACATGAACATTTATTCTCAAAACTCTTAATGTTGCTCTTTTTCACACATTTGTCTACAACGTTAAGTCACGTCATACATGGCCTACTATTATAGAAGCTAGCTCCTTTTGAGCGTGCCCTTTTATATACCTTACTGATGGACATTTTACCCACCCAAAAGCTAGTCAAAATTTATTGGTCACATGATATGGTTCATGATTGTTTGGCCGCCATATTGGATTCAAAATGTTAGAAAAAGGTATTCTTAAAATGGCAATAACTCTGCCATTTATTAACCGATTGTGATTTAATTTTTTTCATTTGAAAGAATATGTGTTCTACGATTTTAATACCAGACAGTTTTCTTGTAACTCTAACAGGGTTCCTGGAAAACAGTTAGAAAGATTTTTTTTAATCATCTTTTCCTAAAATTTACTCAAAAATGGTGAAAAATTCTGTATTTTTGTAAGAAACAAAAAAGATGCAGAATTTTATAAGATTTTTAGAGTCGCATTTCGCTATACACTAATTACATTGATGTGTCAGGGATGAAGAAGTATGAACTTAAAAGAAGTGTATCTACATTTATTTGAAAGTATAGGGGAAAACAACTTAACCAAAAAACCATCCAGAATACACCCGACTGGAATTTGAACCATGATCTCTCCATCATAGCAGTCCGATCTAGCATGAGATAATCACTTTAGACCATTCTACCACTGAAGCGGGTTTTGTATTAACTTGCCTGAAAGTTACATCAGTGGTCGAAGGTTTAACACGTCATTCTCATGCTAGATTGGATTGTTGGCAATATGGAGACCTGGGTTTGTGTCGGGTGCGCTCAATATGTTTTTTTCCCAAAAGGCTTCCCTCCACAAAAAATGCAGGTACATTTCATGACAATTCCACCTTTCTCATTACATCTACACTACCTTAATTAATATATATGTACAACACAAATGAGCGCTAACAAACAAATTTGTTTACATGCCATTACTGTTTCCATACTGTGGCCTGAATCACTTTTTTATTAAAGTAATATATTTTCCACTACTGGCTTGCTAGGCCTGTCTTAGCTTTATATGCCTTATAATTTAACTTATTACTAGGACAGACACAACGTTCATTCCCCAGCTGTTAATTTATTAATGTGAAAGGGTAAACCCACATTTCACCAATGATGAATTATTCGGACATGCCGGGAATCGAACCTGGGACCCTTAGTTCAGTAGGTAGACACTCTACGGACTGAGCTAAGGTGTTGGATAGACAATCAAATGAACTCTGATTAGACGTTGCTTGATGATATTTATGTCGTGACAGATTCTACGCGGCGGAGATCGCCATCGGCCTGTTCTACCTGCACTCACGGGGTATCGTGTTTCGAGACCTGAAGCTGGACAACGTGTTGCTCGACCAGGACGGACACATAAAGATCGCTGACTTTGGGATGTGCAAGGAGGGTATACTTGGGGATAAGACCACAAAGACATTCTGCGGGACTCCCGACTACATTGCTCCGGAGGTGCGTCTTCTGGAAAAGATTTTAGATACTGGTGTACCTGATAGTGGATGTCCACAATAGTAGAGGTGGTATCTGACCACTAGGAAGAGTCACCATATATCCATTCGCCAAACCATATGGTCTGCAAGATCATATGTTGATATGTTGTTACTTTTAGTATTCCCAAGATACATATTTGGTTTTAAATTAGTAGTATTTTTACATCATTGAAACATAAACTTATGAAAATAACCATTTAATTTTTTTTTTTTTTTGTGGGCGCGATGTCGGTGGTTCACTCAACCCCTCCCGTGTCGTTTACAGGATATTCCGCCGTAGTTAAATGTTCTTTACTTGTCATTAACTAAATATTCCGCAATCACTCATATTTTTCTTTTAAGTTCCAGAATATTTTGTAGATGGCAATAGGCATCTGAAATATAAATATATTATAGTGTTTGAACTCGGAACTACATCATAGCGCTACATAAACTATGTTAGATGTTCAGATTGTTTTGACTGCACCGTGACTTATCGTTTTTTTAGTTAGTAAACAAAATGGCATCTGATGAAGAGACGGTAAGAGTGTGGGATTCATTGTCAAATATAAATGACAGTGATCTTTGTCATTTTCATCACTTGTAAGATCACTGTGTTGGTCTTGAAGATAGTGAATCTATGGAGGGGGAGGATTCAAGTGAATTGGACAGTGACATCACGACTACCAATCCCTCAGCCACTAGCTATACAGATGTGAGCAACAATGATCCCAGACCAACACATAATGTTTTGTTCAATACAAAAGCGAACCCTTCTATAATCCTGCCAAGCCATTTTGATGTAAATACACCTCCTGTAAATATTTTAAGCTTTTTTTGACTGTGAAATGTTAGCTCATATATGAAAGGAAACTAACCTATATGATGATATGAAACAAGCAGGCAGAAGAGATTCACCTAATTCACGGTACAACAAATGGAAGCATTGTGATGTAATCAACATAGAGGTGATGTTAGGTGTCATAATAAATATGGGTCTGAATTCCTGAAATGACATGAAAGAATATTTCAGCAGGAAGTGGCACAAACGCATGCTATTTTTTAGTGACATACTTCTGTTTCTAAGCCTTCACCTAAATCATGATCATGGACAGGGAGGGAAATTCATAGGGGTTGTTTCATTCAAAGTTTACAATCCTAACAAGCCTGTAAAGTTTGAATCGAAAGTGTTTGTGTTGTCTGATAGTGCAACTGGGTATGTTTATTCTTTCTTACCATATTTAGGAAATCAGTAATAATAACCAGATAGTAATTTGCTAAAAATGACACAAATTGTTGTTCATATGTGCCAAACTCTAACAAAAGACCCCAAAAACCTATCAAAAGGTTGTAGTGTGTACACTTACAGGTACTACGCTAGCCCAGAGCTAACTGATGAACTAGAAAAAATGAACTTCACTCTAAGAGGGACTGTAATGTCTACAAGAAAGGGGATGCCCATCAGCCTTCGACATAACAGCACAAAGACCATGAAAAGGGGGGGACATGAAAGATTGGAAAATACAATATTCTTTCTCTTGGCCGGAAGGACAAGCGGGTGGTTATCATGCTAAGCACAAAACACAAGGGTCGTGTAATGGTTGATGTTCCATCAAAAGTGCCAACCAAACCTCCCACCAAGACTCCGAGGTTGTAGTGGACTACACTAGAAACATAGGTGGGGTTGACTTCATCATCATCATCATCATCATCATCATCTCATCTTAATATCATCTTATATCCAACTACTAGTTTATGAGAAGAATGAAGGTTTGGTGGAGAAAGATGTTTTTTCTGGTTGCTAAAAGTAAATTCATACATATTGTATACAAACATCCAGAGGTAGAATGAAAGGAAACCTATGTCCCACAAGACATATAGAGAAAGTATTGTTGTTGCGTTGGTTACAAGCCGTATAAAGAAGAAAGGGATCCCAAAAGAAAAAGAGTCAGACCACAGAAACGACCCCCGATGAACGTTTAGATGGGAAACAACATTTCATGGGTAAGAAAGAAAAAGGTTCAGTGCGTTGTGTTTTGTGCGATGGCAGGAAAGAAAGGAAATAAACTATTTATTTTTGTAATACATGCACAGCTAATCCATTCCTTCATCCAGTGGACTGTTTTGAGACCTACCATTCCAATAAATATTCTAAATGGAATGTGTGTATATTGACTTTGTTTAGAATTACATGTTTATCTCACTGATAAAACAGAATTTCTGAACTTCCTGAGGTAAACCATGTTGACTTATATGCCACATAATGATTGAAATATATATGTATGTGTTCTTTCACTTCCACACAACTAAAGTAACAATTTTTTCTATAATAAAAAGATTTTTTTTTTTGTAATTTTGGTTGAAAAAATTGAGCATATAGGGCTAAAGCCTAATTTCTACCGAGACACTGAAAGTGTTAAAACTTTTCAAATTAGACCTTCTAAAATGAGGCATCTCTTCATAAATCAAGGTGAACCAGCCGAAACAAGGTTGGTTGACGATGTCATACAAACTGTCAAGACAGTTGTGCTCTTACATTGTTTACAAAATAAAAACCCTTTCATTTTGAAACTGATATTTTGCGTGTTATAAAAAGATTTATGTTGCAAATTATAACAAGATACAAGAAAAATATAAATGAAATGTGAATAGAAAACACATAAAAGGGAACAAACACAATATGGTTTTTACAAATAAAAAGAAGAACACAGTTCACACCTTACACTGCTGCACTGGATAAAGAGCTAATGGCTGCCTATTGAAGAAAATCTATCGTTAACCTCCCAATCCCCCGACCTAGGTTCTATTCTATCAGAACTCATCAGGGAGGAGTGTTGAACGCTCAACACAACTTCCTAAAAGAGGAAATAAAAAAAAGGTAGAAAAAGGAAATTGATAAAGGATGATATAACATTTAGAGAGGAACATATAAAATGGACAAACACAGGAAATGGATATTGATACAGAAACAAGTGTGGATATAATACATCTTAATTTATTATTTATGTACTATAATATCTCTTGTTGCCACAGTTACAAAACGACAAACAGAATAGTTTTAAATCATTAATACATTTTGTTATTTAAATTAGTTACGGACACACTATTTATACATTAATCCTTAGGGAAATATTATTAGAATTATTTGATAAAACTTTTTATCAATAATTTGGTATTAGTAAGCAATTAATATTTTGACATCGGTGACTTTGAGTCATTGTTTGCAATTAAGTACCTGCTAGCCATCACACCACCGCTCCTATTGTTGATGCCCTATGCTTGTGCTCGGTCTTCTATCCAGTGAAACGTACTAACTCGCATACGTATGTTTGTTGTTCAGATAATCTTGTACCAGCCATACGGCAAGTCTGTGGACTGGTGGGCCTACGGTGTACTGCTCTACGAGATGTTGGTGGGACAACCCCCATTTGACGGGGAGGACGAAGAGGAGCTGTTTGCTGCCATCACGGATCATAATGTCTCTTACCCCAAGAGTCTGTCCAAGGAGGCCAAGGAGTGCTGCAAGGGGGTGAGTATCATCTCTCACGAGAGGGGTTGTTATATGCGTCTGGAGTACTCCCAGTCTGTGATACTAACAGTCATCCTGTGTGTCAGTTCCTCACCAAGAACCCCACCAAGCGTCTGGGTTGCGGGAACCGCGGAGAGGAGGACGTTAGAGGGCACGCGTTCTTCCGGCGTATTGACTGGGAGAAGATTGAAAACAGAGAAGTCCAGCCACCGTTCAAACCCAAGATTGTGAGTATCATCACTCACTGGCTGGCTCATTCACTCGCTCACTCACTGGTTCATTCACTCGATTGTTGTTGTTTTGTAGAAACATCGCAAGGACGTGAGCAACTTTGACAAGCAGTTCACATCTGAGAAGACTGATCTCACTCCAACAGACAAACTGTTCATGATGAACCTGGATCAGACGGAATTCATGGGATTCTCCTTCTTGAATCCCGAGTTTGTCCAGCACGTGTAGAGGGAATTGGACGGCTGGCCCTTGTGAGTAGGCAATATGCATAACTTGGAGAGGGAAATAAAACTTTGCATGAACAGGTGTTTATTTTTTTTAAATGTGTGTTTGCTATTAATTTTTATAATAAAAAATCTATTATTTGATTGAAAATTATATAAATACAACATTTATTTTTGAATTATGAGCTGAATGTCTCATGTGAAGGCAGACAAACTAACCTGGACTCTGGAATTGAAACCGAGACTTTTTGGCCTTGCGCACCAATGCTCTATCACTGAGCTATCCAGGTTCATTCACTGCTTATTATTTAATGCATAGTCTGCGATGGACTTGGGGTATTTTCGGCTAGTTAGTAACTATAAGAAATACAGACCCTGGTTACTCGGGATCGGCGTTTGTCGCAGACTATGAGTGTTGTATGGGCCTGGGCATCTCTCTGGTAGAGGTCCAAGGTTTGATTCCTGTGTCCGGAACAACACATCTGTTCTGACTTATTATTTTATTTGATTGAAGGCTAAGTCTCCATTGCACGACACGAGAAGGTTCCGTATCGTCTTGACCCTCCCTAGACAAAAAGTCATCCTGGATAGGGATCAGCTCAACCTCAAAGTTCTCTCTTTCTCTCTCACATCTCTTGTGCGCACGTGTTATACCTCACATTGGCCTCGCTGAACCCAATGGAGGGTGTAATATTTGGATGGTAAGAGGGGAGGGTGGGGGTGGAAGTCACCCTCTCACCCACCCTAATAAAGTGGGGGTTAGGGGGTGGAGGTGAGAATATTCTACATCATTGTCTCGCAAGTAAACATTTTGTTCGTATTCTTGATGCAATGATTTGAAAACTTTGCATGGAAAATTGCCGACGATGTTGAGAATTTTTGCTTTTGTCATCGTTATTAATGCATGAGTTTGTTTTAGTTTTTAAGATTTTTTTTTATTTTAATATCTTAACTCAGAGCTACCTGTATAAAATGAATCTACAAATTGTTGTTTTTTTAGTTATTGTATTGTGTTGTTAACGTTTCAAATCTTTTCTTAGATTTTTTTTACCTTTAAATGTCACTTTGTTACATTTTGATCCAAAAAAGGTCTGTTATAGTTTTTACAAACAATTTGATCATGGTGGTATTTGTAAGAATCTCACTTTTGTTGATAGGCCATTGGTTGCTTAAATGAGCATTATTATTATTATTATTATTTGTATTGGTTTTATTTTTATTTTGTGTAAGACATGTTAATTAATGTAAGATTTTAATGAGTTAAAATGTCTTGTGTTGTATACTTCCTTAAATCTGTGATCATAGTCGATGAAAAATGTATATTTTTTATCTAGATAAATTAACTTTTATTTTAATTTCACAACAGAACTGAGACATTTATTTAAGATCAAATTTTGGAGTTGGAGCATAGACACAAATTTTTCACTGTAGGTTTAGTACCTATTTATAGCAAATGAATTATATCAAAGGAAAAATGGCTATTTTGAATTAAACATTGAAAAGGGTATAGAAGAGCAAGGCCTACACACTTAACAGAAAACTCGAGGCCTTAAAGTTTGCAATTAAAACACGATAAAACATAATTATTTAATTTTCAGGCTACATCAGTCCCTTTCTTCAGAAGAAGAGAGTAAAACAGACTGGAATATGGCAGCATGGCTAGAGGTAGATCGAATTCAATAATTAAATATAATATAAATATAACATTGTATCCATCTACCAAGAGTAAAGACACGAGTCTTAACAGGTAACAACAGTATCTAAATGACCAAGATCTACCTCTAGCCATGCTGCCATAGTCCAGTTGGGGTTTCCATCTTTTCTGCTGTTTTGTGTTTTAATTGTGAACTTTGAGGCCTACAGTTTTCTGGTAAGTGTTCAAATCAATGATATCAATTCATTACTGTTGCCTTGACACTGGTTTTTCCGGGACCACTTCTCGGAAACTTGTGATAGTGCAAATACTTGGGTAGAATATTAATAACAAATATATATTGTCACTTCCCACATAGTCACAGATAACAATTTTTTTTTTTTTTTTAAGTTGTGCAAACTGAGTTTTAATAGCAGTTCAAACTCACTGATTTTTTACAAAAATGCTGAGTTTAATCGATTCTATTCAATGTCAAGATATTATTTCATAGCAAAGTGTATCTCATTATTCACTTAAGCATTATTTAAATATATATATTTATTTAACAACTATGTTAAATTTATTTAAAAATCAGAATTTGTACAACTTTTTTTTTTTTTCACAAAATATGTAATTCTTAAAAAATATTTCTTATTTGTGGCTTATGCATGGATATATTTAAAAAAAAAAGTTTTAATATTCCAAGAATAAATACTGCTCTATATTACTAGCGCTTGAAAAAACTCTACATTTTAATTAAAACTTGACTCCAAATGCAAAATACAGACTCACACATGTCTGATGGAAACCCAAGTATATTAAAGTCATCGTATCTGGGAAACTGGCAATTGTGTAGCTGCTGGTGTGGAGTTCAGGTGGTATTGTCTAGAGATACTATTAGTTCCTCCATACACACTCTCTTGTCTGTTAGCTGTGACATGTTCTTAATTATATCAAGGTTCACCATTAGGGTCCTTTGTCGAGGTATATACCTTGCTGATATTGTACCAAGAAGCCTGTTTGTGTAAGGGGCCATTCATAAACCACGTTTTGGCAGTGGGGCGCTCTAGTGTCTACATGGAGTTACATGGGGAGCTCTAATGTCTACACGGTGTTACATGGGGAGCTCTAATGTCTACATGTTGCTACATGGGGGGAGCTCTAATATCTACATGGTGTTACATAGGGAGCTCTAATGTCTACATGGTGTTACATAGGGAGCTCTAATGTCTACACGGTGTTACATGGGGAGCTCTAATGTCTACATGTTGCTACATGGGGGGAGCTCTAATATCTACATGGTGTTACATGGGAAGCTCTAATGTCTACATGGTGTTACATGGGGAGCTCTAATGTCTACACGGTGTTACATGGGGAGCTCTAATGTCTACATGTTGCTACATGGGGGGAGCTCTAATATCTACATGGTGTTACATGGGAAGCTCTAATGTCTACATGGTGTTACATGGGGAGCTCTAATGTCTACACGGTGTTACATGGGGAGCTCTAATGTCTACATGTTGCTACATGGGGGGAGCTCTAATATCTACATGGTGTTACATAGGGAGCTCTAATGTCTACATGTTGCTACATGGGGGGAGCTCTAATATCTACATGGTGTTACATAGGGAGCTCTAATGTCTACATGTTGCTACATGGGGGAGCTCTAATATCTACATGGTGTTACATAGGGAGCTCTAATGTCTACACGGTGTTACATGGGGAGCTCTAATGTCTACACGGTGTTACATGGGGAGCTCTAATGTCTACATGGTGCTACATGGGGGGAGCTCTAATATCTACATGGTGTTACATAGGGAGCTCTAATGTCTACACGGTGTTACATGGGGAGCTCTAATGTCTACACGGTGTTACATGGGGCGCTCTAGTGTCTACATGGTGTTACATGGGGAGCTCTAATGTCTACACGGTGTTACATGGGGAGCTCTAATGTCTACATGGTGCTACATGGGGGGAGCTCTAATATCTACATGGTGTTACATAGGGAGCTCTAATGTCTACACGGTGTTACATGGGAGCTCTAATGTCTACATGTTGCTACATGGGGGGAGCTCTAATATCTACATGGTGTTACATAGGGAGCTCTAATGTCTACACGGTGTTACATGGGGAGCTCTAATGTCTACACGGTGTTACATGGGGAGCTCTAATGTCTACATGGTGCTACATGGGGGGAGCTCTAATATCTACATGGTGTTACATAGGGAGCTCTAATGTATACATGGTGTTACATGGGGAGCTCTAATGTCTACATGTTGCTACATGGGGGGAGCTCTAATATCTACATGGTGTTACTTGGGGGAGCTCAAATGTCTACATGGTGTTACATGGGGGAGTTCTAATGTCTACACGGTGTTAAATAGGGAGCTATGATGTCTACATGGTGTTACATGGGGGAGCTCTGATGTCTACATGGTGTTACATAGGGAGTTCTAATGTCTACATGGTGTTACATGGGGGAGTTCTAATGTCTACACGGTGTTACATAGGGAGCTATAATGTCTACATGGTGTTACATAGGGAGCTATAATGTCTACATGGTGTTACATGGGGAGCTCTGATGTCTGCATGGTGTTACATAGGGAGCTATAATGTCTACATGGTGTTACATAGGGAGCTATAATGTCTACATGGTGTTACATGGGGGAGCTCTGATGTCTGCATGGTGTTACATAGGGAGCTATAATGTCTACATGGTGTTACATAGGGAGCTATAATGTCTACATGGTGTTACATGGGGGAGCTCTGATGTCTGCATGGTGTTACATAGGGGAGCTAATATCTACATGGGGGGAGCTCTAATGTCTACACGGTGTTACATGGGGGGAGCTCTAATGTCTACATGGTGTTACATGGGGGAGTTCTAATGTCTACATGGTGTTACATGGGGGAGCTCTGATGTCTGCATGGTGTTACATAGGGGAGCTAATATCTACATGGGGGAGCTCTAATGCCTACATGGTGTTACATGGTGGGATCTATAATGTCTAGATGGTGTTACATGGGGGAGAGGGGAGTATATCACAGAATTACATAACACAGATCTTATACTTAAATTCTAACGTCGAAAAAAACCATTATGTGTGTTTTCACCGCTAGTAAACAAACTTATAGATAACATCTGATTCTGAGTCCCTCTTTTGGTGTCACATAGATTGACATTCACTCTAGACGTGAAAAGTTATGTGACACACATTGGAGGGAGGGGCGGAATCAGGTTAAATGAATATTTGCACTTTGTGTTAGATTGGGGGGGGGGGGGGGGGTTGTAAAAAAGTGTTACATGGTTTATGGATGACCCCCAAGAAAATAACATTTTCAATTTACCACCACTTTGCTGCCTTTATTGAAATGTTTTTTGTTTTATTTCCTTGTTAACACTTTTCACAATGATGCAATTAGTTCATCAAACTGTAATCAAACTAAACATGTTTTCCTGCATTATGTTCCATTCATATGTTTACTTAGCACGTGGCTAATGTCGCAGATAAAACATTGGTGGTGTATTATCATTAGTATCAGTTGATTAATTGTTTTGTAAAAGCCCCATTGTTAAGTTCTTCACAGCCATTGCAATCCTATTCAAGATGGGATATATTAGCAGAACTACAAGTTCGATGCATGTAACATGGTTCTGGGGGGGTTAATCACTTATGGCATGCGAATGTAATAATAGATTTATGATATTATCTTTAAAACTTCTTTTCCTTCAATCTTAATGTTGCAATTTTTTTTTTTCCTGTTTGTTTAGAAATTTGTGAAATTTTCCTTTTAAACAAATATGTTCTAGCCGCTTGGAATATCTCGACTTATCTTGTATATGCCGCCAGAGCTTACAATAGTTGCACCCTTGAACTAAAGTTAGGAATTAGTTAAATCCTTGTTATCGGCAAAAAAATTAAGTCTCGTAAAACATATAACTGGAACATGTAGTCACACACCCTATAACTGGAACACGGCTGAGAACGTGTACTGACTGAAACACACCCTTATGGATAAAATACTATCAAAATCGTACCAGTCAGACATAATAATTTCTCAACTTGAAAAAACTATATTCCTTCTATTTCTATTGTTTAATTTTGTTTTGTTGAATATACAAGATACTATCTTAGGATTAATGACTTAAATTTCTGCCAAATTACCATCTTGACATTATTTTCTACATCTTGTCACAATAAGTGTGTTGTGCCAAATAAAATGACAAGTGAATACATTTAATTATTAGCATAAAAATTATGTGTTTAAAAGAATAAAACACGCTATATATACTCTTTCGTGAAAATGAATTCACTTATCGAATACTTAATAAGTAAAGTAGTATTACATCTCCAGATGTTAGTTTATATAACCTTCAATAATAACACAAGCAATAAAGAACACCATGTTTGATGTCACAAATTGTTTATTAAGGCGCTTCAAACATAAGGTTGTATGTGCAAACTTGCTTAAAAAAGTATGTACATTTTTTCGCTCTTTGATTATCCTGAGCATATGACATTTAGTTGCTAGATTTCTAGAGTAGTTTCCCCATAATGTATTTTGTTAAATATGTAAATATTGTGTCGCCAAACAGTTACTGTCAGAGCTAGAACAAACTGCTGTCTCGAGATGTACCACAGTTGGACTGTATCATACAACACAGGAGCGTCTACACCAAAGCCACAGGTCGAGGTTTCATAACCTTGGAAATATTTGTCAATGTCTAACTTGCAATTTATAAAATTGAGTAAAAATTGTTGGAACTTGATGATGTTAGGTGACAAACAGAACTTGTTGAGCTTTTTTATTTTTCGTAAATTTGAAAATTGATACCTATACATTGGAATCAAACCTGAGACCTTTTGCTTCAGGGTCGCCATTCTTCACTCTCAGTTTAAGGCAGATTATGTGATGGATGTGTGGAAATCATCGGCTACCATGAGCTACCACACCCCCGGCTGAATAGAGAGTGACTTTATTACAATTAATTGTACATGAAACAAATAACATGTAAGAAAGTTAATGCTTGTGTAATCAAATGTACATAAATAGCAAAGTTTGGAACATCAAAATGATCTATAGGTTACAGGACCTGGGTTCGATTTCTGGGTCCATCTGTCAATTTTTTTCAAATTAACAAAAAAAAAACTTACTTTTGTAAAAGGTGTTGAGGTTTGGTCTGTCTATATATCCATCACACACTTAAAACCTCGATACGTAGTTGTTGGGTAGAGTCTGTGTTGTTAAGTATGTCTACCCATCATGCATTTGTCGGGTAGAGTCCGTGTTGTTGAGTCTCCGTCTACCCATCATGCATTTGTCGGGTAGAGTCCGTGTTGTTGAGTCTCCGTCTACCCATCATGCATTTGTCGGGTAGAGTCCGTGTTGTTGAGTTTCCGTCTACCCATCATGCATTTGTCGGGTAGAGTCCGTGTTGTTGAGTCTCCGTCTACCCATCATGCATTTGTCGGGTAGAGTTCGTGTTGTTGAGTTTCCGTCTACCCATCATGCATTTGTCGGGTAGAGTTCGTGTTGTTGAGTCTTCGTCTACCCATCATGCATTTGTCAGGTAGAGTCCACGTTGTAGAGTGATGCATCACAATGGGCAGCACTGAACAGACAAAACTTGATCATTGTGGCCAGTGTATTTTGGGGACTTTTCATTTGAATATATTTGAGCCGCTAGGAGTGGGCTGGTATTCGTTAAAAAGTCCTCCATTGGGCCTCCTCTAGGTGACTAATGTTGGGCTTTCACTTCCGTTAACTTGATGGATAGAATCCCAAATGTTCGCAAGGTTTTGATATTATATTTTTCAAATTGATTTATTCTCTATATGTGCCTCATTATCATGAAGAATTTAGTGTCACTGATAGATAATTGCTCGTATGGAATACATTCAGGGGGTCCTAGGGGCTGGTAGCCCAGGTACATGGCAAGTACTAAACCCTGGGTTCGTTCCCTTTCATTAAATACTTCATGAATGGTCTTGGGGTCTGGTTGAGGTGTGATAAATTACTAATCGCATGTATAGGTTTCCATTTCTTAATACAATTTTATTAGTTTGTGGCACGATAGCACTCTGCTAGTTTGTGACATGTGGCACAATGGTAGATTATATTACCCATTTAATAAAATGGCACAAATATATAAAAATAATTAACAAAATACATTTCTACAAATATAATCTCAATTTTTATTTTTTTAGTAAATATTGTTTACTTTTAACTTGTAATTGTGTGTACATTGTTATGAATGTGACTGCACTGTACCCATAATGCACTTCCAATACCTGTCGAAATGGAGAACTGGGTCCTCTCATCTGGAGATGTAACAGTTATTATATGGGGAAAAAAAACAATTTTAGAAATTAAAATAATTATTAGCAAATATATAAATATATCATGTTGAAATAGATTAGAAGAACTTTTGAAAAAAGATTTTTTCTCTTAATTACATCATAACGTAATAATATTTACCACAATAGACAAACACCATCCTAAGAAAATGAACAAAAATATATATACATATGCATACACACACATTCAAATTGATTAAGTAATAAATATGATAATAATATTATTAATAAATATTAACTCAACAACAATATAATATTATATACAAATATTAATTAATGGATGTGCATTGAAGAAAAACTAATACCGGTATTTGTAGTTAAACTAATGTAAGACTAGAATATAATTTATACTCCTGGTACTATGTATATGTGGAGTATCTTCGATCTTTTGTAAAAACAATTGAAATCTACTTCCTAGAAATATATATATATAAATATTATATTCTGATATGGCCTAAATCTGTATATATATATTGATACTGTATTTCTTGTCATAGGTGTTAATCTTGATCATTCTCTAGTTTATTTCTAAATAACTTGTGCAGCGTTCTAATTCTAATGTACAGTAATTGTAGAAGACAGTTGATAATAATATTAGCGTTACATAAAAGTACAGTCCCCTGGCAAGGAGTTAAGCATCGCAGACACGATATGGTTCGCCAAAACAATATTTTCTATGTTTACTGTCGTAGTAAGAACTCATGGACCAGCTTTTAATTTATTTCTATGAACCACAGCTCAATTTTTTAATTTTTTTTTTAACAATTTTCTATCCTAATATAATCGCCAAACAGGTTGCAGACATGTTATAAAACTCTCATTTTGTGCAGCCATGATCCGATTCTCGGTCCGGCACATGAGCCCTGTACCTAATTCAGCTTTACTTAATAGAGTTTAGCTGGGGTAGTTATAATTTTATAACAACTACTAGTTTTGGATTGTGTTTGGTTTTTCACAATGTCACTGCGACTAAGTCGGATATTAAATTAACAAGGAAAGGAGACAAAGAAGTTGTTGAAATATTTGCCAAGTTACTAAAAATGTAACAAATAATTAAACGTAATACTTATCACCGTGTATCTTGCTGGAAACGAAAGCTTTAAATTAAAAGTTGGGCCGAGCACAAATCATGGATAAAAAATGAACCCCAAAGGAAATTTAAGTATATTAATATAAAATACAGATAGTAACATTATTTGTTATAATCCATTCGGTTAAGTGCCAAATTACTGGTCTGGGGCATGGTTGTTGAGTTTGTCCTATAATTATAATTGGTTCTTAACCGCTAATAAGCATCAGTAAAGCTATAAAACAAATTTCAATTGAAAAAATAAAAATATAAGGATTTAAGTCTCGAATCCCCTTCCTATTTTAAATAAAATCTCGGAAAAATAAATGTTGTATGGAATAAGAACTAAAGTTCGCTGCCAAAAGTCTTAACTGATGGGTGTCGTGGTAACAACTTTTCTTACTTCTGCGATGCTGCATCTTCCTAGCCGACTGTTTTAGGCTAGTTATTTGCTGGTGTCTATAGTTGAATTAATTACTTCTAGAGTTCTTGATAATTAGCTTATTAATTAGTCCTGTATTTCTAAAGCAATTACATACAAAAAAATGTTTTTTCATCTCTCTACAACTGTGCATTTAAAGGAAACAAATGACATATTTTCTTGTAAAATAACTCTTACTAAAGGTGTTAGATTTTTAAAAAGACGGATTCTTATACATTTTTTTTACTACTCTCAGTAATTTTTGTGTACATGTTCCTAGTTTTATTGTCTCAGGCTAGTGATGCATCTAAAAAGTTCTGATTCATTAACTAGATAGATTTGTGTTTTTTTTGTTTGTTTTTTAAAGCTTTTCAAAATTTAAAAATCAATCACCGGTGAAATATTGATTGCTGTCCATAAAATCAGCTCGTTGAATTTCTCACTTAAAGTATTGGCTCTTTAACAATAATTACTGATTCCGCTTCTGTGAGACAAAATTAAAATCACTTATCAATGTTATCATAATGTCAACTAAAAGATTATAACATAAAATCTTACTTTGTTTTCTACTACGAAAATGTTGTTTAAACTTAACTTACAATTTGAATCAACTTTGTCAAAAGGTACCTTTTAAACTAGGAGGAATAATTTTTCTACATTAACAACACATTAATATTGAAAAAAACATATGTTCTGTTTATCTCCAATGACAATGATTTGCTGGCATTTACAAAGTGAGTAAAGTTTGACGAGTTTGTTTGAGCACAACCAAGTTTTTAGTAGTGATAAGATTAATTGTTCCCATGCAGTAATAATTATAGTACTTTTTTTTTTTAGAAAATATATTCAGTGAACTATTTGTATGCTGGGACCAAAGCTTGTGTGCTATTTGAAACGGTTACGAGAGTTGTAAAAGAATAAAGTTGGAAAGGAGGAAAATTTTGTAAACTGAACAAGATGTATTTACGCTACTAACAAATTGTTCAATGTTTTGAAGTTTAAAAATAAAATGGTATTGTTATTTTATTCATGCAAGAATTATATTTAAGTATTATTTTCTAAAAGTTTATTTTAATGTAATTAGGATAACTTTATATATATATATATATATCACCTCCCATTCGAGTTGTGTCATGTTATCTCATAATAGCTTATTTTAAAATTGTCTTTACCCTAACTATATACTTGTAAATTACTATCAGTATTTAAAAAATCAATTTAGTAGGAATATCAAAGTGTCACATTAATTTGTGGTCATTGTATTCGTTTTAATAAACTGTGATTTTTCTCAATTTCATTAACGTTTGTGTTACACCAAAATTTGACAAATAATTCATTCTGTGTCTAACTAAAGATATAGTTACTTTGTCACATGCTGTTAGGTTAAATAGTTGTATTTTTCAACAACTTCTCTTCTTTATCTTCATAAAAAAAACATTTATTTTAATTCTTTTCCACTGCTTTGCAATATAAATATGTCTGACTAAAATCCTGTTTATGTTTTAAGAGTGTATAATTATTATAGTCTTTGCATTGTTCAGAATAAATTTAATCAAGTTTTATTTAATGAGTGTTAAAAATATCTCTGTTGTATATTCAAACTTTTATTGTTTGTTGGACTGTGTTTTAAACAAATTGTTGATCTGTTTGATTCAAGAGAACATCAGGGAATGTCCGATATTGACAAGAGGTACTAATCCTTGTGAGACATTATTTAGATTTTATCTTTTAATTACTTAATTGCAAAAATGTTGATTTTGAAACATCCTCTGATGTTCTAATCTCACAATCTTAAATACTGCCGCTTTAATAATTACAATTTAAAGCATCATAACAATTTTCATTTCATTGTTGTAGATTTTATTCTTGCAATCTGCTCCTATTGGCCGATTCCTTCTTTGTAAAAGTTATATAAATTGGTACTATTATTATCTTGCAACTTGTTTTGTAGCTAGTATCTAGTGTAGTTCTAAACTTGGAACTTAAGTAATCAGGATTATTCATAGGCTGGGAATCAACAGAGCTTGTCGTGAAACTAATCGCACAAGCACACATATAAGCATCAACGCTGACAGTTCAAAAACGTTTGTGAGGACTTGAATCGTGTGTGTGTTAGTTTTTTGTCAGATAGTTAATTTCATGAAAGGCTCTGTCTGGTATTTGTTATCGGACACTCTTCCATTCCATTCGTATTGAGGAATAGCTTAGTCAAAATACTAGAATACTATATTGTTTAATCTTTGTAGATAAATGAAAAACCAACCTTTGTTTTTTTCTAATCAACAAAGTGTTAGAATTTACTGTGTAAGTTAGTTAAGGCTAAGCACCCGAAAGATATATTCTCCCGTGGACGGCAAGATTTTTGAACTTTGTATGGTTCATTGTTTGTAGTTTAGTTTTGTCAGAAACAAACTCGCCTCGTTGTCCACACACTAAGCTCTTTTTTTTTATTAATCTACTGTTGTGAATATGCAACCACCACATACAATCATTAGAAACCATATGTTAATTAGTTCAAATAATTACCTGCGTTGACGGTTGAGGTTGTGTTGGTACCATGTTTGTTACAGTTGAAATAGCTGTGTGTCATTTGTTTTTTGGTGGACTTATTCTTCTGTTTATATAAACCTTCAAAAGTGAATTAAATCCAACTTTCTTTTAAGGGTTCAAAGTGTATGTGTACAAGATAAGCACACATTTTCAATTTAAAGAGAACTCTAATTAAATATATAACAAAAATGATATTAAATTGTGGCTATTTATACAACAAAATTATTTAGAAAATTTTAATTTTGTAAAATATATTCAAGCTCAGAACGGCAGTTTTCTGCCATCATTATTTTCAATGGTCAAGCTTTGTAAATGTCGAAGCCAGGATTATCTTTGAAGCAGAGTCTAAGCTCCACACATTCATATTAACAATAGTATGACGCGGTGACAAAATCCTGAACTCATTTCAAAGTGTTCATTCTCACAGACCCTGACTTCCTGTAAATTAAATAGGCATTTTTTGGCTAAAATTGGTAACAAAGTAATCTTATTCAAGTGGTATGGTGTGACAGAAAAAAACGGCTAAAATTAGCCCATACTAAACACAGGAGGTATAAAAAATATAATTTAGTTTGTTTTGACACTGCTTGGTCACTTCTTTCACTCTCCCTCCTGTATGAGTTCTACGCGGGGGGAGGGGGGGGGGGATTGAGCGGCACAAGTGTAAACGTCATATTGTGTTTGTTCCTATCCACCTTCCAAATATACAATAATAAGACAGAGTAGAAACACTGTACAACAAGGCCGTAGCCAGCAATAATTTCAGGGGGGGTTTGGTGGGCACATCCCCCAATTGCAAAAGGCTAGAAAAAAAAATTATAAATGATCAACAATTCTACAAGCTATCTGAAGCGTTTTTTTTATGGCAATATAACCCCTTAATTGCCGGAGGCTAGGACCAATTCTAGATTTTAAACCCCTCTAGAAGCTATTTGAAGTACTTTTTTTATGGTAACACAGCCAAAGCTATATATATATATTGTTCATAAAATTTCGTGAGGGGGGGGGGGGGGTTGAACCCCCAAACCTCCTCCCTGACTACGGCCTTGCTGTACAAAAGTGTAAAGTAATAGTGAAGGAAGCCAACCGTAGGATATTTGGACAAATTTCTTGTCCAGTTTGTCCCTATCAAGGCCTAACCTAACCATACTTTACATTATACTCACATATTTCTGGCCATTAGGCTAATAATGTTATTCCAACTAAATGAACAGCTAATGTCCCAAACTCTAAACAACACACAATGAGGCCTCTATTCGGCCCAAAGTGAGCTCTTTTACAAATGATGTTCTACTGTGTAGATTTTTTTTTTTTTTTTCATATTCATACTCTTATATCTCAAGGAATACTTTACTGAATGTTGACCTGAGTAAGCTATTAAAGATTATTCTCTTATTTGCTAGTAGTTGTTTTATTTCCAAAATGTAAATTCACTTGTTTTTAAAATGAACTGTATCTTCATTAAAAATTATATCACAAAATGTATATTTCAATACTTGAATAAATATTGGTTCCTACCTCCACACCATGTAATTCCTTCATTGACCCTATGTTCCCATTTTGTCTAAATGTGCTCTATCAGAATAATAAAGTTCAGTATTTCAAGTGGAAAGTCGTATATTTACCACTAAACTAGCTATATGGTCTATGGATGTCACTGCAGGTGATGGTGTCTGACTCACCGTCGGTTCTTCCTCCTAATGGCGTTCCATTTTAATCTTACTCATATCTAGCATGCAGTGTAATTGAAAAGCTGGAACTATTAAAATGATTGATACATTACAGAATGTCTTTATTTTGGAGTTTGTACCTTTTTTCTTTACCGATACGTAATTTTACCCCGCTCATCGTGCTAATGGGTCCATACCACTATGTCACCTGGCCAACCGAGAAATATTCTACATTGGAGTTTGAAACTTGGGAAATACTATTCATTATTTTACTGAATAAGAACAATCCACTTGAAAAGAACAAAGAAAGGTAACTCTGACTTATATTAATGATTATTTTAATATAGATCGAGCAAGTACAACAGAACACAACAATATCCCCTAATCCACTGAAACACTTGCCACTAAACAATAATTGTTCCACATTTGACAGTTTTTTGTCTCGCACAGCGTGTGGTCAGTATTGTACCACATAACCCAGACTTGACAACCATGCTCAACCTTCATCAATGGTGAGATGTAAATACTGATCTTCCTACCAAAATCATGCTACAACTCAAAACTCCATGATTAACCGTTTCGATCCTGTGGCCGGGTCAGTTTGGTAAAATGTTTACTCTCACTTTGCAGACTTTCTGCCCCTTCTGTCTCTTTTTTGACCTCCCTTGCTGTTTTTTACATACATACTTCATAGCCATCAGCATCTCTCGGTCTTGCTTCCTTTACTAACTCGTGTATTTCTACAGTAGTCCCCATGGTTTCTTTGGTGCTGACTGACAGATCACAGCTGATAGCTTTAAAAAGTTACCAGACCAGACCAGACCTGCGCCAAACCATATGATCTGCAAAAACATGTGTTTATCTGCTGTCGCTTCTCAGAGTGAAAATGTAGGCATATATCTAAATGTTGACAGTCAGCACCAAAGAAGCCGTGGGGCTATTGTACTCTTGCCCAGTTTCTCATGACAGCTAACACGCTCCCCACTTCCCTACTCTCTTACATTCTATGTTTCTACTACATACGTGCTAATAACTACGAAGTATGCCCATCCTGTAAAACACTTCTACTCACACATCAAGTGGTGCTGTCTCACTTTCGATAACAATTAACTACTTATAAAATATCATTCCACTTACCGCTTAGGTGACCGCAAGGTTCAGCAAGCTAATCTCCTGTTGGACTAGACTGCTGAAGACAGGGAGATTGGGGATAGATCTCGATCAGGTGCACAGAGTATGGTTTTCACTCTCTCTGCATCCAAATGTGGCTGCACTTCTTCTAAATTAAGGCTTCCTAACCCATTTGTGTAATTAGTATGTTTTTGGTGGGAAGAACGGTTGTTACTAAAACAATCTTAATATATCCATAAATCAAGTCATGATATCCGCAGCTGTCACTTTTGATGGATACTATCAAAACCTATAGAATAACACAGACAATATCCTAAAATAATAGACCTATGTTTGGATTTTCTCAACTGTTCTTCCAGCCAAAATGAGAGTACACACAGGTTGTAAACAGGTTGTAAAACTTGTACTAACAAAAATAATCTAGTCTATTATTTGTGTCATCAATGTTGGCGGCAAATAAATGTGTTTAATTTTCCAGAATGTACCACATTTCAGCCCTCTAGTGACTACTTAAGGCATTCTCCACAAGAATATCACCACACAGTAGTACAATATATTGAGCAGTAAGCATGTCCCTTGTTAACTTGACAACATTTTTAGGAACACACCCCTTGTTCCACCCTGTCCTGCTCTAGCTTCATCTCTCTCTATTAACTAGTCCATGTGTCAACCCTTGCAACATTAAGCAATTTAAGGTAATAAAGTGAGTTTGTACAATATATCTAGCAGCTGCAGGTTTGTACAGTAAAACAAACGCAAGATATGGTTTCCATGTTTTCTTTTTAATTGTTTACAAATCAAAACATTTTTGTATACATTATAAGGAGGATTGTTTCATAAGGCAGAACACACCCCTCAATTGTTCCGTAGTTAATAGAAACAATTTTTTTTTTTTACATTCAAAAATAAACTCACAAATAATTATGCTATAGCAATGCTTGTACATATCTATTCTAAATCAAATTGGTCCCATTTTAGAGATGACAAAGGAATATCCAGATAATGTGATGACTACAAGATGGTCGGCCCCGTAGAAAGGGAACACTGGCAGTTTTAAGCACATTGTCAGGTTACTTTGCAAAGAGAGTTCTCATTCACAGAACATGTCTTACACACTCTCATAAAGGTATGTACGAGAAAAAATGCTTGCTTGGTCGGATGAGTTAGGTTTGAATTTGTGTTGAGTCACATATTTTTTTATCTAATAAAATACTAATGAAATGGATTAGGCATACGTTATATATTATAATGTTCAATGAAATGTTAGGGAAAGGGACAAGGACTGGGCAAAGTGTGCTGTGTAGGAGAGTGGATACTTCAATGCCTTGCTCTGTCCTAGCTACCAATGAATCTTCAGACGTTCCATATATACAATGATAGTGAGTGTGGCAAGTATTTACACAATATGTATATGGTGGGTGGTGTGGTTACAGCGCTTGTCCTCCAGTCTTCCTACGTAAAGCTCCTCTTCTCCAATTCTTCCAGGTTGACTTGGTCTGGAAACAAACAAGGCAGATCAAGTTTCAGCTGCTGCAAAAAGCAATGTTGCCTAAACACCAGGGACAGCACCAAACTACCACAGAGAGTACTTGTGGTCCTTATGTTGTATCCAGAGTTAAAACATCCCCCTGCTTAGTTTAATAAACTGGGACTAGTTAGTCTTACACAGACACAAAAGCAAATCCCACGCAACTTGCCCACATTCCCCACTGTGTACAGTTCTTTCAACAGTCCTCCATACATTGGCCAATGAACAGTGTCAATTACAACCCAAGGCCATAAGCAAGAAGCCATTTATTGGGTAAAGATTCACGATCACAATTGTTATTAGTTTTAGCATGCCTTAAATGATACCATACTTTGTTATGAATCTTTTATTTTTGTGAGATAACTAAATATTGGTATCTTAAACCAATTTTATTGTACAGTAATTTGACAATTATTTCTAATAGAAAAATTAATGAAACTTAGATAATGCTAATAATTTCAATATGGTATGTGTATGCCGAGTAGAGCCTAAGACACTGATTAATGCATATTAATGCTAATAATGCCAATATGAAATAGTTTATCATTATTAGCACCCCTTCCCGCTACCCTTCCGGGCTATACGCGTTTACGCTAGTGTGTAATGGTTGGGTTATTTGGGGATTAAATAGAGGACCTACATTTTTACGTGGAATCCGAACCAGAGTGGAGACCTGGCATTCCCCACATTCACAAGTTGTGATTAATACACGTCTTGTCAGAGGTGAAGGAAGGGTTTGGCTCTCAGATAAATCTGTGTAAGCGGAAACCATTGGTACAGGATATTATTAGACTAAGTGCAAGAAAGACTCTAGTACAGCATCGGCGTGCACTCAAAAGAACGTCATCGCTTTGACACCGAACAGCGGTCTAATAATCTCAATGTTGAATAGGAAATTAGTGTTCAAAGATATTAGTGCTACTTTTTTTCAACCTCTTACACCTTAGCTATTTACCAAAGCCTTCTTCACCACATCAACACCAGTGTTTTTTAATCCTATCTTAAAAAGGAAAAAAGAAAGACACTTGATTAGAATATTATTATGTCAAAAGCTTTTGAGCAGTGGCGTACCTGAATATTTGACACCTACAATAGCCCGATGGCTTTTTTGGCACTGACTGACAGCTAAAAGTTTTGAAAAGTTAGCAGACCACATTATGTATCCCTACGCCAAATCATATGATTTGAAAAAACATGTGTTTAGCAGCTGTCACTTCTGACAGTCAAAATTTAGGTATATACCTAAATGTTGACTGTCAGAAGTCAGCACCAAAGAAGCCATGGAGCTACTGCAGCTAACCTAACCTAATATATGCGATAAAATTAATAAACGTCAGAAAATATACACTAACAAATGAGTTCTAATTTGTTCTGAGGCCTGATCAACTACAACTCCTAAGAGCGGCATTAACAAAGAACCACTACCTAAAAATTTCCTAGTTTAAATTTGTCCTGCTACACCGCTCTTTAGTGTGTATTTGACAAACATCAGCATTCAATGTTATCTGCCTCAGGGGCCGAATGAAACACTTTCGTTGGCCCTGTAGTGTGTATATAACAAACACCAGCAATCTATGTTATCTGCTTCAGGCGAATGAAACACTTTCGTTGGCCCTGTAGTGTGTATATAACAAACACAGCAATCTATGTTACCGCTTCAGGGGCCGAATGAAACACTTTCGTTGGCCCTGTAGTGTGTATATAACAAACACCAGCAATCTATGTTATCTGCTTCAGGGGCCGAATGAAACACTTTCGTTGGCCCTGTAGTGTGTATATAACAAACACCAGCAATCTATGTTACCCGCTTCAGGGGCGAACGGTCTAAGGCGGCAGTTATCAAATTGTGGTCCGCACATGGGACAAAGATATTCTTTTCTCAATTTTTCTACATTGTTGCTAGTTCCTAGTGCCATAGACTAGAGTAAGTAACAGTGTATATTATTTCATTCATGATCTTTGATGTGATTCTACTACAATGTATAGACCATTAGACCTATTATTTAGTTTCACAAATCTTATGAGTTTTTAGTAAATGTCTATAAGATAAAAGAGGGATAAAGTCTGTGCTGGGTACCGTACTATTTATTTTTGCTCAATGATTTCACACTTTCCCTCAAACTATATTTGGTTTAATCTACTCTTTCTAACTTCATCCGACCTACCATATCAGTTTAATTATGTATATCTGGACTTATGGTGTGGTAGTAATTATCTAAGATTTTAGATTTAGGCTTTAATAACGTTCACGTCAAACATAAACATTAATAAAATTTTAAACGTGTTTGATTACCAATGTCCAATGGTCTAAGGAGTCACACTCGCAATAGACTAGACCAGGGGTTCTCAACCCTATGCCCGCGGGCCTTTTGCGTCTGCCCGCCAATTTTTGACCACAGCTGAAATGTTCTTGACTAATTATTTTAATCTGCCACTTTTTGACAAAAATCAAGTTTGTGCTTATCTCCAGGTATGCTATACTCAATAAGTTGATGATTGAAAGCCCCCCCCCCCCCCCTCTTTACAATCCCTTCCTCTTATTCCACTTTCTTTGCTGGCTCATTTACAAAGTGTTATTTTACTCGGAACCACACTAGTTTCAAGCTGAATGGTTTTGCTTTTTTTCTAATCTAAAAGACCTTACCCCCTTCCTTCATTCTCTTCACACTCACTAATACCACGCTAATACTTCCTATTTCCTTTGTAAATATCTTGACATTGGTCTGTCTACCCAGCTTTGTCGCCTGAATAAACACAGAATAAATATTTTAAAAATGTACCCAAGCACCAAAATGATGGCGAGTAGCTAAATAGTTCCTAGTGTCTTTATTTTGGTCTTGTTAAAACTGTAAATAAAGCAGTATTTTTTAAATTTATTTTTTGTCAACTTGGAGGGGGTTGAACCCCCATGGCTATGTCATTGAGTATTACCCACAACCACATGTAACGTCAAATCGTTGTTGGCAACTTAACATAGCAGTTGGCCGACCCTGTGTATAGCGTCGAGGCTGACCTCTGGACCTGGTCGGAGATAGTAAATTTACCTTGAAAAAGTAATTGGTGCCCACCGTACTACCGTTAGTTTTGAATCTGCTCTAAGGTACAAAAAGGTTGGGGATCTCTGCATTAGACTGTCGATTAGGGGGATATCTGTGTTCGAATCCCGGTCGGGTACTTTAAACTTATTGATGTAAATTTTTCCCACCAAATATATCATTCATTAAACCTAAGGATGATAAAAAGAAAAACACAATTTTATTTTATATTGTATCACTTTACTTTAAATTGTATTTAACCTCACAAAGACTTTGGATATATTTTAAAATTATGGGAAGGTTTCATAACCGATCACAAACGTACCCTTCTGACAAATATTATGCTTTATAAAGGATTTGTTATAAAACGCGTTAAAGGAGTAAAATGGGGTAAAATTATTTTTGAAATCAAAAGAAAATTGAGAAAAGTTAAAATTAAGAAAATTATTCATTACCAGCCTTAGAATAGTGGTATTTAGTAAACAATAATATTCAAATTTTATTAACATAAATGTAGTAATCACTATGTAAGACTGATCTGATTTCTCTTCTTAAATTGATTGTTTCAATAGAAAGTAATAATTGATTAATCAGAACATCTGAAATGGTTTGACTTAAAGGTTTGCCTATAAATAGACTACACTCCTTCTCTTTTATAACTACAAAACATTATATTAGGAACTAGTTTGACTCGTGTGTATGTTAAGAAATATTAATCCATGCAACTAAAGAAGGAGTCTAATCAAGTTTTTCCAATATTACTGGTCGCAAGAATCATAAGTAAATCATTGCACAATTTTTCCAAAAACTTGCCCCCACTTAGCAAGAGATCAGAGGTGAAGGGGGGAAATGTACTCGTGCCCCCCCCCCCCCCTCTCCTCCTAGTTCCAGCGCTTGTGCCTAGAGGCACCCATGTTTGAATATGTCCCTGGGGCACAAACAAATAATAGAAACAGATTCTCAACCTTTTTAGCTGCGCTCCTTTTACCAGCTTGAGTCCTTCAACACTGGGGTTCGCTAGTGTCACTGCTGGGTGATGATAGGACTAACCGCAGCGATCCTGGTGTTGAAGGATTCAACCTGTCAGAAGAACCGCAACAATTTTAACCTGGAGGCTGAGTGTGTATATTATTGGTCTGTGGCCCTGGGGTGAATCCCCAGGTCCTCCCAGCCTATTGTGTGTTATAATACAATAGTATATTTATGCAAAGTTGAACACACCCTAAAGAGGATCTAGCCTTGTTGCATCCATTTAGGTTAAGAGTAGTTGGACTACTGGACCAGGTGAAGAAACGTTCCATAATGCTCTACTTCAGTGGGTGGCGACTCTTGGCAAACAAACAAGCATCGTGTAAAACATTGAGCGCTGCATTCTCTCTTAAGTGTCATTCCACAATAAAAATTAATAGGATTTATTTGAAACATTTTGTCATGGAATCTAACACAGGTGGGGGCAACAGGGGTGATGTGGGGGGGATCTTGGAAAAGTTAGCAAGTAGCAATGTCTCAGTCCATTTCAAAACATCGACCAGTTGTGTCAGTTGTAATTATCTGACCCTCTGACTCGGCCTGACATATTATGTTCTGCTAGTAAGTGTTATCTCTACAATCGGAAAAGTCAAAACAAAACATTTAAAATCTAGATTTGCAATATCAATTGAATGATATTAATACAATTAATGAGTAGTTTGGTTGGAAAAAATTTAAATAACTACTTTGTTCTACAACATGGGATAGAATCAAATTATCATCGTATAAAAAGAACATTATTTATATATAATTAAAAATTATGTAATTTTAAAACTTTTAAGCTGCTTATATATTAAAACTTATTTTTCTTTGACATATTATCATGAACTGTAATGATTTGAATTCAATGAAACAAAATTTATAGTTTATAATTTATTATACACTTCTTAAAATTGTGCAATAAAATTTTTATTTCAAATTACCTTAAATCAGGCTACAAGATTTTATTTAATGTGATCATCCGCTATCGCATGGACTATCTGATGCAGGTCATGCTTTTGGAGTTTCTAACAAGTACTGTACTTAGTTAAGAGCATTTTTTTTTGACAATTTGTTTAGTAGGCTGATGAATACCAAAACATAAATAAATCTTTATTTGTACACTTTTTTTTTCATGTTTGATATAAATTAATGTATATTCTTAGCCTATGAGCAGGACCCAAACTTGATGGTAAAAAAAAACTTAAAATTTTAATTAAAGCACATGACAAAATCAAACACGCACTTTACAATTTAATTATTACTTATATTTAAATATATATATATATATATATCCATTTCATAAGTAATAGCTACCCCCTTTCAACGCAACCCTCTCCAGCAATAGTTGCAGTATCACCGGAAATGTGTATTTTACAAACATATAAAAAGGATACAAAGTTCATTATGGTTGAATATTTAGTATTAAATATAGACAGTATGAAAAAAGTATATTTATTTAACATAAATGCCTAAAATAGATTTTTTTTAAATACCCGAAAATGACCTGAAGATTTTTACAAACCAAGAAAATGTATGACCAAAAAAAAATTCAAAATGACAAATGTAAGTTACACAAAAAAAAAGTTACCACAACCAGGAAATCATGAAGAGAATATATGGACACATGAGCATTGTCTGTGATATACCAACAACAAGATGGACGTTATCAACATCCGGGAGCCGGTTATGAAGCCCGAATATATACAGGAATAGTTATTATAGTAGTAGCTGGCATAAAACAAAATATATACTAAATAGTATCAAGCAGTACATGTAGTTTTAAGCAGTATGCAGTAATAAAAAAACAGGAATAAAGAATTTTAACTAAAATGGTTAACATTAATTAAGATTAATAAACTGGAAATGAATTTAACTTTAGAGTTTGAAGCAGTAATCTGTATTAACAAACCGGTATATTAATAGTCAGCATGATGGAAGGGAAAAGATTGTTTAGTAGGAACAAGCAGGAATAATTAGTAATTTTAGTTGTATATAGCAGGAATGATTAATGTAATTTTTAATAGTCTTTAGCAAGAATTACAGTAATTTTAATAGGTTTTAGCAGGAATGAGCAGTAATTTTAATAGTTTTTAGCAAAAATTAGCAGTGATTATAATGGTTTTTTAGAAATAATTAGCAGTAATTTTAATAGTTTTTTAGCAATAATTTATGTTAAGTAATTTGAATAGTTTTTAGCAATAATTAGCATAATTTGAATAGTTTTTAGCAATAATTAGCAGTAATTTGAATAGTTTTTAGCAATAATTAGCAATAATTTAAATTAGATTTTAGCAGTAATTTGAATAGTTTTTTAGAAATAATTGGGCAGTAATTTTAATAGTTTTTTAGCAATAATTAGCAGTAATTTTAATATTTTTTAGCAGAATGAACAGTAAGTTTAATAGTGTGTGGAAAATTGCACAGTTTCAATTATATCCTACAGTAATAAATATATTTTTATATAAAACACTTTTAGCTTTGGCTCTGCACATAAATGCATGATGTGTATTAAACGGTGTTCACTGCTTACCTTTATGTGCATTTCAATATTATCACAAAGTTATGTTATAATCTCGAGTAATCTATAACACAGACATTGGTAAACAATAAAGTTACAAAATAACATTATTTTACTTTACCTCTCTCCATTTATCATACATAATAATCCCCAAATGCTATTATGGGCTCTAAAATTTAAACTTTGGATATAATTTTGAGTTCAATACTCAAACTGCCTCTGATAAAACATATGTAATGAATAATTTCATTATAAAATGACGCTGCCCAGACACACAGGAAGCAGTTATTACACCAAATACACTAAAGCAACAAATATAAACAACCCTCATGTATCATCAGTAAGCTGTTTAGTAGCGTGGTGAGAGCGTGCCTGCTTACTGGACTTTTCATCACTGGTCTCTGGTTCGTTCCACGGTTGAACCACTGCGCTGCCAAACAGGACGAAGAACAGATTGCACAGGAAGTATATGCATGCCGCGATGAAGAACACAGTCTTCCACTCCGCAGCCAGTGTCTGGAACATGAGATGTGTGATAAAGACAATGCAGAAGACCGTTATCAAGTTCTCAATCAGCAAACTCACCAACTCACAGCTCAAGACTCAGAGAAACTACTTATTGTGTGCTTCTAGTTAATACAATCATACCTTGTTTTAAGAATATAAAACACACACACATCACACTGCAATCTCATCATGAACTGTGACCTGTATAGACTCACCTCACTCTCATCATGAACTGTGACCTGTATAGACTCACCTCACTCTCATCATGAACTGTGACCTGTATAGACTCACCTCACTCCCATCATGAACTATGCTCTTGATAGACTCACCTCTCCCTTACTATCATCGTGAACTATGACTCCCACCATAAGTGGGCCCATGATGGACATGATGTTAGCGACACAGTTGGTTATGCCCATCATGGTGCCCGCATAGTTCGGAGACAGGTCGATGTGGTTCACTTGGAAGCCAACATAAACCCCTGCATTGGCTGCTACTGCTGCAGTCAACAGTCCCACAGCCAGGGTAGTGTCCCGGGAGTAGCCTAGACCAATCAGAGCCACAGCTGGTCCCCAGTGAGCTGTTGAACAATCACCAGAACTAGTCAACTGGGGGAGGCAATGAGCTGTTGAACAATCACCAGAACTAATCAACTGGGGGAGACAATGAGCTGTTGAACAATCACCAGTAAACTATGTTACAAACTATGGGGAGCAATGAGCTGTTGAACAATCACCAGAACTAGTCAACTGGGGAGGCAATGAGCTGTTGAAAACACCAGAACTAGTCAACTGGGGGAGGCAATGAGCTGTTGAACAATCACCAGAACTAGTCAACTGGGGGAGGCAATGAACTTTTGAACATTTACCAGAACCAATCAACTGGGGGAGGCAATGATCTGTTGACAAAAACCAAGTGTGCTTATAACGCTCCTGAGTAGATCTTTCCGGCAGTAGGAGAACAAACAGAGGATGAGGAAAATACCAATGTCAATACAATGTGTTGTGACCCTCCCTATTAAATGACATAATTCGGTCCACAAAGATCTATTCTACGCTCCTATACCTGCTAACTTTAGTTTTTTTTTTTTTAGAGTTCTGGTAAAAAAATAGTATCAAATGAGATCCTGTTCAAATTGCATCCTTAATTATAAACAAATTGTGCAATTACCAAGCTTGTAAATTATTTGTATTTTTTATGTAAATAACTCGTATTTTGTAGATTATATTTTATCATCATATCATCATATAATATCATGTTCTATTTACAACTATTTAAATGGCACTAAAACTTGTAAATATAAAATTTTTAAGAACTGGAACCTTTAAAATTGTGTTTGGAGAACCGGAACAGTAACCAAAATAATGAGCATTTTGGTTCGACTCCCTGCTTATATATTCTATCTAGACTTACACTCCATTTCACCCGTCACCTACAACTACTCTTTGTCCTGTCAATAATAAAGAGGATAAATTAAAACTATGAAACTTCTTTTCTCAAGGTAAAGAGGAAAACTCACTGCTAGAGCTCAAATACCAACAAGCCTTGTCTGATAGCTCTGAAAATATGTTTCAAAAGTCGTTGAAACGAGGTAATGTCACATTTTCACACGTTTTGTTTCTATTAATAGAACTCAAACTATAGGGTTGTTAAGGAAACTTTTATTTTGGCGTGAGCCATTATTTTGAAATAAGGTATCGTAGAAATAAATGTTACATTAGAGCTGAACGTCTGTACGGCAATTTCTCGATTACCGAGTTGGGCACCTTAACATATATTCATAAATAACACTGAAACTAAGTTTAAGTGTAAATAGTTTCAGTGTAAGCCTCAGTGGTGAGGGGAAGTATTAACATAATTATTATTAGTTAATTTAATCCCAAGGAAATTTCAGCTACATTATCGATGATCAGTTTCTACTTCTACTTCTTTATGAACAAAATTGCTTCTAAATTGTTTATACAAGTTGTGGTTGGGAGTCTAATTTTGTAAATACTGTAAGTTTGTGAAATTATCCTCCATCCACTGCCTGTGTAGATTACAGAGATAGTAATAGTCAGTAGTCGCTACACAACAAATGGGATGGTTTCACATTTAATGCCATCGTACGTCTTTACGAATTATGTTTTATGGACACCCCCACACTTCCCTCACTGGAAGTTTTGATTAAAATCCAGTAAAAGCAACCATTGAATGGATAACTTTATAAAGTAGTTACGGCGTTCCAAACAAACCGGCCGGTCAACAGGGATATCTCCCTGTCTTCAATATTTGTTGTAAAAAAAGAGGTGTCACAAGCAGGATCTTCTCTCACCTATAGAGTTGAACAGTTTCCTGGAGACTGTCAGGGATATGGTCTTCCTGGCCTCCATCAAGTCTGCGGCCCAACTCATGATGAAACTCATGATCCACATCATGAGGTAAGGAAGAGCAGACAACAGCGAGTTCTGCGACAGAACAAACGCTGCTTTAACAATTAGACGACAGATCACGTGGTGTGGTAGGAACCCCGCTTATTAGATTGAAACTTAGGGCAAAATATATCTCATCGGAATATGGTGCTATTGTAATTAGAGGGTGTGAAGCTTCGAAACTTTTAAAATAATATCAGCTTAGACTTTGGTCTGAAAAATAATTCAGATTTAGATAGTAATAAAGCTTTGCAAATATAGATATAGGCCTATATAATAAATTGACACCTTAGATCATCAATTATTGTTCAATTTTTGCTATTCCGTTCTGTAATGTGAATTACAAATCAATAATCATAAGAAAAAAATATTTTTTTTTAGCAACTTATGTACTAATTACTCTAATCTAATGGTTTTATAAATTAGGAAGGTTATATTTAGAGGAAGTGTACCCAAATTTGTGTCGAGGGAGAGTGTAGAACCATTTAATAAAACCACCCTCAGTACACACAACCGAGATTCGAACCTCGCTCTCCCTATCCCTGGTAGTATAGCTTACTGCAAGAGTAGCGCGTTAAACCATGCGGCTCACTGGAGCAGGTATGACGTGATTGAATCGCATGTTGTGATAACTTGACCTATCAGGTTAGAATTAACTCTATCAATAAGTGCAGTAAAACATTTTCTAGTAGTTTTAGTGCCAAAATATATTTTCAAACATAGAACAATTAATGAAAATCATTTGAACTTCGATTAGTTTCAACAATATTTTATACATTTGATTCAGGCTTTCTTCGAATTGTAAAATTGAACTTCAAACGTCCCTAAAAGTAATGTTCTGTTGCTGATATGACCAGGTTTGATTATTCTTCCCAATGGGGATTTTTAAAAGAATGAATAAATAAATACCCATTAATTGAAAATACATTCTTATGTCAGTGCTAATAGCAGACTAGAGATGGAGGGGGGGGGGCGGTTAGTGAATCCTTCACTGTCGTCAAATCACCTCGCTGATATTGAAATTCAAGACAGAACTCATGTAGGTTGGCATCTCCGTTAGCAGCGTCCAAAAACCCCAGTTCTGTCCGCAATGGTCGATTAACAAGGCCCAGAAAGGAAGAGAAGTGAAGATCTTGGTCCAGGGAGTCTTGCGAGTCTGTAAACAAGACAAGCAGGGTGGTAGATCTAGAGGGCCCTGGAGACTGTAAACAAGACAAGCAGGGTGGTAGATCTAGAGGGACTGCGAGACTGTAAACAAGACAAGCAGGGTGGTAGATCTAGAGGGTCTTGGAGTCTGTAAACAAGACAAGCAGGGTGGTAGATCTAGAGGGTCTTGGAGACTGTAAACAAGACAAGCAGGGTGGTAGATCTAGAGGGTCTTGGAGTCTGTAAACAAGACAAGCAGGGTGGTAGATCTAGAGGGTCTTGGAGATTGTAAACAAGACAAGCAGGGTGGTAGATCTAGAGGGACTGCGAGACTGTAAACAAGACAAGCAGGGTGGTAGATCTAGAGGGTCTTGGAGTCTGTAAACAAGACAAGCAGGGTGGTAGATCTAGAGGGTCTTGGAGTCTGTAAACAAGACAAGCAGGGTGGTAGATCTAGAGGGTCTGGGAGACTGTAAACAAGACAAGCAGGGTGGTAGATCTAGAGGGTCTTGTAGACTGTAAACAAGACAAGCAGGGTGGTAGATCTAGAGGGCCCTGGAGACTGTAAACAAGACAAGCAGGGTGGTAGATCTAGAGGCTCTTGGAGTCTGTAAACAAGACAAGCAGGGTGGTAGATCTAGAGGGCTCTGGAGACTGTAAACAAGACAAGCAGGGTGGTAGATCTAGAGGGCCTGGAGACTGTAAACAAGACAAGCAGGGTGGTAGATCTAGAGGCTCTGGAGTCTGTAAACAAGACAAGCAGGGTGGTAGATCTAGAGGGTCTGGGAGACTGTAAACAAGACAAGCAGGGTGGTAGATCTATGTGGATCCATACAGCTTGTATGTATAAGTCTTTTGAAGGCCGTAAGAACCACTGAGTGCAATTTGAAAGCATTTCCCCTCGTGTTCCAATAACGAGTGCTCATCTGTAGATGATAGATTTAGTGAATAATGTGACTAATACATCTCTTACTACATCTAATGTGCCTCTTGCCCGTCTCCCCACGTCTAAGGTGCTGCTTGCCCCATATCACCACGTCTAAGGTGCCGCTTGCCCTGTATCACCACGTCTAAGGTGCCGCTTCCCCCATATCACCACGTCTAAGGTGACCCTTGCCCCGTCTCCCAACGTCTAAGGTGACCCTTGCCACGTCTCTCCACGTCTAAGGTGCCGCTTACCGTTCAACACGTCTAGTGCCGCTTACCCGTCTCAACACGTCTAATGTGCCTCTTGCCCCGCCTTACCACGTATAATGTGCCTATTGTCCTCCCTTATCACGTCTAATGTGCCTCTTGTCCTCCCTTATCACGTCTAATGTGCCTTTTGTCCTGCCTTACCACGTCTATTGTGCCTCTTGTCCTGCCTTACCACGTCTAATGTGCCTCTTGTCCTGCCTTACCACGTCTAATGTGTCTCTTGTCTTGTCTTACCACGTCTAATGTGCCTCTTGCCCTGCCTTACCACGTCTAATGTGTCTCTTGTCTTGTCTTACCACGTCTAATGTGCCTCTTGTCCTGCCTTACCACGTCTAATGTGCCTCTTGTCATCCTTATCGCGTCTAATGTGCCTATTATCCTGCCTTACCAAGTCTAATGTGCCTCTTGTCCTGCCTTACCACGTTAATGTGCCTCTTGTCTTATCTTACCACGTCTAATGTGTCTCTTGTCTTGTCTTACCACGTCTAATGTGCCTCTTGTCCTGCCTTACCACGTCTAATGTGCCTCTTATCCTGCCTTACCACGTCTAATGTGCCTCTTGTCTTGTCTTACCACGTCTAATGTGCCTCTTGTCCTGCCTTACCACGTCTAATGTTCCTCTTGTCTTGTCTTACCACGTCTAATGTGCCTCTTGTCCTGCCTTACCAGTCTAATGTGCCTCTTGTCTTGTCTTACCTTGTCGGAGGAGGTTATCTTAGCCAGAGAAGCCTCGATGTACAACTTCTCTTCCTGAGAGATCCATTTGTGCGAGGCGGGGCTATCTGCTCCCAAGAAGAACCAAGCACACACCAGAGTAGACCCACACCTCCGAACAGGTAGAACACACTGGGCCAGCCGGCTGCACTCTGGGCAAGAGCCCCACATATTGGCATGGCCAGAATTGTCCCAAACTGACTTCCTGAAACACGTCGGAGACGAGTCAGGACTCGAATCCAGAGATGTGTCTAGTAACAGTAAGAATGGTTCGAGTGAATATTACCTGCGTACACCCAGGTGGCGAATCTGCCCCGCTCCTCAGGGGTCGACCACATGGGCAGGATGTTGTGTGTGGAGGGGAACACGAACGCCTGGAACAAGACATCAAGCTTCACATGTACGCCTAGAACAAGGCAACAAGCGTCACATTTACGCCTGGAACAAGGCATCAAGCTTCACATGTACGCCTAGAACAAGGCAACAAGCGTCACATTTACGTCTAGAACAAGGCAAAATGATTCACACGCATCCCTGAAACAAGGCAAAAATCACCACAAGTAGTATGTGGGACCCCTCAGTACACAAAGTAACTCCGACAAACTTGTTATTGATGCATTGACCTTAAATTTGTTTTCTGTATGTTAATGGTGTTTCAGATATGCGCATTGAAGACTGTCTTTCCCGGATTAATCTATAAACTCCGCATGAATATGGTAAACTGAATAATTATAAACTATCTTTGCCAAAGAGAGATAAAAAAATTAGCTTCGACGCTGGTTTCATCGGGGGACTATTAGCTTTAATGGTCGACGGTATGTAATAATTTTTTTAGTATGCAAGGCACATAAGTCTTATGGTCACTTTCGCAAAATTAAGTCGGGTAAACCTAACTGACATTTTTCTAGGATTTTAATCCAGGCCAGAAACGCTTCAAGGGGTGACTCAAAAAGTACCTTCATGAACCTAATGTGTGCATTGTGCAGACTTTTGACAAGTCTTACCTTCATGTTTATGACAATGATCAATAATGAACTGATTGTGGGTGTGATAGGACGCATTTATTTAAAGGTAACGCCACAATGAACCAAATTTTAGAGCTAGTAAAATCAACCTAATTCTAAGGATGTCATATTTACGGCTCATAATTCAGGGGGCTATGATGCAAAATTAATTTTTAGACATACGCCGGAGGTAATAAAATGGACCCCAGAATCCATAGTGAAAGGCGTTGTTCAAGATACCAAGAACGTTCAGTTTGAACGTATCCTAAGCCAAGGGATATTTCCCCCACTCTTTCAACAAGAGAAAAAACGTGTGGTATGCAGTTCCCTTGTTGTCAAAGTCGAACTAACTTCAACTGTGGGTGAAATGTCTACCGAAGGAAGGGGGCACTTTGATGTATAGTATGACACACTCGTCAGAGACCATTACATTTTTAACTTCGACTGTGATTTGGGATTGTAGGGTGACCTGGCAGTCTAGGGGTAAGGTGTTGGCCTCTGTGTTGGGGGTCCGGGGTTTAATCCTCGGTCCCGGGCACATATTTATCTGATTGCCAAACCCTTCCTTCACCTCTGACAAGACGTGTATTAATCACAACTTGTGAATGTGGGGAATGCCAGGCCTCCACCGTGGTTCGGATTCCACGCTAAACTGTAGGTCCTCCATTTTATCTCACAATCACCATACTATTACACACTAGCGTAAGTGCGTATAACCCGAACGGGTAGTAAGACGCTATGCTAATAATAATAATAATAATAATTGGGGATTGTACTGCGCAAAAGATGTGGAGATCCTGCAGTAAGCTTATCTAAAGCTTAGGGACATATTTGTAAATAAAAATTATACGATGGATCCTTTTAAAGAGGCAATTATTATCGCCAGAGGGGCAGTGTTGGTTTTCGTTGGGGTCAGCTTAAGGAAGACACTGTCGGTATTGTTCCTATTAATAGCTACAACTGTCACCATACAATTTTTTTTTTCTGGGAAGCTCTCTGCCACCAAATCTTTATCTCTAGTGCCGATACAATGGCACGGAGGGGATACGTGCTAGGGTGACCTGCGGATGGCGTTGTTAAAGCTGGGGATACCATCGCCGTCTACCAGTTTTGGAATATTCTTGCAGGAATACCCATTCTGTTATCCTGACAGGACCGACCTTATCAAAAACAGCCAGCACGCGACCATGTACTGGATGTAACAGTTTAATAATATCTGCTATGTGGTTCCAGAAATGTGAAAGTGCATTTTAATGCAAAAAATATTAGCAATGAAGAGTATTTGAAGCAATTTGTACCTCAATACAAACTGCACAGTTAGTAGCCTCTTAGACCCAGGAAAGTATTTTTTGGCGGGCACACAAATGTAATTTATCTTTTCCACGAAACATACCTTTCGCGTGGAGAAATTATCAATTACTTTAACGTGTATTCGTTGTATACTTTGGTTTCCAAGTAAAAATACCCCATTGGTCACCCTAAAATTTATTTATAGCCAAATTGTCTGCCTGTGTATCAAGATGAAGATATAACCAAGTTATCAGGAATATTCCAGGAAATTTAATTATTCACGTTACTGTCGACATTGATACACGACAAAAATATCTAATCTGTGTCGGAAATTAAGGGAAGAGAAAAACCACACGAACCCCCGAATGACAACGTGCTGGACACTCACCTGGACAAACCTTGTATTATTCTACACGCACACACCAACCCCCAGCCACCCCACTTGGCAGCCAGGGGTGTCAACATGTTGAAGATGGAGCACACAGCCATGGCCCCCATTAGGAACAATTTGGGGCCGAATCTCTGACCCAACATCCCCGCGGGTACCTGCATCACGACGTAGCCCCAGAAGAACGAGCTCAGGATGGTAGACCTGGTCTGCGTATTCCACTCATACTCCTGGAACATGACGGTAAGTTTCATAATTCTGAAACAGGACGGGACCGTTAACACTCTTGTAGAGAATAGGAGACGTTCATTGATCCGTCATTTAGGATTAGTAGACTGACCTCAAAGTTTGGGTTGGAGCCATTTCTGTCCGTCATGGAGACGATAGCGACCGACAGGTTCACTCTGAGGGTGTAGGCAACGGTAAGACATCCAAACAGTAGAATTGCCTGCACATGGCGGATACCGAAACTAGAGGCTGGAACAAACAGTGCAGAGATTATACTCTCTTGGAGAAACTTGGCTGATATTGATCTCTCTGGGAGAAACATGACCGACATTAGTCTCTCTTGGGGGAACATGACCGACATTAGTCTCTCTGGGGGGAACATGACCGACATTACACACTCTGGGAGAAACATGGCCGACAACACACACTCTGGGAGGAACATGGCCGACATTACACACTCTGGGAGCTCAAAGTTTAGAGACCTGGATCTTGTAAAAGAACAAATCTCTAGCTAGTTCTGTGCCACAAGTCTGGTGTTTATGTAGACCTACACAAGGTTGTAGAAGGGTGGGGGTCTGGACCCTTCCACATATACCTACAAAAACATGTATAAGTCAACCAATATCCCCTCTGAAGAAACCGCAGTTCTTATATAGAGAATATTTATCTTCGCTCTTTCTCAGTTAACTGTTGTCAAATCTCCTCGCTTTCAGTTATGTCTGAAGGTGGTGTGCTGGGGTAAGAAGGAGCTACTGGCAACCTAGACTAACCAGCGTTGCCAAAGTCTTAGATTTCAGGCAAGATTGACCACACGAAAACAAGAGAATGTCAACGCTGTTTCCGAATAGTATATTATAATATTTAGCACCGCGTCTTACTACCCGTTCGGGTTATACGCTTTAAGTACTAATTACGCTAATGGATTAATAATTGGGAAGGTTGAATTAGAGGAAGTGAACCCGCATTTGCGTGGAGGGAGAGTGGAAAACCATTTAGCAAAAACCGCCCCCAGTTCACCCGACCGAGATTCCAATCTCGATCTCCCCGTCCTCAGCAGTCGAGCTCAACACGACAAGCGCGTTAGCCCAACTACGCCACCGAGGCGGGCTTACGAATAGTAGCCGTGCGGTTTCCTCAGAGATTATATCCAGTGTAGTAAAAGTTCTAGCCCCTCTATCCCTCCCCACATCCCTTATAAATACTAGCTTAATACGGCCTTCTAAGCTGACCTGGTGGTCTAGGGATAAGGTTTTAGATTTCTGTGCTGGGGTCCGGGGCTCAATCCTCGGTCCCCGCACCGATTTATCGGATGACAAACCCTTCCTTTATCTTTGACAATACGTATATTAATCACATCTTGTGAATGTGTGGAATTCCAGGCATCCAATGTGGTTTGGATTCCACGTTAAACTGTAGGTCCTTCATTTCATCTCACAATCCCCCTTCTATTACACATTAGCGTAAGTGCGTACAACCTGAACAGGTAGTAAGATGCGGTAATAATAATAAATAATAACACGCCCTTCTATATACAGAATTGTTTTATTCCTTCTTGTACAATTTTTTTTTTTAAGTTGGCACAGCGAAACATCTCTAAAAAAAAGTGCATTTAAGAAAAAAGAGTTTCATACAAAGTTTTGAGACGCTGACAAAATTACATGATTTATTTCTCATTTAGTGGATGTCTTCAAGATCAACTATTGTTTTTCAAATTGAACCCTGTATTTTTTATCACAGATTCTTATACTATGAAAAAAGGCCACATTTGTCAGAAGTAGTTTTTCATTAGAGTTCTATTTTTGATTATTTAATGAATTAAAGAAAACGTATGATTTTTTTGAAACTGTTTTTGTTTCAATTTATTGCCTACTATAATCTCTAGCGTTTAAATTAATACGAGCAAAACGCTCTCACAAACATAATACAAACGTTAGTTTATAATTATCGGAATGTTAAATTGGTCTACCTAATATGTTTACATAATAAGTAGACCAGTTTAACATTTCACTCCTTGTGGATAAATGTTCACACTAAACAGAATACAAGGTTCTTTAAAACGTGAGGTATTTTATTTTATTGTAAACCTACGCATTGTGAGCTATGGAGTATTATTATTTTGCTGAAATAATTGAAATTATTTTAATTTATAATGAATGTAAAAGTACGCTGATCGTTTTCCTGAGAGAACTGCACATCACGTAGATCTTTTTATCGTGCAGTTAAGAAATTCTGGAAAATGGAAGTGTTCAAGCAAAGAACAAGATCCGCCGAGCAACCGTCACCGGTGAACATGAGATCGCAGGACTAGGTGCAGTAGCTCATCATCCTCAGGTGGTCTCTCGTGTGAATTCAAGTGATGTAGGAACAATATTGGAGCATAATAAATATCATCCTTACCACGTGTCGTTCCATCAAGAGATTCATGGGGAAGATATTCCCAATCGAGTGGGCACTTGAACGAGTAAGAATAAATAGAAACTTTTCTTTTGAAATATTATTCTCTTATGAATCGAGCTTAACGAAGTTAACCGACACAACATGCGTTATTGGGATGCAGAATATCCACGGTGGTTGCGCCCGGTTGAAAGACAGCGACCTTGGACTGTGAACCTTTGGTGCGGACTTATCAGAGACAGATTGACTGGCCTGTCTTCTTACTGACGGTACATTGAATAGAGACAAATACAGAAACTTTCTTGATCAAGGAATGCCATTGCTGCTAGAAAATCTAAACTCACAAGAAAGGCAGAACATAAGAGTTTCAGCAAGATGGCACTTCTGTTCATTATTTCAGAACTGCACGACAAGTTTTGAATTGGAATTACAATGGCCGCTGTATCGGTAGATGTGGTCCAATTAGTTGGCCTTCGGATCCCCAGATTTAACATCAGCAGATTCTTTCTTATGGGTTTACTTGAAAGAAGTAGTAGTCTATACCATGATATACCGACAACTCTAGAAAACATTATGGAACGCATTAGAATTGCTTGCAAAGATATTGATCGGGAAACTCACAATTATATTTTAAAGGGAATTGAAAAGTGTATAGAATTAGAAGGTCATCATTTCGAGCAATTGTTACAATTTATCATTTTGGCCCTCATGAACGAACGAGAGCATTTTGATCGTATTTGTTTAAACTCTACAGATTATAGTATGCAATAAATTGAAATAAAAACCGTTCCAAAAACATCATATGTAGGTAATTATTTACTTCATTAGATATCAAAAATAAACCTCGGGTAAAAAAGTGTTTCAGACAAAAGTTGCTTGTTTTTTTTTCCATAGAATACGATTCTGCAATAAAAAAATACAGGGGGGGGGGGTTGAAAGCAAGGCAGCAGGAGGGGGGGGGTGCGCTCCCATGCGTGCCCTCGAGCTAAGGTGGGGCGCCATCTAGACTTAAGATTTTTTTTTATAAATGTAAAAATGTGAACATAATTTAAATTTGTAGTTAAAAAGATGTATAAAATTTAAGCTAAAACTATACTTTAAGGATAAAATGGTGACCAGATGAAACCCCGATTAAAAAGAACTCCAATCATCCGAACGTCCCATATTGGGGCCGATGGGAACTATAGATGCTGTGACCTTGACGTCACTTTGTGTTTTAGCATCACATTGTTATATATATATATATATCTTGCTATATAGTCTTTATTCACGCACAAAGTAGAGTAAACATTTAACACGTTTGAAAGTTTAAAAAAAAGGGAAGTTTATTGTCCTTATATTATTTAAGCTTCTGCCCCTTTAATCACCTTTATTTTTTTTTTTAACTCATAAAATTGTGAGTGTAGACCAGAGGTCCTCAACCTTTTTATGTATGAGGGTCAAAGTTTCGGCCTCTCGTTGGCTCGCGGGATTAGGATTTCTCGCTAAAGTATGTACTCTGTTGTCTCAGTAGTAGTTGGGTGACCTGGTGGTCTGACGACTTCTGTACTGGGAGTCCGGGGTTCAATCCTCGGTCCAGACACAGATTTATCTGATTACCAAACCCTTCCTTCACCTCTGACAAGACGTGTATTAATCCCAACTTGTGAATGTGTGGAATGCCAGGCCTCTACCGTGGTTCGGATCCCACGTTAAACTGTAGGTCCTCCATTTCATCTCACAATCACTCTACCATTACACATTAGCGTAAGTGCATATAACCCGAACGGGTAGTAAGACGCGGTGATCATAACAATACTAGAGTTGTCATTTGCAGGTTCAAATTAAATTTAAATATAAAACGTTATATTTTTCTTTGCGTAAAAAAGTTCAATTTTTTTTAATAATGTAAAATACGTATTTTTTATTAGTCAATTATATAATATATATATATGTGTGTGTGTGTGTGTGTGTGTGTGTGTAATTTTTACTCTTGAAACATTTTATATTGTTTATTAACCAAGGGGCCGCAGAAAGGGGGGAGAAGACCCCTGCTGTAGATGATCCAAGAGTTAGAAATCTCGTCTCACTAAAAGTCAGTATTTCACCGTTGGGCGCCGAGTGTAGAGATAATAATGACGTGATATTAATTGTAATGGCTGATAACCTCCCTCGACCTTATCTATAAACATCCCGTTAAAACTAATTGCCTTGATGTCATATTAATGAGTAGAGCCACAGTGAATTGCAACATTTTGTTTTTGCAATATATTCAAGTGTCTGGCAACGACTTGCACGCACTTGCAAGGTCACCGACATTTATATTAGAAACACACATTTTATTACACTATAGTCGCGACTATAAGGTCTAAAAAGTGGCATCATTTCGGACCGGATAACGTAACAGCCGGACTATACGGAATCCTAGAGTAAATAATTCTCAGTATGGGTTTGCCTACTTTTATTTACTTTTAACAAAACATTTAACTTTATTTTGATATGCCCATTTTCTGATTGCAATGTAAAATAAAAAAATAGAGCAATTGTAGGGGGAGGGGGGGGGGGCAGAAAAATTAAACAAGAAAGGAATTTTAAAAATGTGAACTATACAGTACTTTATTTTGTAAATTGACCATCGGCTACAAAGCAAGAACAACAATGGAAAATAGAGCGTCAAATGGATCACATTATAAGTTCAGTAAATGTTTTATAGTGGATATGTACCGGTTTGTTTATTTTAAAACGAACTTGTTAACACCGGGCCGGATAATACAGAGGGCCGGATAATCGAGACTCTTAGTGTAAACGTTTACCCAAGACTCTACGTCCGACTGACAATTTGCACTCCAGCGAGAATAGTTCTACAGCTCAAAGAAATGGTTCAGTGCCACCGCATGTACTTTCTCGCTGCTTTATCTAAACCAGGGATAGACAAACTGCGGCCCGCCGCCTGTGTATTCATTTCGGCCCGCGGGATTAATAATTTAAATATGTTGCGTTGTGTTCAGTTATGTTTCCACCTTGACCCTCAACTTCTGTATTTTTTTTTTTGTATTTTTTTTTTTTTTGCATCGTGTCTTGCTACTTATTCGGTTTATACGCTTATGTACGTTAATCACGTTAATGGTTTTAAAGATTATGAAGGTTATGTTTAGAGGAAGTTTTCCCGCATTTGCATGGAGGGAGAGTGGAAAACTACTTCGGGGAAACCCTGGGTATAACCAACCGGGATTTGAAGGCCTATCTCCCTGTCATCGTCATTTAGTTTCGAGAATGACGCCTTAGATCGTGCGGTCACTGAAGCAGGTTATGTCGTTCATACTGGAGGTGTATGTCAATTTGGTGCATCTCCCTGTGGTCATAGTTCACTATCACCAATTGTTGTGTTTAGTAACTTCTCGCTAGATTGGGGATTGTTGATATCGGAGGAAAATAAAGGTAATCGTACTTAAAGAGAATGGACTATCTGTTCTGTTCCACGCCCCTATCGATTGCTATTATATTTTAAGATCTAGCCCGATTAAAAGGTTCCAACTATCCAAAAATAATATTTGTTATTAATTGGTAAAGGTTCAGACCTGCTCTCTCAATATTTACAACTGTCTGCTCCCGTCCTGCCCCGGACAGTTGTAAGGTCTGCAACACGCCATGCATCCAGGGTAGCTAACATGACGTGACTTACTTAGTCCTGTAGCTAAGTTGGTGTAGCTTACTATAGTCATGTAGCTAAGTTTGTGTACCTTACTATAGTCATGTAGCTAAGTTTGTGTACCTTACTATTGTCATGTAGCTAAGTTTGTGTACCTTATATAGTCATGTAGCTAAGTTGGTGTACCATACTATAGTCCTGTAGTTAAGTTGGTGTACCATACTATAGTCCTGTAGTTAAATTGGTGTACCTTACTATAGTCATGTAGGTAAGTTTGTGTACCTTACTATAGTCATGTAACTAAGTTTGTGTGCCTTATTATAGTCATGTAGCTAAGTTGGTGTACCTTACTATAGTCATGTAGCTAAGTTTGTGTACCATACTATAGTCATGTAGCTAAGTTTGTGTACCTTACTATTGTCATGTAGCTAAGTTTGTGTACCTTACTATAGTCATGTAGCTAAGTTGGTGTACCATACTATAGTCCTGTAGTTCAGTTGGTGTACCATACTATAGTCCTGTAGTTAAGTTGGTGTACCTTACTATTGTCATGTAGCTAAGTTTGTGTACCTTACTATAGTCATGTAGCTAAGTTGGTGTACCATACTATAGTCCTGTAGTTAAGTTGATGTACCATACTATAGTCCTGTAGTTAGTTGGTGTACCTTACTATAGTCCTGTAGGTAAGTTTGTGTACCTTACTATAGTCATGTAGCTAAGTTGGTGTACCATACTATAGTCCTGTAGTTAAGTTGGTGTACCTTACTATAGTCATGTAGCTAGGTTTGTGTGCCTTACTATAGTCATGTAGCTAAGTTTGTGTGCCTTACTATAGTCATGTAGCTAAGTTTGTGTACCTTACTATAGTCATGTAGCTAAGTTTGTGTACCTTACTATAGTTATGTAGCTAAGTTTGTGTACCATACTATAGTCATGTAGGTAAGTTTGTGTACCTTACTATAGTCATGTAGCTAAGTTTGTGTACCTTACTATAGTCATGTAGCTAAGTTTGTGTACCTTACTATAGTCATGTAGCTAAGTTTGTGTACCTTACTATAGTTATGTAGCTAAGTTTGTTTACCATACTATAGTCATGTAGGTAAGTTTGTGTGCCTTACTATAGTCATGTAGCTAAGTTTGTGTACCTTACTATAGTTATGTAGCTAAGTTTGTGTACCATACTATAGTCATGTAGGTAAGTTTGTGTACCTTACTATAGTCATGTAGCTAAGTTGGTGTACCATACTATAGTCCTGTAGTTAAGTTGGTGTACCTTACTATAGTCATGTAGCTAAGTTTGTGTACCTTACTATAGTCATGTAGCTAAGTTTGTGTACCTTACTATAGTCCTGTAGCTAAGTTTGTGTACCTTACTATAGTCCTGTAGCTAAGTAGAATATGGAGCCCTTGGCTCAAAGAGTCAAAGTCCTGCACGTTTAACGGACCGAGGGGGGTAATTACCGTGCACATTCTAAGCACGGGACTACATAAACACACGACTTTCAAATAAACTTGTCGTAGAACACGATGTCTAGCACCACAACACGGATCTGTAAAAGCTTAGTAAACACAGGCAAGCAAGCTGGGAGATGGTCTCCCGTACCACTCAGCTACGTCAGTTGTCAAATGTAACTTTGCTCTCATTGCACATGAGGTGAATGGGAGATTGTGACGGGTGGGTGTCTTGCACCAGGGACCTTCCTGAACCTATACATGGTTTGCTAGTGAGGAGGTGACACAAGTACGCGCAGACCGGTAGTTTGCACCGGGGACCTTCCTGAATCTATACATGGTTTGCAAGATAGGAGGTTAGTCAATTACTCACAGATGGGTTTTTTGCACCAGGGACCTTCCTTGTCCTCGACCAGTATGTTGTAGTTCCTGTCCATCTTCCAAGTTGAATAGCTCTGCAATACACTACAACTGGAAACTGCCACATAGTGATTGGCAGAATCGGATGGATAGAAACGATTCATTCGATTATTCTGAATAATCGATTCATTCGATTATTCTGAATAATCGATTCATTCGATTCTTTTAAAATTATTCAAATTAAAAAATCATTCTATGACAATAGCTGACTTGACGTGAGCTGGACGGTTCATTCTCTTACCACTCACTCCCTTGCTAGAATTGCTGAGGAAAATCGCTATCGCTATACAAGTCTTCATTTTTATTAAGTTCATTTTCAATAAATAGTCCCCATTGCTTCTAAGGATAGTTTAATACAAAGTTTAATTGGTTGTACAGTTTACAATCGAATACCAGCCAAAAATAATTCGAATGAAAATTACAAAATGATTATTTTGCTACATTACTACGTAGATTTTTTTTTCTTTCGTTTCTTTTAAATTTTACCTTCCTAATTAACTAAACGCATATAGCACGAACGGTTTGAGAGATAAATTATTTTAACGTTGACTTAAATGTATTAAGTAGATAAGCATATACTTTTTATGTATTTAATAAAACATTGCCTGGCCGTAATATTCATATCGTATTGTAATTGTATTCAATGAAATAATTTTACATTCTTATAACACAAAATATCATTATCCAGCAAAATTACGTCGTCGTTTGTCGAGTAGTAATTGTGTGTTTGATTCCACGTGAAGCTTTCAGGAGGCATATAATTGATTAATTTATTCAAATCGAAAGTATTTTATCACTTACCCGATATATATAAATAGGATTGTAAGTTTATATATTTTTGTTATGTTTAGGAAATATTAAAGGGTCAATTATTACAACTCTTTTAAACTCAAAGGGAAATGTATGTTCTTTATTTTATTATTAATCGTACACAAAAGTATTTATATTAATTGCGAGTTACTTATGTGACGCGTTCAAACATTCACTGTATAGTATTTTGTTGTGGCTATACTTTGGTCTTTGACACTGGCACAAGGAACTAAATAAAGTAATAGAAAAGTGTTGATAAGCTATTGGGAGATATGACAGCAGGGTGAAGATAATAGTAGCACAAAGAAAAACGAGCAACTAGTAACTACTTTTAGTTAGAAGTAGTAAACAAACATCCGATTATTACCGACTCTTTACTACTTCTCAAAATCATTCGAATGATTCTTTCGATTCATTCGATTATTTTTCAAAGTATCGAATGATTATTCGATTCTTAAAATCATTCGATTATAACCATCACTACTGCCAAATGGCAGGGAAAAGAGGGGGGCACAGCTGCCATCTGGCGGAGGGCGCCAAAACAAGATATTTTAACATACCCGTCGAGTTATGGGAGTTACAACACATTCACTAAATACATACATATATATATATATATATATATATATATATATATATATATATATATATATATATATATATATAAGGACTTTGGTTGAACAAAATATAAATACAAACAAGTTCGGGGAAATTTCTTCTGGAGGGATGTTTGGATACAACATATTTGGCCTGTACTAAGCATGAACAACCTTACCTGTGAAAAAACAGTTGTTCCAGTTCACAGACATATACATATTTCAGCTCAGACTGAGCGGTAGAGCACGAGAAATGATAATAAAAAAATGTACTTGAAATAAAATTTTAAAAATAAGGTAAGAAAGTTATTTATTTACTGTGTTCACTTCCTCAATGTTAAAAAAAAAAGTTCCCTGCCTATCGGGTCGGCCAGTATTACACACAATTAGGTTATACAATATTATTCACACTCGTAAATATTGATGAGGGACTCAGTGGTAGGGTTATGGTACCATTTAAGTGACCTACAAAAAAATGCTTATACATAAAATAAAGATATAATATAAAAAAAATTACAACACAAATGCTCCTCACAATAATCCGATATGGGAAACTGCGAGAATAGAGGTCCCGAGTCTTTGACACTCTTATAGGGCCGTAAACAGTAAAAAAAACCTTTTAACTCTTTTTTATATAGGTGGGGTTCCCGAAATTCAGTCACAAAATATGACTGGACTGGTCTGAGTTGAATTGAATCATGGAGAAAAAGATATAATCGCCTTTTTCTACCCTCAGAGAAAGAAATGGGCTCACCATACAAAATGTAGCTTGGGCTGCTCACGTTGCAAAGAACGGCCTAGCCCCACCGGACTATGCTGGATGGAATTTCTCCTTCTCGTAGAGCTTAGGCACACGCATACGATGTCTGCTTCATATTCTTATGGGTAACTTCCCTGTTAGAAAGTTAGTTCCCAAAAAATAAAAAATTAACTTGAGCTCGCCACGGAACCTCCGCTCACCGCCATCACTTTTTTTTTCCTCTCTCCCCTCCTTGCAGGAATCTTTCCGCCTAGACTGCTTTTTGCGCGCATCTTCCCAGAATTACCCCAAAATTGCCCGTAATAGGTGGCAAGATTCCCGCAAAATATCCAATTTCCAGTATAGCCTTCCTATAAAACGATTACAAACTTGGAAAAACCTCTAAAAATCAATATTAAAATTCTAATTTCCTAAAAACCACAAAAAAAAACATTTATCGCCTTCCTCCTGATCAAAAAAAAAACTGGCCGCCAACAAAAAAACCAACAATAATCATAAATATATATATTATTTCTCCCTCTGCCATCTCACGGCAGTAATGCTCCCCTAGCAACACGCTCGTGTGGCGAGTTCGTGAACTACTCATATAATCAAGATGGATCCCATAAAGAAATTTATAATTAATGAAAATAAACAGAAAAAGAAACCACAATGGGAACCACCTTAAATAGTTAATATCCCCGGATAAGAGCAACCAAAACGAACGTGCTGCCAAAGCGGCCATTAATCACACCACACTAATATATATTTATATAAAGAACAATTTAAAAAAATCACAATTATTATAATTAAATTACGAGATGGTAGGAATAAATTTTTAAAAATACCTCGGGAATTATTGAAAATTCTCACAGTGCCCCGTAATCTCGTAAGGGAGGTTTAAACCAAGTTAAAATCTGTTCCTACGTGATTCTAAGAAAGTTAAGGAATTTTTAATAAATCTCTAGACAGTTACAAAGACAATGTTGGTACAACTATATACATAATTGGAAAATCGGTGTCAAAATTATTTACAAACATTAAACACAATTAAGTTTAAAAAGTTTCTTCTTTTTTCTTTTATTTATTACTTTTCTTGAAATAATTAGATTAACAAATTATATTTTACAGGTCAAACGAAAGCCAGTCCTTCCTGTTCATCACTGCCAAACATCACTGATCGTCACAATACCTCATAACTGGTTGGACCAAGATTTTCCCAGACGTGAGAGTATCAAATACCGTTTTATGTATAAAACACTTCAAAATTCTCAAATAATTACACACCGTGTCATGTTGCTTGTCCTCTCTTTATTAAAACTTAATAAACTCTTATAAACATATCCATCTAGCATTTACTTACTTTACAGAATGGAAACACAAACATAGTTAGGCCTAGAATTAGATGATTTTCACCAAACCTAGTCTGGACACGGTAGGACATATTCATTATGTTCTTTAGACCTTAGTTTATAATTATAATCCTCTAAATAGTCTCTTACCTCTCTTTAAAATAAACAACCCACCAAGTGGTTGGCTTGCCTAGCTCATCAAACACAAACAAACAAATGTCACATTACAGTTACAAACTGATTCTATATGAAAGGATTGCAAAACAATTGTCATAGAAATTAATCCTGTTAGTAAAACTCTTAACAATAGCTTCCTTATGAAGTCCTGCGGTTAAACATATCACTTCACTATCCAAATAATAGTTTTTTTACAACAAAATATATACATGTTGGACACAACCACCTCTGTGCAGATAAGGTTGCTTTAGGTATGTATAACAAGACGACCTCATGTGCTTCAAAAGTAAGCTTTGCCTGCCCACTAAAATCTACATCAAACTTGTGTTCACACACACAACAAATGTATCTCTAGCCCCAGTGCCTGAACCAATACAAACACACCTGCTAGGCTCTTAACCCTAGATAGGCCTATTAAGGTGTTAAACCCCCTTATTAAAATTTAGAGTAAGAATACAAAATATAATTAATCAAAACCCAAAAATGTGACCAACTAAAACAGATATTAAATAGTAACCTACATTAGTTCAAATTAAGTATTAAAACAATATCTATAAAAGTAATAAAACTAAAATAAAATAAAATAAATACTCCATGAACTTTTAAGTACAAAAAAAAAATAGAAAAATACATATATAAATATAAAAAGAACAATGTGACGAGGCAACCCAAAACTATACTATTACTGTATACTGTCTGTCCAAAGTCAATGTCTCGTCCAGTCTGTCAAACGAACCACAGCAAAGTCCACAAGTTCTACCAGCTTCCGTCCCAATCACCAAGTGATTGATCCACGATCAAAACGAGCCATCCCAAACCTCAACCATCATTGGCGAATGAAAAAAATTAAAAAAAAAAACCAAATCTCTAAATAAACCCTAACATAAACAACAAAACCAGCAACTTGAACTTAATCTGAAAGTCTTCAGGTAGATAATTTACTTGCGGGTAGCCTGATCAAATAAATTTGCCCGCAAAAAAAGGTCATAATATATATTAGTTTTTTTTGATCAGGAGGAAGGCCATAAATGTTTTTGTGGTTTTTAGGAAATCAGAATTTTGGTATTGATTTTTAGAGGTTTTTCCAAGTTTGTATTCGTTTTATAGGAAGGCTATACTTACTGGAAATTGGATATTTGCGGGAAACTTGCCGCCTATTTCGGGCAATTTTGGGGTAATTCTGGGAAGATGCGCGCAAAAAGCAGTCTAGGTGGGAAGATTCCTGCAAGGAGGGGAGAGAGGAAAAAAAGTGACAGCGGTGAGCGGAGGTTCCGTGGCGGAGCTCCGAGTTTATTTTTTGGGAAAGAACTTTCTAGCAGGGAAGTTACCCATAAGAATATGTAGCATATATATATGCCTATATTCTTTCTCCCTGACCATCTCGCGGCAGAAATGCTCCTCTAGCAACACGCTCGTGTGGCGGGTTCTTGAACTACTCAAATAATCAAGATTGATCCCATAAAGAAATTTATAATTAATGAAAATAAGCCAAAAAAGAAACCACGATGGAAAATGACTGTAAAAAGGTAAGTAATAAAATAATGCAAAGATTAATATAATATAAAATTTCAGACATGTTTTGGTGTTTTTCCAAAGACGTAAGCTACCAGGGAACCACCTTAAATAGTTAATATCCCCGGATAACAGCAACTAAAACAGACGTGCTGCCAAAGCGGCCATTAATCACACCACAATATAATTAATATAATATATATATATATATATATATATATTATTTTTTAAATCACAATTATTATAATTAAATTACGAGATTGTAGGAATTAAAAAAATACCTTGGGGATTATTGAAAATTTAAAATTCTCACAATATTGCCATGTGATAATCAAATAGCGGATGTGTATTGGATTCACCCGGAACTAGTTTTCCCCACCATATATATCATGACTTACAAGCGCACACGTATTGTGGTGGGGTGGAAGGGGACGTGAAAAAAGGCCATTGTTTTCGCCGTTTTTATAGTAAAATATTTTTATTGTAAAAAAAAATCAAATATTTCTTCATTAGAAACAATAAAGTTTAATTTTCTCCACACAGTGATATCAACAGTTGTTGAATATCTGTCAAAGGTGTCTTGGAATTTAATGACAGATTTTTCTCTTCATTTAAAAAGTTTTTCATCTAATATCAACAAGTTCATGACACATGTTGATCTACGTTTATACTGGATAAATATTCTATTTGTTTTATTCAAAAATTGTTTTGCCATAAACACTTTACATTATCTTATTTGTTGTTATGAATCCAGCAGTTTTCTATTGTAAAATGTCAACCTTATCGATATTTGATCACTGTTAAAATTATAGAGGTGTGTGCATAAAAAGTATAACCTAATCAACATGCTTCTCTTCTTGAACAAGCCGTTTCCGAAAAGGAAATTGTAAAGCAATACAAATTCTTAAAGGTATCGTTTGTTCCCATGGTTTTGCATTTCCACCCCAAATGAAAAATGCCAATCGCCTTAACACACTGGGCCCGTGAGACCCAATTTACCTAAAGTACAAATTGACACCCGAACACCAATTCACCTAGTGTACAAATTGACACCCGACCACCAATTCACTGAGTATACAAATTGACACCCGAACACCAATTCACCTAGTGTACAAATTGACACCGGAACACCAATTCACCTAGTGTACAAATTGACACCGGAACACCAGTTCACCTAGTGTACAAATTGACACCGGAAACACCAATTCACCTAGTGTACAAATTGACACCTGACCACCAATTCACCGAGTGTACAAATGGACACCCGACCACCAATTCACCTAGTATACAAATTGACACCCGAACACCAATTCACAGAGTGTACAAATTGACACCCAACCACCAATTCACCGAATGTACAAATTGACACAAGACCACCAATTCACTTAGTGTACGAATTGGCACCTGAGCACCAATTCATTGAGTGTACAAATTGACACCAACCACCAATTCACCGAGTGTACAAATTGACACCCAGCCACCAATTCACCGAGTGTACAAATTGACCACCAATTCACTGAGTGTACAAATTGACACCCAACCACCAATTCGCCGAGTGTACAAATTTACCACCAATTCACTTAGTGTACAAATTGACACCCAACCACCAATTCACCGAATGTACAAATTGACACCCAACCACCAATTCACCGAGTGTACAAATGCACCAATCACTATGTACAATTGACACCAATTCCTAGTGTACAAATTGACCACGCACCAATTCACCGAGTGTACACTGTACAATTTTACCGCTAGCCATCGAACTATACGCGTTTTACTACCCATTCGTGTTAGCCCTGTGGACTATTTATAGCCATGGATAGTATCCGACTGATCATTTAACTATTCACGCTCACTACCTGAGAGCAAAGTGCGAGGGGAGTGGGGAGACAGTATGTTCACAGCCTGTAGCTAAAATAAATAACAATGTGAACCAGCCTGTCCTGTGTTTCATCACAACAATGTGAACAGCCTGTCCTCTGTGTTATCATCACAACAATTGAACCAGCCTGTCCTGTGTTGTCACACAACAATGTGAAGCAGCTGTACTCCAGTGTTATCACAACAATGTGAACCAGCCTGTCTCCTGTGTTATCATCACAACAATGTGAAACAGCCTGTCCTCTTGTGTTATCACAACAATGTGAACCAGCCTGTCCTCCTGTTTTATCATCACAACAATGTTAACCAGCTTGTCCTCCTGTTTTATCATCACAACAATGTTAACCAGCTTGTCCTCCTGTTTTATCATCACAACAATGTTAACCAGCTTGTCCTCCTGTGTTATCATCACAACAATGTGAACCAGCTTGTCCTCCTGTTTTATCATCACAACAATGTGAACCAGTCTGTCCTCCTGTGTTATCATCACAACAATGTTAACCAGCTTGTCCTCCTGTGTTATCATCACAAGAATGTGAACCAGCTTCTCCTCCTGTGTTATCATCACAAAATGTGAACCAGCCTGTCCTCCTGTTTTATCATCACAACAATGTTAACCATCTTGTCCTCTTGTGTTATCATCACAACAATGTTAACCAGCTTGTCCTCCTGTGTTGTCACCACAACAATGTGAAACAGCCTGTCCTCTTGTGTTATCATCACAACAATGTGAACCAGCCTGTCCTCCTGTTTTATCATCACAACAATGTTAACCATCTTGTCCTCCTGTGTTATCATCACAACAATGTTAACCAGCCTGTCCTCCTGTGTTATCATCACAACAATACGAACCATCCGGTCGTCCTGTGTTGTCATCACAACAATGTTAACCAGCTTGTCCTCCTGTGTTGTCACCACAATAATGTAAAACAGCCTGTCCTCTTGTGTTATCATCACAACAATGTGAGCCAGCCTGTCCTCCTGTTTTGTCATCACAACAATGTTAACCAGCTTGTCCTCCTGTGTTATCATCACAACAATGTTAACCAGCCTGTCCTCCTGTGTTATCATCACAACAATATGAACCATCCGGTCCTCCTGTGTTGTCATCACAACAATGTGAACCAATCTGTCCTCTTGTGTTATCACATATGACGTCACTCATGTTTGAGAGCGTAGACCCTGTACGCCCCTAGAGATTGTCCTGTCTTGCCTGGTATCTATAAAGGGTCATGATTACAAGGGACATCCTCTGCACAAGCTCATAAATTACAGGATGCAGCTTCAAATCAGGCGCAAGCCAGAGAAGATGAAATAACAGTGATCTCGGGCAAGATGAATAAGAATATTGTCTGATTTGTTGCTTATTCTATAGCAACAAATAATGTCGAGAAATTATATACCTTTCAAAAAATCTTATTGGAAAAATGTTGCTGGAATAATTTTTGTAATATATTTCAGTAGTATTCTAATAATCCAGTGTATGCCGGTATTTGTTTGTTTTATTTGTTCAAAACATTTTGAATGCATTCTTTGTTGAATATAACATGAGATAATGTATAATTATACCATAGCTAATACCTCTTGACCATCTAATTAGATCAGCGGAGTAATCTTCAAATGCCAGAAGAGATTTACCACAGAAGCTGTTATGAAATAGTTAACTGTTAATCGAGTTTTACCACAGAAGCTGTTATGAAATAGTTAACTGTTAGACGGGTTTTACCACAGAAGCTGTTTAGAAATAGCTAACTGTTAGACGGGTTTTACCACAGAAGCTGTTCTGAAATAGTTAACTGTTAGTCGCCTTTTACCACAGAAGCTGTTCTGAAATAGTTAACTGTTAGTACGGGTTTTACCATAGAAGCTGTTCTGAAATAGTTAACTGTTAGACGAGTTTTACCACAGAAGCTGTTCTGAAATAGTTAACTGTTAGACGGTTTTACCACAGAAGCTGTTCTGAAATAGTTAACTGTTAGACGGGTTTTACCACAGAAGCTGTTCTGAAATAGTTAACTGTTAGACGGGTTTTACCACAGAAACTGTTCTGAAATAGTTAAATCGATCAATGCTCATCTCGTTGCTTGGGAGCGTGAAACCAATCTGGAATCTACAAATATAATCAAACAAGAGAACAATAGAGAATAACCGGACACACATTGATAGCTTTCCACAACCAGCTAATATGGATACTCATCACTGGTGGTTACATGGTCTAAGGCGTCATCCCATCCTTCCTCGTAGGACTTTCAAATGTCATTGAGCAATGAAGTGAGTTCATTCAATCCTTACCTGGCCGACTCGCGACAGTAGTATAAAGAGAACTAATTGATATTCTTGTGTCCTCCCTTGCCATTAACTATGTTATGATTCACCCTAGATGAATTATGCATTCTCTCCCTTTACACCTTGTCATTATTCCTGTTCACTTTTCACCTGTCTCTTTTCATAGGGTCACTGCTTCATTTTGTCCCTTATATGGAATGCGGTGTTACTGTGGATTCACACGTTCGCTGAAAAACTAGCGCAGAACAGAAACGTAGTCACATGACGAGCTGTAAGCCAATCACAAGATTTCCGTCTTATAGGCGTGAGCTGTTCCGCTGAAACCCGCCTCGGTGGCCTAGTTAGCTAACGTTCTAGTTTCATATTGAGCTAGACTACCGATAACGGGGAGATCGAGATTCGAATCTCGCTCGGGTAGACTGAGGGTGGTTTTTCTTAAATGGTTTTACACTCTCCCTCCACGCAAATGCGGGTTTACTTCCTTTATATCCAACCTTCCCAATTCCTAACTTTCTAGCGTAAATAGTACTTAAGTGTATAACCCGAACGGGTAGTAAGACGCTGAAGTTCAACTTATCTCTGCTTAGTCCGCTCTGTCTGAAAAGCTCGACAAAGGAGAACCAATTGAATCTCAGAACCAGCTGTAGCCATCTACAAGCATGACAATAAAGATACGAATGAAATAAAGGAATTAAAAGAAGAAAATTAAAACAAAAACTAATCTATTCCTTTAAAAGGTAGAAGAAAACTAAGCTGTTTTCTTTAGAAAGTAGAATAAAATGGCTTACGATGGACAGGATGCAGTCTGATATCATCTCCATGCTTTCACGAGCCTTTCCGCAAGCGTGGCAGCATGGCGGCTTGGCGGATGTTTTGGCCGTTGGACGCACGAGATGGAAAATAACTTCATATCGCCAGTCGACGCGTTCTGGGAAACACTCTCTCCTCTACCCCCCCCCCCCCCCCTTACCATCCATTGATCCCTCCGTTTGGTTCGTTCCCGAGTTAGACCAAGAGTATAAAACATGGGAACCCGTGTGCCACATAACTGCACTTCTTTGTAAAATTTCGTCGAAGGAAGAACTTCTGAACTAATCTCCAGCGCCACTGATCCTGGTGGTCACAATGGATCAGGAGTCGGACTCACTGCCACGTCGCAGAAGAAGCCTCGCCAGATCCGATTATATCTCCGACTTTGAACACTATGTCCTTCTGACATAGTTTGTTCTGTTGTAAGAATGTTTTATGTGTATTTCAGACAATAGCTGAAGTTATGCTCTATAGTTATGTTTTTATGTCCTTCTGACATGTTTGATTTTTAGTCTGAATAATTGATTATGTTGTATGTCCTTCATACATGTTTTATTTAGCCAAATAAACTAATTAGTTAATACCTATCGTCAGATTGTCTGGCTATATTTTTCTTATGTCCATTTGACATAGCTTAAATACGGGGGCTTTGAGCTCTATATATAAGGAGGACCAGGTGGTCAAGTTTTTCCAATCCATGTATTCATTTAACTATTCTGAGTGCTTATGGCACAGTAATGTTTCGTAACGCCCTAAACGGCATGTTCACATGTTACATATTTGTATGGCTACAAGCAGTTTGTCTACGCCTTTTGTCTAGGACCTAGTTAGGTCAATGTCACACTACTTCTTTTTGGCGGATAGTATTTCCTTTCGCTCCATGTTGGCGCCTCGTTTGGCTATATATTTAATATTAGATTGTACTAGCTTTGTTGCATACCCCAGGGTATGGGTAGTTGTTTACATGTACTATTGAATGCTCCGGCAGTACCCACCGGGAAAAGACCGGTACTACATGGTGTTGACTCCTGACTGTTAGCCATCTGTATCTATATAATAGATCGTCCATTTACTGTTCATTATTTAGAGTATTTCTGGGACTCTTCTTTAATTTAACTCAAGCTTGCTAGCTTGACCCATATTTAACCTAGTAACTCTAAAACTATAGGATTTACAGTAGTGTTATTTATTAGTTACTCTTTCACTATGTTTTCTGTTTAGACCCTTCTGGCTGTCGTCTGGCGTAAGTCCGACTAACTTTGTGCTCTTTCTACTTAACTCCCTTTTAACCGTAACTGTATTGTTTTAGACACTTATTCTCCCGAGCTACGACAAGGTCTTATATTTGTGGAGTTGCTAAATTCTACCAAATGTTCAATCTAAAGATGTTGTTTTCCTTTTTGCTTTGAATTTATACTTGATACTCCGAACTGATATTTCTAACACTATATACTGTACCCGATATTTAACTTTAAATCTTGTTCTTCTTCTGTAAACCTTTATCTTATCTTATTTTTTTGTTATAATAAATTTATTTCTGTTACTTAAGTATTATTCTATGTTCCAGCAACATGATCCCTTTTATTTACCTTGTACGAGTTATCGTTACCTCCTCTACATATTAGAGTGAAGGGGAAGCAACGATTCAAGACATACACCCTTGCGCGTCACAGCCATCTTATATCAGTGCGCGTGTGCATTTGACAACGCATGCGCTCTACAGCCAGAAGCCAGCAGACAGCTTCATTGTTGGTTTTTGTGAGGAGATTTGAAATCAAATAACCCGTTAATGGAAAGTAATGGATTGGGCTACGTCCACGACACAGCATTATAATATGAAAACATACATCGGTAAAGTTATCTAAGATACGGGTATATATTTATCCACTAGAAAATAAAATATGGTGATAATCAGCTGTTTTAAGTTAGCACTGCATTGCATTATGGGTCAACTTCAAATGTAGTAAATTACTGCGCAGATTCTGTTGTCCATCTCATCATATAGACTCTTGTTACACTTTATTCTGTGAACCCAGTTAAAACTTATATTGCAAGTACTTGTAGATTAATCAGACCTTTAATTTTAAATTGATTATTTTAATTATTAAAAACTGGGTCGGAAGAACTAAAGTGAAGAGATTTTTTCCCTGTCTGAAATAAAGAAAAGCGATGCTCAGGGTAGTCGAGTATTTCTGCTAGTATAAAAAATTAAATAAAATTAACACACAAAAATTGAAAAATTATAAAGAAATAAATACTAAAAAAAATGAAGGAAGTGACTGTCGTGGAAAACTTTTTAAGTGTACCCTGAAATCCGAATATATAGAATTTAGGAAAAACCATGATGTGAGTCCCCCTCCCTCCAAACTCAACTATCGCACCCTCGAACCCTCGGAGGCTTATAATTGGTGTTACATGTAACTGTTTGAATCTTGATAACACGGTTTATAAATAATACAACATTTATCTGCTGATGGAAAAATGAGAGGTCACAAGGTTGATTTCGTGTCAAGGGTCATAGTTATCAGTTCTAGAAGAGGTCAAGGTCAACAATGAAAAAATCTTGTACTGGTCAGGGGTGACAACACAGTTTACAACTGTGTTCTGTTGTCTGACAACATAGAGACCACTGTTGACAACACCAGTTTACAACTGTGTCCTGTTGTCTTACAACATTAAGACCATTGTTGACAACACCATTTTACAATTGTCAGGTGTCGTTACCTGACCTACCAAAGACAATGACAGACCTCGACATATAATGGAAGTCTCAAAATGGCGGAGTTGTCCTTGAAAGTCGAAACACGACAGACGTGATATTCTGTCAAAGCCACCGAGGCAACAAGACCTGACCACATCTTTTTTTTTTTTAGTATCCACGTGATTGTCGATAATTGTTCATTGTCAGTTGTAAGTTGTCATGCAGATAACGCCAGGATGTGATAGCGAATCAGATAAACATACCTTGGTACGCGTCTTGGAACATTTGTGAGCTTGTTTGGTGGCCAGATTCATTCAAACCAATATTCAACAATGTTAACGTGATTAGTATATAATCGTATAACATGAAAGGGTAGTAAGACGCGGTGCTAAAAATAAAATAAAATATATAATCCTTCCTGAACAATTTAATATAATTAGAGTTGTAGGCAGGGGTGGACTAGGCCGCCGTAACTACTTTAGACTAAAATAAAATTATCAATTAATTTCTAAATTATTATTTTTAACGAATTATAATGAAAAGTGATAAAGTCTAAGGTTGCCCAGAATACAAAATTTATGAAGAGATGCGTTGACAATAAATATGAACCCGTCCTTTTTGTTGTTTATAAACAATCTCTTCAGCCAAACCGTAAAATCATATTTTGTTTATTGAATACTGACTGTTTAGATTTGTAATCTACACCAGTATAGATGGAAGATCATTTTAAAAACTTATATACAGGCAGGGTGTATATTTATTGGTGTCAAATATTCTAGGGCGTATTTACATCAACCAGAACTTATGAAAAGCTAATACAAACATGGGTTTAGAAATACTTATTTATAGAGTTACTAAAGGTTTTCCTCAAAGATGGATTAGTCGTGGGACGAATCCATTCGATCAGAATTGATCGCAGTGGATTTTTATCTCTGGTTACGTTTAATAAAGTTCATTATCTACTCAACTCTAGTGCCTCATGTTGACGTTATAAAAGAGCTTATCGTAAATGGATGTGGAACTAAAACAACGTAACACCCCAGAGGTGTACTCAACAGAGAAGGCCTACGACCAAACATGGGATGTGACGCAGGCTCAGAGAGTGCATCGAAACAGGACACAACAATGTAACATTGTGTTATTGTTTATGTTAAACTTTGTCTTATTTAGTTGCATTACCTGTTCGGTTGGTTTGATTATTAATTGAATAGTAACATTTATCCTAGCTCAGAAACTAAACGTTTCTAGACCCATGTTTATATGGACTTTGCTTAGTATTTGTTGGATGTGAATACGCCTCTAGAATATTTGACACCAAATTAATACACATCCTGTACATAAACAATATACTCCCGGCTATTTTTTAACAATTTCTAAGCATTTTTGCTCATGACGATTAAAAGCAGGAACTAATGACTAATGTATTGATTAGGGACGTAACAATCGTCTTTGTAGCGGAAATAGTCTTGAGATTAAACTTAAAAGTGTATATATAAGCACAAATGGAGCACAATAGAGTGACGAGAATATAATTTGGTTATGTTGTGTTTTTTTCGATATATGGCGGGTAATATTGAGCTTAAGTTGACCCGCCATATTAAAAGTTTCACTTAAAGTTCTAATTTTGGAGCACAAACAAAGCACAAACAAGTACAAACAAAGCACAAACTAATGGTATGAAGATAGTTTGATCGTATTGATTTTTTCAAAATGTTACGGGCTAGCTTGTACTAAAGTTTTCTACAGGTTACGGTATGTATAAGGAAAGTTCAAGTTGGTCCACCACATTAATTGTTATCTAAAATGCCCAGTTTCAGAACACAAATATTCATGTTCTGGCACATATGAGCACAAATATAGCACAAACGATGCAATGTGGTGGGCCAACTTGGGTTCGTGGCCGCAGTGTGAGGGAGAAGAGAGTATGTGTGTTCATTTTATATTTCTAAATATTCCTCTTGGTCTAGAATTTAAACAATATCAAGTAAACACTCTAACAAACAATGTGTGGACAGTAGATAATTCCGTTACGTTGCCGAGGTCACCATATTTCGTGTAATTCTAATGATTACCTCAACATAAACCTCAACATCAAAAGGTTACCCAGGAAGTTAAACAATAGGTTCGCCCAAAAGCGGCCAATCTACTCCACATTGTGTAACATGCTCTTTGGAGGCCGATAATTAATATGAATAGAAATAATTAGTTTTTATCAATATAAATTACTGTGCTGATAAAAATGGAATAAATATTCCACCGAGACTAACAACATGTAAAACAGGTTTAGTAATGTTCGGACAGGTTTAGAAAAGTTTCATTTCGAATTTTACTACACACGAGTTTGCTTTTTTAATTTATTTATTTGAGGTATTTAACGTGCGCTTTCTGAACCGACTGATTATATCAGAACACGAGAATTTCTATGAGCGAGAGTGAAAGGGCCTACTAATTTTTCCCGGGAAAGGTATTTGCACATAGCGTACAGTTTTTGTTTGTTTTTCACAAGACACAATCCACTTGAAACCGACGGATTTACTTCCCCTCCGAAGGAAAATGTGCTGCGGATTTTTATCCCTAAAGAAAAATCCGTTGACCTCGGCTGGGTTTGAACCCACGAACATCGGATCCTGAGACGACCCTAAGATAATTGAAATAGATTTTTAATTTATTCCACCTCGTATCACTACTCGTCAAGACTTCCTGTATAACTTGTTTAAGAATATTCTTTTTAAAAAAGAAGAAAAAAGCGTATTTCATATTTACCCATGAGAGATGTATCTACAGTAGCACCGTGGCTTCTTTGGTGCTGACTGACAGCTCACAGCTAACTTCTGCCGGCTTTGAAATGTTTATTATTATTATTATTATTATTAATTAGCACCGCGTCTTACTACCCGTTCTGGTTATACGCACTTACGCTAATGTGTAATGGTAGGGTGATTGTGAGATGAAATGAAGGACCTACAGTTTAACGTGGAATCCGAACCACGGTGGAGGCCTGGCATTCCCCACATTCACGAGATGTCTTGTCAGAGGTGTAGGAAGGGTTTGGAAATCAGATAAATCTGTGCCGGGACCGAGGATTGAACCCCGGCCGCCAGCACAGAAGTCTGACACCTTACCCCTAGACCACCAGGTAACCTTTGAAATGTTACCAGACCAAACTATGTATCCTTACGCCAAACCATATGATCTGCAAAAACATATGTTTAGCAGCTGTCAGAAGCTGTGAGCTGTCAGTCAGCACCAAAGAAGCCATGGGGCTACTGTAAGCATTGTGCACAAATCTTAATTCTGCCATAATAGAGACATACTGTAGTTATTAACAATAAACTTTGTCGCTTTATCCCCCATCGTCACCTCGGAAAATGTCGCGTAATCATTCAAATACGAATACACTACACAAATTTCTGGCATATCTTAGTCTTTTCTTTTCCCTTTCACAAGCCTCGCGCGGGCCGGGGGCTGAGCTGGGCCTGGTATGATGAACGCTCTTAAGGGCCCTGTCTCAGTGTGAGAGAAATTAACGTTTAGACGTTCAGCTCTAACGCAATATTTAATTCTACTATGAGTTATTTCAAAACATAGTTCATGCTAAAAAAAAAGTCGAAAAATTCCAATAGGTCTCTTTTTCCTTAACAATCCTATGATTTGAGTTTTATTAATATAAACAAATGTGTGAAAATGTGACATTAGCCCATATTTAACGTCTATTTAATCAAATTTACGGAGCTGAGAGACCAGACTTGAGAAAAAGGGCTCTAGATTTATCCTTCCTCTAACAAATACAGTAACTTGTTGATATTTGAGAAATAGCTGCGAGCTTTACTCTTTACCTTGAGCTGCTCGACTGCTGAGGACGGGGAGATCGAGGTTCGAATCTCGGTCGGGTGAACTAGGGGTGGTTTTTCCTAAATGGTTTTCCACTCTTCCTCCACGCAAATGCGGGTTCACTTCCTCTTATTCAACCTTCCCAATTCCTAATCCATTAGAGTAATTAGTACTTAAAGCGTATAACCCGAACGGGTAGTAAGACGCGGTGCTAAGTATTACTCTTTACCTTGAGATAAGAAGTTTCGTAGTTTTATTTCCCCTCCTTATAAATGACATGACAAAGGGTGGTTGTAGGTGAAGGGTGAAGGAATAAGTGGGTTCAGAAATACGACAAAAGACCATCGTATTTTAAACCATGTGCCCTGACAGTGATTGATACCTTAAAACTGACCTAGATGGCCACCTTAAGATCACCGAAACTTTAAAATCGTCTATCCAACATAATCCAGTAAAAGTTTGGACATCCCTGGCAATAAAATTCTATATCAAAACACCAAATTACTACAAGAAGGTACTTGTTTTGTCTGGTTTGGATTTATCCGAATTAAAAAGCTATAAAGGCGACACCCACACAGAAAGAGTATTCCTTAACTGCCCTTGTTGTACAACGTAAATATGATAAGAATGAACTTTTCAACGTCATGTTGAAGAGATAATTTCAACTTAAGTGAAGGTTTCTGAGTGTCAGGTCAAGGACTTGGTAGCCTTTTCAACAACAGTTACTATCAGATTATTTGTATTGATTACTATCAGAAGAGGTTTTTTTTGGCGCTTATAAAATTATCGGCGTCATTGAGCTTTCCTGGAAAACTTGAACCATATCCTAATGTACTGGTTTAATGTAGCTACAACTTGTGAATGTGGGGAATGCCAGGCCTCCACCGTGGTTTGGATTCCACGTTAAACTGTAGGTCCTTCATTTCATCTCACAATCACCCTTCCATTACACATTAGCGTAAGTGCGTATAACCCGAACGGGTAGTAAGACGCGGTGCTAATAATAATACTAATAATAATAATACTAATAATAATAATTTAATGTAGCTGTCCGACGTATTTCTTTACAAGCTTGCCCAAGAAGTGTTCAGGTTGCTACAATCTACATAAAATGATCTCAAAACTCAGGACTATGAGCACCAGCAATCTATTATAGGATGTAAAACACCTTTTTGGAAAAAACTCCATAAGTAGCCCTTCTTGCATCAGGCTAAACACGTTAGATACAGGGGCTATCTTATCTTTGAAACAGTTTTTTTTATCTATAACAGATACCATTAGAAGAACTATTTTACTCAAGGAATGTTCCCAAACCAAGCAATAAACCCAGTTCCCCCATTTCTCACCTACGTTAAGATTATTTTTTTAAAATTCTTTAGTGACGTAATTATGTAAATTCCATTATTTAATCGTGTGAACACATTTTTTTAAATTGAAGTATACCGTGATTAAATAGGCCATCAAAGCAAACCCGCAAGGCTAGATAAAACATCCATTATCGTCTTTATTGTCATTTTAATCATTGTTGAAGTACCTTCGAATTGTAATTCCGGTAAGTCCCAGATACCAAGATACACAGAACAACAATGACTTGATTGAGTGTGTAGTCGATAATACGTCAATGAGAGAAAGATATCATCTGGCAGCTGACAATCAACAAACAACAAACAATTGCCTGGCATTGGCAACCAACACTTAGCTATGTAATACAGGGGAGTAGGAATAGGAGGGGAAATAGAAGCCGTCTGCACCTAAACTACAGCCTAACATTTTCAGTGGGTACTTATAGAACATTTAGAGAATTCATCTCATAACTCCATGGAGAATTCATCTCATAGCTCCATGGAGAATTCATCTCATAGCTCCATGGAGAATTCATCACATAGCTCCATGGAGAATTCATCTCATAGCTCCATGGAGAATTCATCTCATAGCTCCATGGAGAATTCATCACATAGCTCCATGGAGAATTCATCTCATAGCTCCATGGAGAATTTATCTCATAACTCCATGGAGAATTCATCTCATAACTCCATGGAGAATTTATCTCATAACTCCATGGAGAATTCATCTCATAACTCCATGGAGAATTCATCTCATAACTCCATGGAGAATTCATCTCATAACTCCATGGAGTCAGCCCACACTCGAACCATACCGACAGAGTGGTCACCGTCTGTTAGCGAAGATAGCCCTTATCTCCGTGGATAGAGGGTATCATTTGGTTAATACAACAACGGCCCCCCAAACCACTAATCTCAATTTTCTAGACTGGATTCCGTTAATTTTCCATTCAAATAGATCCTCAATTGTCTAAATCGACCTTGTTTCAGATACACTGCTTTCACATAGAAGAATCTGGAGTGGCAGGAATCGAACCCGGGACCTCTGGAACTGTCAGCCAGGAAATCTGACCACTAAGTCTTAGAGGTGGTCAACGTTTGATAACACACACATAAATATTCATGAGGTAGTGCGAAGCTTCAAAATGTCCTTCAGTATGCCTCACCAACATGTTATAGTCATTATTAAACAGTGTTTTGACACCGACTAGTCATTAAATGATATTATTTAGCTTAAGCAGAGATAGTTGCCATTAAAAAAAAATCTAAACCCTTTTATTAACCTGGGTGAAGTTAATAGCTGATTTAAAAAATAAAAAGTAGACCTAATGCTATGTACAAGGAGGTAGAAAGATAATTTTATACGGGGGGTCCTCTAGAAAATGTTAGTATACCTATAGACAATATAATCATTTATACGTATATATGGACACCCCATAGGGAGCGTCTATATAATTCTAGGGGGGTCCGGTCCCTTGTTTGTGTGACAAACCCCAAAACTTTACTTCTACTTCGCATTTGTTATATATATGGTAGGAATATGACATGTAAATAACCTGTAGAAAGAAATTAAATTGTTTATAAGACATACAACCATTTATAATTATTATTATTATTATTATTATTATTATTATTATTATTATTATTAGCAACGCGTCTTACTACCCGTTCGGGTTATACGCACTTACGCTAATGTGTAATGGTAGGGTGATTGTGAGATGAAATGAAGGACCTACAGTTTAACGTGGGATCCGAACCACGGTGGAGACCTGGCATTCCCCACATTCACAAGATGTGATTAATACACTTCTTGTCAGAGGTGAAGGTAGGGTTTGGCAATAAGATTAATCTGTGCCAGCACCGAGGATTGAACCCCGGCCGCCAGCACAGAAGTCTGACACCTTACCTCTAGACCACCAGGTCACCCAATTACTCTAATGAAGTAGAGATGAGGAAGAAAGTATTTTAGAGGTAATCCACTCGCATTTGCGTGGAAGCAAATTAATAAGCAATTAAGGTGGGGTAGAGAGGTCCCTCTGTAGACCCAACCGGGATTCGAACCCCAATCTATCCATCATCAGCAGGCCAATCTAACATTAGAGTGACGCCTTCTTAGACTAGTCGGCCACTGAAGTGAGTCTGCAAATAATTAAGTTGCAAAAAAAAATTTAAGTTGTAAAATCTGGTAACAATGTATCGTCATTGCAAGCGAATAGTATTATTAATTTATTTTAATATTTTTATATTAACTTTTGACTCTACCTGTACTTAGGCTAGTTCACTAGTTCCATGTAGCGGTTCCTATCATTTTAATTATTTACTGCGCTACATTTCATAGAATTATATTACCAACATTGTCCAATAACATGAACATAAAAACTGGGGGTGGACTTCCTCTCAATTATAGATTTACCTTCCCCACACCTTTACTACAATAGATTAAACAAGTTTGAGGTGTAAAACGTGATCTATATGGATTGTAGGTGACCTGGTGGTCTAGGGGTAAGGTGTCGGACACCTGTGCTGGTGGTCCGGGGTTCAATCCTCGGTCCCGGCACAGATTTATCTGATTGCCAAACCCTTCTTTCACCTCTGACAAGACGTGTATTAACCACAACTTATGAATGTGTAGAATACCAGGCCGCCACCGTGGTTCGGATTCCACGTTAAACTGTAGGTCCTCCATTTCATCTCACAATCACCCTACCATTACACAGCGTAAGTGCGTATAACCCGAACGGGTAGTAAGACGTGGTGCTAATAATAATTTCAATTTCAATTTCAATTTCCTTTATTATAGTGCTGGCCAACAGTCGTAAGACCTATAACAGGCCAGCACTGAAAAGTACACACGTACATACCTTACAATACATATATTTACACACGAAAAAATGATAGACAAAAAATGGCTAAATAATATTATATACTGATGAATAGTTACGAGATAAAAAAAAGTAGTTAATAATAAAAAGAATAAAAAGTAACATTAAAAACAAATAACTAAATAGTAAGCAGTAACATTATGCAAAAAATAGATCAGAATATTGTAAGTTTAAATAATATAGGCAAAACCTCTACATGATAAATTATTGATAAGGGATTTCCTTAAATAACTCTCTGAGTTTAGTTTTCCTTGTATGATAAAAGTCGAGTTCGACAAATCTAGAATTGGCGCTATGGATACAACGATCTATAGGGCTCATATTATAAGAGCTTTCGAGAAAAAACAATTTAGGATTACGAGAAGCTCGAGAAGGGATATGAACGCCTACCTGATCAAGGGCAAATTTGCAAGAAATGTTGTTATTGAAAATATTAAAAACAAAAAGGGCATCACAATAAAGTCCACGCGATAATAATAATAATAATAATAATAATAATAATAATAATAATAATAATAGTAATTATCATATATTCGTTTAACCTAAACAGGTAGAAAGAAGCAGGGATAAAAAAAAATATAGATGAATTTTATACAATTTTTAAAAATCAATACAAATATTAAAGTGCATTAATTTGAACAAATATGTGATGAAATCAGACGTTAATATTATCCCGGATCGGAGTAATGTGGTTAGTTGATTCTAAACTTTCACTTCCGTTACGATATAAAGGCATTGTTAGACGTGAACATTGTTTCAAACAATAACCATACAAATACAACAATGATAATAGTATACCATATTCATTCAGTACATTAAGGTGGGAGCGAAGGTGATACGAAAAAAGGTAATTGATTGTGTAGTGTTGATATTAAAATAATGTATTGGTAAAAATAAATAAAATATTGCTCCAGTAAAAACATAGAGTTTAATTTTCTTCACATGGTGATATCAACAATTGTTGAATATCTGTCAAGGGTGTCCTGGAATTTAATGACAACCTTTTCTTTTCGTTTAAAAAGTTTCTCATCTAATGCCGTTTATGCTCATGATAGATATTCAACAAATTGTTGATATCAGCGTGTGGAGAAAAATAAATTTTATGTTTCTAATGGAGAAATATTTTATTTATTTTGGCCAAAATAATGTTTTTCTATAAGAAAAAACCTCCAAAAACACTTACCATTTCTCCCGTCATAACAATATTCGAGTTTAACAAAGATGTATCAAGATGACCAGCTAGTATATACTACAGTTTTGGATTTTCAGTTTAAATTGTTAAAAAAAAGTAATCTAGATATAACTTCTGTAATAAATGTTTCTTCCACTCGTGAATGAATCTAACCGACAAGCAACAAGTCTTGTTTGATATCTGCCTCTATCCAATGACCCAGTTAGTGTAGACTCACCTGGTTTGGGAGGGTCATATGGGTTGTAGGTTGACATTTCAAGATCAGTCTTCATTGTTGCAGCGGTCAATATCAGCACAACAATCACTGGTTCAACTGTCAACACCGCGTGTCAGAATACTACTGACAATCACTGGTACTACTGTCCACCACGCGTGTCAGACCACTACTGACAATCACTAGTACAACTGTCCACCACGCGTGTCAGAATACTACTGACAATCACTAGTTCAACTGTCCACCACGCGTGTCAGACCACTACTGACAATCACTGGTACTACTGTCCACCACGCGTGTGGGACCACTACTGACAATCCCTAGTACAACTGTCCACCACGCGTGTCAGAATACTACTGACAATCACTAGTTCAACTGTCCACCACGCGTGTCAGACCACTACTGACAATCACTGGTACTACTGTCCACCACGCGTGTCAGAATACTACTGACGATATAACTCAAGATACTGTTGAATATGTTTGAGCAGATTGTAATAAAACACAGCTAACGTATGACGACTAACTTTAGAAATAAGGCCTTTTATTAAAGAATCATCATAAAAAAATATGAAATCATCACAACAATACAATTTTTACTTGGAATATTTATCTCTTATTGCAGTATCCAAAAATGAAATAGGAGATCATTGGAAATAAGTGGAAATACCCCTTTTTAAATGACTAAATCATTTACTTTCCCCTTTTACTAAGGAATCATCATAAAAAATATGAAAGCATCACAACAATACAATTTTTACTTGGAATATATGCCTCTTATTGCAGTATCCAAAAATGAAATAGGAGATTATTGGAAATACTCCTTTTTTAAATGACTAAATCATTTATTTCCCCCCTTTTTTTTGGCAATTCAATTTGGAATTAAAAGTCTGTGTCTATACAACTATTATAAAATATGGGAAATTCTTAAGATCTCTCTTAACCCTTGATGTATTAATAATCTATTTCTAGTAGATGGTTAAAAGATTCCACGTTTAATTCTTCACAGCAGGGTGTTATAATTTGACGTTAAAGTTTTATATCTAAATAACTACTTATTGGCAAATAAAAATTGTTAGCGTGTTTCATAATCCTCCATGAAATAAATTTAACATATTAGTTGAATATAACATTACAATAGGATATTGAAATTTTCCATAGTTTGGTAACAATTTGGCTGAAAGCGTCCAGTATCCAAACAAACTCAATGAGAAATTTGAAATTACTTGGTTTTATCTTTTTTAATAACAATTTTTTACCGCGTCAGGTTATGCGCTTATGTACTAAATTACGTTAATATGTTATGGATGAGGATGGTTGAATTTAGAGGAAGTGTACCCAGATTTGCGTGGAAGGATAGTGGAAAGTCATTTAGGATAAATCACTCACAGTTCACTCGGCTGAGATTTGAACCCCAATCTTCCTGTCATCAGCAGTCCCAGTCTATCCTGAGGGCGGAGCTTTAGAACGTGCGGCCACCTACAGTAGCCCCATGGCTTCTTTGGTGCTGACTGACAGCTCACAGATTACTTCCGACAGTCAAAATTTAGGTATATACCTAAATTTTCACTCTGAGAAGCGAAAGCTGCTAAACACATGTTTTTGCAGATCATTAGGTTAGGCGTAGGGATACATAATTTGATCTGGTAACTTTTCAAAGCCGTCAGCTGTCAGTCAGCACCAAAGAAGCCATGGGCTACTGTAGTTGGGTTTCACACTTGTCGGAATATATTTGATGTAAACTCCCTTAGACGGCTATTTGGAGGAACCCCACAATTTGTACAAGAGAAGATACTTCAAGGAATGTAAAACTCAGAATGTACAAAACAATAATTTTACCGGTTGTTCTATATAGGTGTGAAACGTGCTTTCTTACCTTAAACGACGAAAATAAAATTAGGATGTTCGAAAACAAGGTACTTAGGAAGATATTTGGTCCAAAAAGGGTGAGGCTACTGGGTATTGGAGGACGTTAATTAATGACGAGTAACATACCCTGTACTCGTAGCAAGCCATTGTTAGGACTATCAAGTCTTGCAGGTTATGGTGAGCAGGACATGCAATACGAATGGGAGATTCTATAACTGTGTTCAGGGTAGTGACTGGAAAACCCAGTGGGAAGATACCATTGGGAAGACCTAGACGCAGATGGAGAATAATATTAGAGTGGTCAATGGAAGTAGTAGGGTGTAATGAGGTGGACTAGAGAGAACTATCTCAAGATAGGGAAAGGGTGTAATGAGGTGGACTGGATAGAACTAGCTCAATATAGGGATAGGGTGTAATGAGGTGGACTGGATAGAACTAGCTCAATATAGGGATAGGGTGTAATGAGGTGGACGGTTAGAACTATGCAATATAGGGAAAGGGTGTAATGAGGTGGACTGGATAGAACTAGCTCAGGATATGAATAGGGGCTGTAATTATGGTGAGAGACTGGATAGAACTAGCTCAGGATATGAATAGGGTGTAATGAGGTGGAGCGGTTAGAACTATTGCAAGATAGGGAAAGGGTGTAATGAGGTGGACTGGATAGAACTAGCTCAGGATATGAATAGGGTGTAATTAGGTGGAGTGGATAGAAACTAGTCTCAGGGATATGAATAGTGGTGTAATGAGGTTGGAGCAGGTTAGAACTAGCTCAATATAGGGATAGGGTGTAATTAGGTGGACTGGATAGAACTAGCTCAATATAGGGATAGGGTGTAATGAGGTGGACTAGATAGAACTAGCTCAATATAGGAATAGGGTGTAATGAGGTGGACTGGATAGAACTAGCTCAGGATATAGAATAGGGTGTAATGAGGTGGAGCGGTTAGAACTAGCTCAATATAGAGATAGGGTGTAATGAGGTGGACTGGATAGAACTAGCTCAATAATAGGGATAGGGGTTTAAATGAGGTGGACTAGATAGAACTAGCTCAATATAGGAATAGGGTGTAATGAGGTGGACTGGATAGAACTAGCTCAGATATGAATAGGGTGTAATGAGGTGGACGGTTAGAACTAGCTCAATATAGAGATAGGGTGTAATGAGGTGGACTGGATAGAACTAGCTCAATATAGGGATAGGGTGTAATGAGGTGGACTAGATAGAACTAGCTCAATATAGGAATAGGGTGTAATGAGGTGGATAGTTAGAACTGGCTCAATATAGGGATAGGGTGTAATGAGGTGGAGTGGATAGAACTAGCTCAAGATAGAGATAGGTGGCGTACTTTTGTAAGTGCGGCAAAGGACGTTCGAGTTCCTAATGGCATAAAGTAAGTAAGAAGAGACTTCCATCATCAAGTTATAAAATCACAATGGGTTGATCAGTTTATTTGTATCTAGTCTTACCTCGTTTATAAAATGGCCAGTTGAAAGGACAGCACTACGCATGCTCACCACGATAAGTTCTGGTACCTCATCATCGCCAAAGCCTCATGTCGACAAGGGAAGTATCTCTGAGAAAAGGGGAAAGAACAAATGCTTGAGTCATGTGACACAGATCAGCACCTGAACTTTGTTGATAGCATTTTTTCTCCCATGGGAACTCACATAAGAAGCCATTTCCATCCAGTTTTTTCACTCAAAATCAATTCTGTCCTGCACATAGGAGGGAATATCCACTGCTGGTCAGTTCCCATGAGAAGTCACAACGGTGTACCCCATGAGGGTAGTTCAAATCGGGATATATTTATTTCCTTTATTGGATTTTCTTTTATCACAATCCATGGTACCAAGTTTCTAGTACCGTACATTTTTATGCTTAGTCATTTGACACATTTTCTCAGTCGGTAGAGTTTCCGCCTACTGAACTAATGGTCCAAGGTTCTATTCCCGGTATGCATAGGCATCAGGGCTATGAAGAGCATGAATACATTGTCCCACTTCCCCTCTGATCTCTTGCTGAATTGGGGGAAAGTTTTATGAAAAATTGTACAATGATTTACTTATGATTCTTGCGACCAGTAACATTGAAAAATCTTGATTGGACTCATTCTTTGTATGCATGGATTAATCATTCTTAACATACACACATGAGTCCAACGAGTTGTTAATATAGTGCTTAGTAGCTATAAAAGAAAGTAGTATGTAAAATATGTGTATCATCTTTATAGGGAAACCTTTGATTTAAATAGTTTCCGATGTTTTTATATATTAAATTATTAATTTTTATTTGAACCATCAGTTAAGGAAGAGAAATATAGATCAGGCTGAAATAATTATTATTGTAATTATGTTAATGAAATTTGAATATCACCGGTTGCTAAATATAACTTTTTTTAACGCTAGAACAAAACATTTGTCTTTATTTTGTTAGGGTGACCTGGCTGTCTAGGGGTAAGGTGTCAGACTTCTGTGCTGGCGGCCGGGGTTCAATCCTCGGTCCCGGCACAGATTTATCTGATTACCAAACCCTTCCTTCACCTCTGACAAGACATCTTGTGAATGTGGGGAATGCCAGGCCTCCACCGTGGTTCGGATTCCACGTTAAACTGTAGGTCCTTCATTTCATCTCACAATCACCCTACCATTACACATTAGCATAAGTGCGTATAACCCGAACGGGTAGTAAGACGCGGTGCTAATAATAATATATTTTGTTTTTATTATTTTTAAACTTTTTACCTACTTTCATCTTTGATGAAAACCTCTGTAACGGTGTTACAAGCCACGAGTCATAATTTGGTAATAGATTATAACACTCATCCTTCCACCCACCTTAGCTCACACTTCCACGCGCCATTTCCAACTACATATTTCAAGGTCACACGTCAACTTCAAACTGAAAAGGGCAGTGAGGTTATGTACCACTGCTGTGAAGTCACTATCAATAAAAGTGTAGGGGAGGGATTGGCCTTCCTTGCCCCCCTCTGCCTGGATTGTTCTCCGAGAATCTAGTCTATCACCGAACATTCCACTTGCTTCCAGCACCATCTCGTGTCCCCTCCTTATCCCACTCTACAGTCCACCTTCCAGCCTTTGACCACTCTCCGAGTCCAAGTGACCAGGCTCTAGTACTATAATTGCCATGTTTTGTTGTTATGATTACTCATTATTTAACCGACTTCAACGAGGTAAGTGACGCTATCTGAGCAGATGTAATCTGTGCATTCCTCTTAATTCATTTTCGGCTTAATTATGATATCTTTTCTAAGTTATCTTTTCGAACTTTAAATTTAATCTTTGCCGTGAGCTTACAACGTTCTCTTTAGAGCTAATTTATGTGGTTAGTGTAAAGCCCATTTTCATACTTGATTTGAACCCTTTGGGGACATTGTTTTTAACACTTCTTACTACTCATTTGTCTTACACGCTTATGTACTAATTACACTAAGATGTTTAGGATGAGAAAGGTTGGTTGTATCGGAAGTGTACCCACATGTGCGTGGAGGGAGACACGAAATTTATTGAGGAAATACCACCCAAATAAAAAATGACCAAGATTAGAACCTTTATCTCCTCATCAGCAGTCCAGCTTACATCGAGAGCAAAAACTCTCCAATGAACACCACTCCTAATAGTTTCTAGAAGCATCCAAATTTCTAACACTAATCGGGGGTGAGGTGAGGAGAGTAGAAAGTTACTATAAAAACTTTTTTGTTACTCCCCCCTTTTACTCCTCCCTTGCATAATTAAAGTTCCAATACGACAATATAAAATACAAATGTTCTTATTTCGATGGGATTAATAGTAAGTTGGTGACCTGGTGGTCTAGGGGTAAGGTGTCAGACTTCTGTGCTGGCGGCCGGGTTCAATCCTCGGTCCCGGCACAGATTTATCTGATTACCAAACCCTTCCTTCCCCTCTGACAAGACATCTTGTGAATGTGAGGAATGCCAGGCCTTCACCGTGGTTCGGATTCCACGTTAAACTGTAGGTCCTTCATTTCATCTCACAATCACCCTACCATTACACATTAGCGTAAGTGCATATAACCCGAACGGGTAGTAAGACACGGTGCTAATAATAATAATGATAATAATAATAATAATAATAATAATAATAATACATGTTCTGTTCAAACCGTGTTGTCTTCAATAGTACAAAATATGTACTTAAGTAAGAGCAAACACAATCTATAACTGTTTACTTCAAAAAGTACTGTGTGACATGAATGTCGAAATTGTATTGACTTCAAAAAATTATACCAAGTTGAGAAAAGTTTTAATCAACGTTTAATTTTTTTTTTCGTGTCGGCGTACCGCCCAAATTGTGTTTGCGTGCCACTGGGTGGCACTCGTGCCATAGATTTGCCATCCCTGGCCTATATTGATATCACGATTCATGAGCCTTCACAGGTAAAACCATAACACTCATACAACAATAGCGTGATTAGTATAAGTAAGAATAACCGAATTGGTAGTGAAATTTGGAGTAGTGAAACTAATAAAAAAAAAATCTCACCTCTTTGGTGTCTCTACTGGTATTTCCTTTACAAGGCAGTCAAGCGTATGTTTATGTTTTATAAGGCTTGACATTTTTATATAATTATTTAACTAACACAAATATTTATTACCTGAGCAACAACCAACAATATATACCAGAGTAGTATTATCAACCTGAATCTTTTCTCCAAAACCACACACCGACCCAAAACACAACCCTTCACTACACTCAACACTGTACTAATTAGTAATGCGGCGCTGTTCAAATTTTGTAAATGGTTTCAAAAGGTCCATATTTACAAAATAGTGCTTTATGTAAGTAGGTGTGTTGAAAGAGAGGATGGGGAAATCCAGGTATTCAGACTACATACATAAGCTGACAACTTTGTTTCTGACAAATTGTACTTTTATCTAAACTGCTTCTTTCACTTGCTGATTCCTAAAGTAAGATCTTACAATCGATAGCAAACATGTTTGCCTATTTTTCTTGGACCCCACAACTGGATTCATAATCAAGAAACATCCCTTGTTTCCCAATAACAGTTTGAATGGTAAAAAAAAAAAAAAAGTTGGCCAAGCTTTTTACAATCGTAAGTTTTGCAAGTTGCATCTTGAAGGTGAACTTTAAAATAATAACTAACTTGTATTTGGTTGAAGGCATTTAGGCTTGATTAAAATGTAGTAAAAGTAAAAAGCTCTACTTTGTTAAAGTTTGTGTGTGTGTGTGTGTGTATTATATATATATATATGTGACCCCCCCTCCCCTTTTTAGGATGGTCCAACAAATTCCAGGGAGGGCCAACACATTCCAAGGGGGGTTCTGACCCCCTGTTTTTCCCCCGCTCTTGAGGGCATTATAAAATATTAGTGACATGTTTTTATCTTGAATAATTGACACTGCTTTCCAATCAAGTCCCTAGAGAACTAGAGTGCAATTTGTAAACAAGCTACGTGCTAGCTAGGCAGTTTGAATTAATGTTAGAGGTAGTTGCCATTCAATGTGAGGGCACTGTAATATAGTTAAATTTGTTTAAATCATAATATTTAACTTGCTTTTAGTGTAGATATTGCTAGATGATACCTTGAGGCTACCTTATATTATGTTAAACATGTTTCTTTCAATAATTGACTTAGTTCAAGGTTCCTACCTACAGTGATGTTCCTACAGTTCATTTGGTAGTTGCTCTGCTGGGGCAGTTTTCTGGCTTCTCCATAAAATGGAGTAGTTATCCCTGTTCACATATGTTGCCACTAAATTAGTATTGTTCCTAGGGTAACCATAATTGCTTAAAAACTGTGACAAACGGTAATTTTCTTAAAAAAAAAAGAAGAAAAAAAAAGATGAATTTCTATGTCCCTAAAACAAGACAATCCCGATTAATCGAGACATATTGTCACCCTAATTGTTCCTAACTAGGTCTCTGGCATTTATCAGAGTAAACATTGTGTACGCCATTCTACTCAGATACTTTGTACTTATTATATTTCATATATTTAATAAATACTACTCTGGCTACTTCTATGCTTATTATTTCTTAGACTTATGGCAGGTCACACCTCTTTTCATTTGAGGTTTTTTTGGTCCTCTTTTAGAAAGTTGTGTTGTACTATTAACACTCCCTCAAGATGAGTTCTGATAGAATGAAACCTAGGTCGGGGGATTGGGCGGTAACTATAGATTTTTTTCAAGAGGCAATGTAAATGTGTTATTTTAATTGTAAAAGTCATGTTGTGATTTTTCCTTTTCATGTTTCTCTATCCAACTTTCGTGTACCTTCTTCCAAATATAACTTACATACATATACACCGGTATTGCAGTGTTGAACCCACTTCAACATGGTTTCCCCAGTGGTCAACTGTTCCCACCGTCCACCGGGCCAGCCTGCCACCAGCTGGCAACTCTGCAACCCTAATAGCATGGGCTTAGCTCTACAGTTCCCGCCACCTCCTAACACACAAGCGATTCTGCTTCCATGAGCTGGATTCTTTCCATCTAACCTTTCAAATTTGAGAAATTTATATAATGAATGATACGTTTGTTTTTGGGCTTCTCCTATAATAACCTTGTAGATATTTAAAGTTATCTTTTAATATTTGAATAGTGAAACACTTTTGCGTAATGTTGTCTCTGGGCTTCTCCCATTCTATATTTTGCTAGGGTTATTGATGATTTTGGGCTTATGATCTATTATTAATATTTAAATATTTAATGTTGTTGGCTATTGTTGTTTTGGGCTTCTCCAATGAAATGTTTTGCAAGTTAGTATTAAGTCTTTTGAGCTTCTCTCATAATATATATATATTAATTTTGGGCTTAACTTTTAATTATTAAAGTGGGTTTGAGTATTGTTGTTTTGGGAATTCTCCCTGTAAATATCTTGTTTGGTATTGTTTGTTTAAGAGCTTATCTATTTAATGATTAGTCGATATTTGATCATTTTGTTGGGTTTTTATTTAGTTATATTTTGCAGTCAAATCGACAACACGTCTGTATTTTAAACTACCAAAGTTTTGTTTGTGTTTGGAGGATAAATTATTTGAATGATGATATTTTTCTTGCTTCACATTAGAATATTTGTTATCCTCCCGTTTGTATTATTTGTAACCGACTCTATTTTGGGGTCGTAGTTACAGTATATGCAGGATTTTATATACACATACAAACACAACAGATACACACATAACCTATCAAATATTAGTTCCATGCTAGCAGCATGTTATTTTGCCTTTTATATTTTACTCAGCCTAAATTAAAATGAGCATAACATAATTCCGCCCCCCCCCCCCCCCCCCCTTCTCTTACATTTAAAAAGCTCCAGCCCTAAAAAAATGTATCATTTGTGAAATGTGGGCTCTCCTATCACAAAGATGAATTAACAACCGGAGGACTAGGTGTTTTGTCTGTTCTAGATTTAAGCTAATTTACAAATCTTGTGCCGATATAATCAGTTGGTTCAGAGAGTCCATATTAAATACCTCAAATAATTGTTTAAAATATGATTGGTCTATGAACCCATAAAATTAGGTATTTTTACTACCAATCCATTAGGGTCATATATTTTATTGGTTTTTATTATGATCATAAACTGTACCCAGCCTGTGGCCAGGTCCGTCAGGCCATGGCAGGCCTAGTAAGCCGATGGCTGAAACAAAATAACTCTAGTAAATAATACAAAATGCTGGACCTGTAACTTTAAAGATGATATGGTTAGGTACATTTGATTGATTTTAATTTTTGTTATTATAATGTCAATTATTGGTAGTTATGATTGTTCTTAGGTTTTTTATTTTTATTTTGTACAACTAGTGTTATTGAGGAGAAAGGTGGAAGTAGAGAGGATTTAATGCAAAGAGGACAGAAGGGAGAGTTGTTCTATAGGTGCGTAAGAGACCTGATATGGAGAAGAGAAGTGCCCTTGGAGTGTAAGGAAGTGTTGTACAGGGTGTATTATGTACCTATTGTCACATATGCAGCAGAAACATGGACAATGGATGTAAGAGAGATCATGTAAGTGGAGGCCATGGGAATGAAGTTTGTGAGGAGCATGTTAGTTGTCACAAGGAGAAACAGGGAGTACGTGAGAAATAGTGTAGTAATGCAATAAGGATGTGGGATCACATGAGATAGTAGAGGAAATAAAATGTAGATGGTATGGGTATGTAATGAGGATGGTGGAGTACATGAGATAGTAGAGGAAGTAAGACTGAGATGGTGTGGGCATGTGAGCAAGTGTTCAAGTGAGAGGATAAGAATAAAATTCAGTACAGGAGGATGAATGGTGGAAGGACAGAGAGAAATGGAGGCATTTTACTAAAGTGACCTGGCCACAGGCTGGAAACAGTTGATTATTTTGTGCAACCTATTGATTAGAGATGATAACACTTGAACTCTTAACGTTTCTTGATGCTGCTAGTTGGGCAGAAAGATGAATATTGTGCAAGGGAACAGTATTTGAACCTTTATTGGTGAGAGACTGAGTGTTGTGGGGTGACCCCTACACAGTGTAGTTATCAGAATTTTCAAATAATTAACTCGAATAGATTAGTCCTTTCCATCATTTGTTAGTGTTGTGTAAGTTGTTAGATTTTAGTTTATTCATACAGAATATATATCTCATTTTAACAATATGGCGATAGCACAAATCGACTGGTACTTAACCCTTTTAGTTGCACAAGCCGATTTGATCGGCTTTACCTTCTATCGTTAAAAGTGGCAGAATGGATGTGTTCGACCTTCCAGATTTGCGCTATTTCTGGCGTTTCCCGACAGATGGAGTTAAAAAGTTATACAACACTAAGAATAAAACATTCCACTGTATTATTTTCTACAAAGTTGGCAACATAAATCACCGGTTACAAAAATTGATGAAAGAGCTGTGGCATTCTTAGCAAACAAAATGTGGAATAGGCTTGGCACTCTTTGCGTGCGAATCCGCAATAGCTCATGGCCCTAAGGTGGTTAACTTGGTGCCAAACTTTGGGGCAGTTCATGAATACGTACAGTGTCATCACCGTTAGCACATGAGCCATGCAAATTAAGTGTGCCAGTACCACGATCAAAGTTTGCTAGTGTGCTAGAGATGACGTAGGTTGAATTTAGAGGAAGAGTACCTTCATTTTAGTGGTTGGGCTATGTGTTAAGAAAAGAGAAGGGAATTATAAAACATGTGTAGGCCAATCTAGGGAAATCAGCGGGATAAAGGCCACAGAAGCTCTGGTGCGATGATGGAATGAGGAGTGACCTTAGACTACTGGATGTAGATGAGATGGCCGCTGTCAAAAGGAAAACTTGGAAGAAGCTGAAGAGCGAAGCTATGAAACGACTGCAGTTCAGAGGGCCAGAAAGGTACGCATTTGCATGGAGGAAGCGTGGGAAACAATGTAGGAAAAACCGACCTCAGTATATCCGACTGGGATTTTCAACCTGATATCCCCATCATCGGCAGTCCAGTCTATTGTGAGAGTGACGCCTTAGACAATGCGGCCACCAAAGCGGGTATTTAAATGTCACCAACATACAAAATAAATTGTGATTGCACTATTACATTTAAGTATAAGTAAGTGAAAATATTGGACAATACGGGATGTTATTAACAACCGAGACATTTTATTGACCTGAAAATATTTCTAGACTCATAAAGACCTCAAATGAAATCCATAAGACTGGGATGTCTTGTTTTCTATTTATTAGGATTAAAAAATAAAAAAAATGGCAGCAATGAATAGACAATAAGTTTACATTTGGAAATACTTTGAAGGGAGTTATAAAACATGTTGAGGTGAATCAATTTACAGATATACTTGCCTATACAGAACATAAACACAGTTATAATAAAGCTACAATCAACCCCCAAATAAATGTTTGTAATAGGGTAAAGTGTGAAGGGATGTTGAGACAGAAGACTATTGAAAGTTGTTGCATTGTCTCTCTGCCTTGACATCTTCATCGACAAGTTGTCTCCAGGGAGTCTGAAGAACCAATGAAATATACTGGAACAAAAGAGAATCACAATCATTATTAAGTTATGCCAACATTATATCTCTTAATATGTCCTTAATTTAAACAAAATATGTACACTTCGTTTATACAGGAAGGTAGTAAGCTAACCTTGCGTTGTTCCACCATGGCATAGCTTAAAAGAAAGGGCCTTAGTGGAATACATCAAGGTAAGACTTTTCAGAGTGAGCTTAGGTGTACGTTATAAGAATATGGGTTTTAATTCTAAAGCAGAGGTGGATAAACTGCAGCTCACAGGCCATTCACAGCCTTGTAAGGAGCATATATCGCTGCCATCCATACAAAATCATTGCCAACTTCTTCAAAAGCTCCTTGTTCCCATTGATAGGGCCATGCTTATCAGATTACTTTCCAAGTCCCTTGAAGCATGAACATTCAATTACATTTCAAGAATGTATCAACAACTTTTTTTGTCTGAGCCACACTTAGTCTCTCTGCCTTGGGATGCTACTGATTGAACCTGTGTATAAATAGTACTCACGTCCCTCCATGGTGCTGATAGCCCAGTCCACCTCGGTGTGTCAATGATTGAACCTGTGTATAAATAGTACTCACATCCCTCCTGTATGTCTCCATGGTGCTAAGGGCCTGGTCCACGTCCTCTTTCTCGGTGTACTCAGCCAGCATCTTGAAGACACTCCCCTGACACTGTAAGAGGTGAGTCTCGGATCGCGCAACCAGCTCTAGAGGACTCCGATCACCCTTCATTCTCTGATTGGCCGCCACGATCCTGTCCGAGGACTTGAGTAGCTCCTTTACCAGCAAAGGCTGGCACGACACGCCCAGGGCGCAGTGAAGGGGAGTTGAGTCGTCGACAATACGCTGGAAACACGAAACAGGGTTTGAGTCTCAGTTGTGGTAAACGTTTGAACAATAAACAAGGTTTGACTTCCATTGCATTGGTCCAGGTTTGTGTCCTGGTCAGGTAGAGGTATATCAGAAGTCTGAATTCTTGTTACTAACATCACCAATACATTAATCCTCTTTCACTCTCCATCAATGAATGTATTACAATAGACACCCCCCTCTTTATTTCCCCCTGTTATGGTAATAGTGTAACACTATTAAAAGCATATCATATTGATTAAAAATGAGGTGACCCAATAATAGCTAAATGATTTTATAATAATGGAAATTGATAAAAATAAAGAAAAGGGAAAAATAGACCAATAAGTGTAAATTTAATTAAGAAAGTCCCCCTAGAGAAAGAAGTAAACTGTGGAAAGAATCCAATGCACAAAGGTGACATCTTCCTTTCTACGGTCTTCTATAGTAGAGACAATCACACACACATTGAAACACACATTTTAACACAAATTAAGTAATATTTCGGCATTGTTGCCTTTATCAAAAGAGAAGAGGGAATACATTTTACACAAACACTAAACTACTCCATTTTGAATTCAAAAAGAGAGAGAGGGAGAATATACTCTACACAAAATGGGGTAGTTTAGTGTTTGTGTGGTGTGTAGTGGATTTCCCTTTCCCCTTTTTTTTTTGTTTGATAAAGACAACAATGATTAAATATTACTATATTTGTGTTTAAATGTGTGTGTGAATACTTCTACAGTAGAAGAAAGAGAAGAAAAGAAGAAAACATAATATCATATTAGCTAACTTGAGATGTTTTATTGTATGAAGTGTTTTTCTTTCTATATAGTATTAGTCCTAAATTTGTTTGGAGGAACCAGAAAATATTAGGATATATGCAACACTGTTAATTTTATTTTCCCATTTTTTCATGCCTCAAACAAAAAAGGTCTGGAGTAAGGCTAAGATTCAGGGACCCCCCTCCCCCCCACGGGTCACTGCACAAGATCAAGGACATGACGCGTCGTCCTCTTTGCAGGTTAACGCAAGTGCATTTTTTCTAAGCTACTTTCCTCATCCTCGCACCTTAGCTTAAGTTATTAATAATAGCCTCTGTGTTAAATACGCAACTTAAGCAAATGCTAATGGTGGTAAAAAATTTTTTGTCAAGAGTCTTACCACCTGTTTAGGTTATATGCATATACGCGCTAATGTGTTAGGGAATAGTAAGGTTGAATTTAGATGAAGTGTGCCCACATTTGCATAAGAGGCCCATGAGAAAATATTTAGGATAAGCCGTTCCAGGTAAACCTGACCAGGGTTCGAACCTTGATCGCCCCAGAAGCAGGTGGTGATTAGTTGATTGCTATTATATTCACCAACTTACAGCGGGCACACGCTAGCTAGCTGGTGCAATCACACTAGTGTAGCATACTATGAACAAGAAGTCTAAGGTTCAATCTACTACTTTACATTTAGTGTTTCATCTAGAGAATGTATTCAGCAAGTAATGCAATCACACTCACACCAAAGTTTGACATATATTATTGTTCTATCTTACTTTGATTGTTATGTCGGCGCCATTCATCACCAGAAGAGCAACTGTTGCAACGAAGTTTCTCCCTGTTTCCTCATTGCTGCGAAATGTAAAGGAGTTTCTGGAAGTAAAAACAATCTCTGTACTCTTACTGAAATAAATGATAACAGAAAGCAAGTATGGTGCACCAGCGCGAGACTAGGCTAGAACATTATCACGAAACTTACCTCCGTACAAGTTTTGCTGGTTCACATTGAAACGAGGGTTTCCGTTGTCGTCTTTTAAGGCAAGTAATTCAGCCATTACTTTGGCGTGAGTGTCTCCACAGCTACAAAGGTAGTGGAGCAAGGTATTACCTGATTTATCCACCTGAAACAGGTTGTTACAAGCAGTGCTGCTGATTACTCCCATTGTTACAAGCAGCGCTGCTGATTGCTCAGATTGTTACAAGCAGCGCTGTAGATAAATCTTTTCGGGTCAGAAACTAACCTCATTAATATTTTCTCCTATTTCTAGAAGTGATTCAGCAATGTATCTTGCCACGATACGCTCTTCGTTGGCAAACATGCAGGCCAAGAAGAGGGCAGATTGACCTTGACGGTTCAAAGCAGTCAACCCATTCTGGATTTTCTTTAGTCTCTCGACAAACGCGTAAAGAATGGTGTAAGCCCTTTTGCCGTGTTTGGACCAATTGGCGACGAGTATCATCAGCTGCCTAAAACACAAGACACGGGTCAACTTGATCAGGTTTTTGGAAAAACAATTCCCAACTAGTGCAGCGGATTTAAGTTAAAAAGCTGCCAGAAACTTGAGTGAGTTCTGTTGAAAACGGACAGTTAAAAACACCACTACATCAACAGGCGACCACCACCTTATATAAGTCAGTGACATTTCAAAGCGGGAAACTGCTCTACCAAAGGATTTCACAACCAGTGTCCGAGGAACAGATATCCTTCTCAGGATCCTCTAGAACATCATGGCTGCATCCTCCGAGTGTAGCCACGCAAGTAAACACGCACAACAGTCAATTTAGGAACTGATGATCCTGTGCCTGCCATCAATCCCTGTCATCACCGGACAGTGAACAGGACATGCAAGACACATGGTATTTTACTTCACTCTTATATAAACCCATTTAGCATCATAGCCAACACTTTCTGATGATTTGTTAATAGCAAAATGTAAAATGTTTTCAAGAGCACACACATTTATAGGAATAGATTCATGTGCCAAGGTAGCGATGTCCTGCACATCAGAAACAGTAGTGCTGAATTATCGTCACATTTATCTAAAGACTTGATATATGTTTCATATTGTTAATACTGTTAGTAAAGCACTATAGAAACCATGCCTGAACCATATTATCGCTGTTTTAAGGAACCTGATATTTTAATCGTTATCATTATTTGAAAACCTTTTCAAACAACAAAGATCTGAAGGTAAATTCTTATTTATTGTCATTTTACATTTAATGTTTTGGATTCAAATTCTTTAAAAGCTATTTTCAAATATTATCTAATAATTTTGTAATTACGGTGTCACATTTAAAATATCATAGCTCTACACATCTCACCAATTTAAGACTTTATTTATTTTTTTAAAACAGTTTAAAGTGTATAAATCCGTCACCTTAGCTCAGTCATCATTAGTGAAATATGGGTTTACCCATTCACAGTGATGAATTAATGGTCGGGGACTGGAGTGTTTTGCCTGTCCTAGTCTTAAGTTATATTATAAGGCATATGAAGCTAAGACAGGCCCAGCCAGCCAGTTGTGGAAAATATATGAAAAACTGACCCAGACCCCAGGATGGAAACTGTAATGGATGTAAAGTAAAGTTTAAAGTGTATCAATCTAACCGAAGTCGTTGTCTTCTTTGAGTATTCCTTAAAACTAAATTGGGTGAAGTTTAAATAATAGTATCTAAACAAAAAAATGTATTGTGAATACAATCTTCAAATCATAGGTATACAAGTAGTATTTATTAAAGTATTAGTTCTAAACTATTCTACCAATTAATACATTAAGATGATATATGACATTGAAATTCTTGTCAGCAAGGGGAAGGTGTTTTTTTAGTGTAGTTTATTTTTTCACCAAATCTTACTACCGGTTTGGGTTACACACCTATTAACTGCGTACTTTGCTGTGTTAGGGATTAAAAAGGTTAAATTTTGAGGAAGTGTACCCACATTTGTAAGGAAGAAGTGTAAAACTATAGAAAAAAATACCCCCCTCAGTACATCCGATCGGGATCGAACCCAGTCTCCCTGTCATCAGAAGTCTAGTCAAATGAAAAAGTGACACCTTAGATGGTGTGGCCACTGAAGCGAGTCTTGTAAGTCTATCGATTGCAAGGGAACTTATCATAGTCTGGTTTGTATACTATACCAAGAGCAGGACGTTTCGTCAACCACTGCCGTTTCCTGCTTTTTCAAAATGGCAACCTAGAACACATCCGGTTAAGCTCAGACGTTGTCTTAGTTATCGCTGAGTTCAGTCCACACTGAATATAGGATATAGATCTCTTGCATTGAGTGCTTGTTTTATCTTGATTATAATATTGGGACATATTTCAAAAAGTAAAACCATTTAACTTTTTAGCAGCAACTAACATTTCAAATTTATTACAATTTCGTGAAAATATTGGTCAAATGTTAAAAACTTAAATACTCTTGAGTATGTGTTTTGCTAAGCAATTATTGTGGTTAATATGTTCTCCCCCCCCCCCCCTCTTATGGTTAAAGATAAAGTGTATTTGTGTGCGTTAAAAAGTATCATCTACTCTTAAATATACAATGATCATTTGGCAATTAAAGTTTGAAATTTTGTGATCACTTACGTGTCTCCGTGTTTTTCATCTCCCTTCGCTAGTTTATCATCTGTCATGTTAGCAACATGTATCAAGGTGATCCAGTTGTGAGACTTTACACGCTCGTTCATCTTCTTCATTAGCCTACATTTACCAGTGGTATTGATACATTTGGGGACGCCAAGGTGAGATGAGACAGTACCCTTACGGCCACCTTGCCTCGAGTTGGGTTTGGGAATCGTATCGCTAGGAGCAGCGTCATGGACCGTAATGGCCACACAGTCCTCTGCGCCAGTATCTTGGTTATCTCTTCCGGTGACTCTTGCTCCAACAACGAGCTGAGTATGTTTTGCCGCAGTGAGCTTTCCATCACCAGTTCCTTGATGATATCTTCAAGTTTCTCATTCTGATCTGCTGGCAAGCTCTTTACTTCCGTGGTGAGACGTTCCAATATCTCGTCCCAATTCTCGTTCAGTGAAGAGTCGGATCCAGTCGCAGGTGAGTTGGTGGGAGAACTGTGCGTGTCCAGATGAGGGGAAAGGACGGAAGAGTTTGATAGGCTCGGTGGTGGAGAGATGTAAGAGTTGGGCGAGCAAACTCGGTTGTCCGAGGATATGTTTCCGATGGAGGAAACGTTGGATTGGGGAGAAATTGCAAGTTTGGAGAATTCATAGCTATCAGAAGAAGGCAAACTGTTTGCTGCGTTGAAAGTAGGTGAGATGTTAGATCTGGGAGAAACTGATGAGTAGGTGCTTGTTGAGTTCAGGTGAGCAGATAAGACTTTAGGTTCAGTAGACGAGTAACTTGACGATCTAGCAGAGTGAAGGGGTATAATTGTATCGGATATGTGATCATATGGAATATTGAAATATTGAGAGGGGGGTGTAGTGTATGGCCACATAATGGGTGAGCTGTTTTTGTCTGTGTCAGAAAAATTTGATGAATTACTAGGTGATGCATCTTGATAGAAGATATCGGAGGAATATTCTGAAGAGATGGGGGAAATACCAGCGAGGTTGTTGTTGGCAGGACATTGTTCGTTTTCAACGAGTTGTATAATAGACTCGAGGTCTTCAAATCTTTGATTAATCGATGTTTGATTTAGTCTGCAAAGGAAAAGAGAACTATCAGTTTGTGTTTGATTTTATCCACATAAATAAACTAAGAATTGCTTTTGGGATGAGTAAGGTTGAAATTAGAGAAAGTGTATCCACATTTGTGTGAAAGATGAGTGGAGAAACATTAATGGAAATTACCCTCAGTAAACCCGACTGGGATTCTAACCCCAATCCCAATCCCAACATCGGCTGTCCGGTCTAGTGAGAGAGTGAAGCCTTAGACCATGCAGTCACCAAAGGGGGTGACACAGTAAAGACATGTTTCAAGTGCAGCCCAAGTTCAATTAGAGTGTGTCTGTAAAGCATCTGTTGACGATCACTTACTGACAATGCTCTGACACATATTGCTGTCGTCGACACAGGTTGGTGGTTGATGTGTAAGAATCTATTTCCTGGAAAGAAAGAAGGTGATTAATATTGGATGTGATGGACTTAATATATTTTTCCAAATACTATATTTAATACACTTGCATTGTAAACTTACTGTGCGGTAGGGTTTGTTGGAGGAATGTGTAATGATGGCTTCATGTTTGTTAGTGTGGGAATATTTGTAACTATTCCGAGAAGCCCCAACCTCGCATAGGGAGAATTCATCTGTAAATAAACAAATCGAACCACATGCTCAAACCTTGGTATCAGAACTGACATTTTAATTTTGTGACTGAACCATCATTATATTTTACTTTGCCACAAAATGACTTGACAGTATATTCTAGGGTAGGAATTTTTGTTATCATTGTAAGCATTTGCACCAATTACGATAATGTGATAGTGATAAGGAAAGCTGAATTTAGAATAAGTGTGCTCACATTTGTGTGAAAGGAGAGTGGAAAACCATTTAGGAAAAAAACACCCTTGGGTACACCTGACCAGAATTGGACCCCGATCTCCTTATCATCGGCTGTCTAGTATATTGTGAGAGTGACGCCTTAGACCATGCGGCCAACAAATCAGTTGGTATTATTTTTTTTCAAAATGTTTCGTCTAGCTTACCTCGGGGCGTTTATTCATGGACTTCTTGTCAGCTGGCCAAGGCCCTCTTTCCCTCAGTTGTTTTTCCTCCACAGTTTTGGGAGTTATCTTAGCAGGCAAGATATTTTTACTCGGTGACATGGTGTAGTTACCAGCTCTTGGGAGAGAGGTGTTGGTTGTCACAGATACAGCTGTTTTGTTCTTATTGACAGTTTCACTAGCCTTAGCAACACTCAATACTAAGCACGTGTTTGGTGTAGCTTTAGGTTTATTAATTCCGGCTTCAGCTTTAATTTCTACTCTATTGAATAAGAGTTGTGTTTTGTCTTTTTTCAGCAGTCAGAAAACTCCTGCATCGATTACAATTTCATCTTTATTAAGTGCATTTTGATCTTTTCATTTCAAACTGCATCTCTAGTACAATTTCATTTTTCCACTGAATCTTATGCGTAATTCTTCACTGATTGTAGGTGAAATTTTATCTTTCTCCATGAATCTTTTAATGCGGGTTTAATTTCTTTATTGCATCTCTAGGTACAATTTTATCTTTCTCCAGTGAATCTTTTAATGTGGTCTCGCTTTCTTTTATTGCATCTCTAGGTACAATTTTATCTTTCTCCAGTGAATCTTTTAATGTGGTCTCGCTTTCTTTTATTGCATCTGTAGGTACAATTTTATCTTTCTTCAGTGAATCTATTGATGTGGTCTCGCTTTCTTTCACTGCATCTGTAGGTACAATTACATCTTTCTTCAGTGAATCTATTGATGATGTCAACGGGCGAGTGGGTATTTCTCTATTTTCCTTTAGTGCAAGTGCAGACGCTGAGCACTCTCCTTTAAACACAGAGTCACTTGATGTCCCGTCGATCTTGAGTAAGTGTTTGATGGTTGGGAGCCTTGGTTCGGTGTGTTGGTTGTTTTTGTGTCTGTGCCAGGGCTGGCTAGACCCTATCCTCCATCCTGAATGGACCATGGTGGTTACTACAGTGTCTGCAACAGACAAACACATCAACATCACTCATTTTGATAACATTATACAAAAGTAACATAGTACCAAATTTAATAGAAAATGATACAGTAAAATTTAAACATACTTAAAACTGTTTTGAAATACAAACACTATGTTTTATTAAAATGTAGTTAGAATTTGGCCATCCAAGCATGATTCTTGCAGACAGAACTTACAATTGTTATTTAGCTATGAAAAAAATATAATGGGGTGTTAATTTTGTTTTTAAAAAAGGTTCAAATTTTAAAACTGTAATGGCTGAAAGTTTGTAACCTCTAATAGTAATGATAATATGACTATATTTTTTTACAATTATATATTTTAGCTGTGGGAATGATACTCTAATTATCATACATACCAACTTGTTTGATAAGTTGATATAATTTAGTTAGAGTATTTAATCTGTTGCATTAAAAATAGGACCATTAATATAATCTTAATTATATTATCACCATATTCTTAAATCACAGGACCATTAATATGATCGTCATTATATTATCACCTTATTTTTAAATCAACAGTTTGTTCATTTATAGACTACATATCGACCCAAATCCAGAATATTATGGGATTACACTACTAGATAAATGTCCAAAGTAATAACAAAGTAAAGTAAAATTTTATTTGTTTAGTTTAATCTGAGTTGTTTTAAAATGTGAAGTTATCCATACCCCTCCTCCATACTAATGTGTCTATTGAGAGTTGTAACTAAACCAGGAATTTTTTTAAGAAGTCCACTTTCGATCATCAACATTGATTAAAGGTCACTATCAATTGACATTCTATAATATCTTATTTTTTACCATATTCCTTTGATTCTAAGATTCACTCCCTCCCCATTTAAACACCTCTAAAAATGGGGGCTATGTCTGAGAATCACAGTTCTTTTTTTCAACCAATGGTCTCAGCTCAAAAGACAATATATTATGGGATAGTAAAGATAATGTTCAGAAAACTCAAACTGCTATCCTTATTTATGTAAAAGGTCAGCCCGATGACATCTTGAGAATGATCTTGAGTTCTTAAGAAAACGCCAACTTATAAACAACAACAGATCCAATATTGATTAGTTCAAGCTGTTATCTACAATGTTACACGTGTCCTGAAAATGTTTAAGTGGATTTTCATGGCAGATTTGTTGAGTCCCTAATGCATAAATATCTTTAAATAAGGAAGATAAGTTTTAATTATCTTTAGCTTTGTCTGTAGTAAACAAAGGGAAATTTTATTTTTTAACAGTTGGGGTAGCTGAGCTCTCTTTCTCCCATATGTATTCATCCGCCAGATCTTGTAATCTGCGGTTGTCACTTTTGATGGATATTTTGGATACCGAAAAGATTAAAACCTATTCTAAAAACATTACATTTTATCAATGTTGACAAAAATAGTTTGTATTTTCTATAAGTTCCTTTCTATCAAAATCCTTCTATAGTAAGAGAGGACATTGACTCATTGATAAGTTTTAAAACGATTATCCTAGGTCAAGTCATGCTATCTTATATGCACAGTACCATGTCTCTTAACATAATTAAGAGTTTGAGGGTCTATAGATCCTACCCTGAAATTATTATGTCTTGTATTCTTACTCGATGATTAAATAAGTCCTGTTGTAAACTTTACCATGTGAGAGTAGGTTGGTGGCACTGCTGATCACCTTCTGAGGTGTGCTGTGTGGAAGTGTTATTAAAAAGTGAACATGATCATAACCTTTGCGGAAGTGTTATTAAAAGTGAACATGATCATGTCTAATAATGAGTAACCCTGACATTAGAAAAATACTTTTAACAGTAGCTAATTGGAGTCTTATAGCCAGGGAACAGTCTTTGAATACCTAAAATTGATAAATGACCCTGTAAAATGACTTATAAATTCTAAAAAATTACCTAAAAATTTAAACAAATACTCATAATGCCCACGATGAGTAAATAAAACATGCTTTTTACAAAGGGGAAACTAAAAAAATATAAATGCGATAAAAAAACCTTTAACAACTAAATTCTGGTCCAACACCTTAGCTCAGTCAGTAGTGTGTCTGTCTAATGAGCTAAGGTTCCCAGGTTTGATTCCTGGCATATAAGTTAATCTATAGGCTGTTTGCTGATATAATCAATCAGTCAATTCAGAAAGTGTGCTTTAAATATCTCTAATAAATGAAAAAAATTAAAAACTAAATTCTGGCATTTTGCTAGATATAATATTGATTTACAAATTTATTCTTCAGAAGTAAAGCCACCCCCTTCCAGCGCAACCCTCGCCAGCCTAGTTGCAGTCTCACCAGGAATGTGTATATTTAGTGGTGGCTTGTGTATAGGCACTGCGGAACGGCAGCACCCCCTATTTCCACTTGATATTATCGATAACATTTAATATAATGAGTCCTTTTTTCTTTAATTCTTTATTTATTGTTGTAGTACAATATATATTCCCTAAGCTTAATGTCAGTACTTCAGTAGCCATCTTCCAGTTTATGAAAAAGATACAAAAATCTTTGTATAGAACTGTGCGCTTCACAGTGCCAGCGACGTGGTGTTTGACTGTTTTGCGCATGCACATATAGGAGGGAGTGGGGAGGAAGGCGGGACTGACAGGTAGAGAGAGCACTGTTGCTCTCGCAGTGCCGGCTCTGGAGTGATGGTGGAAGGAAGTTGTTTTTTACTCAGCGTGTGTTGTACTTAAAAACCGTGTAGAGTTAGATTATTATTCTGCTTCCAGCTATTCTATTTGATTCATTTTTTTTTCGGTTCTTTTATTTAACAGAAAGACTAAATACGCTTGCAGTACTTTCAATGGAGAAAAATTTCCACAATTGTCATCCAGAGATCAAGGAGAAAATTATCGAACTTTTTGCGCAAATTAAAACAAGAAGAATGGATTTAATTTTTAAATGAATATATCAACTGTAACAATTTAAGTTAAACTAAGTAAAAAAGTTTGTTCTTTTTTGTTAAGATTTTATCAAGTTCAGGAGTGAATTTTCTTTTTATACATGTTTTTTTTCCCTTTTACACAATTTTAAAACAAAGGCTAAACATTTTCTGGAGCAGCACCCCCACTAATTTTAGCTACGATCCGCCACTGTGCTTATTACAACAAAGCAAGGAAAGAGGATACAAAGTTCATGATTTACATTATCTTATCTTTCTGACAATTGTGGGTTAAAAACATTTATGTTTGAGTATTTATGCATGTTTAATATAAACAGTTTTGAAAACTATACTTATCGAACACAAATGCCTAAAACTTATCAAAAAATGCCTTAAGAATTATCCAAAAGCGACAGAAACCAAGAAAATATAACTTAAAAATCCAAAATTATAAAAAATTACCTATAGATAAACGTTTTCATACCCAGAGAATCACTAACATAATTTATTTTCACATGAAGATTGTTTGTCTGTGATGCACCAACAAAAAGATGACATCGAAATTCGGACCTTGCTTATAACATTACAAATTATAATTACTTTTATCTCCCTCCGCATCTTACTAAACGCATTTAAATACGCTAATGTGGTAAAAAAAAAAGAGGAAAGTAGAATTTTTTTTAAATGTACCCATAATAATTGCGAGGTCGAGGGGAGTTGGGAAAATCCACACTCAACACATCTAACCGGGAAATGAACCCTGACCTTCCCGTCCCCGGTAAACCAGACTTGGTGAGCTTGACATCTAGTCTGTGTGCTCACCAATGTGGGTTAGGCAAGTATTTAAGTCAACGTTTTACAGAAAGTCAGTAAGAAGAACTAACTTTATCAACATCTCAAGGTCAAGTCTAAACTTTACAGAAACAGCTCCCTCATTTAGCAGGTTGCATTTACAGTGACGGGAGGTCAAGGTTCGAGTCCATGTGCTATTTACAATTGTAGTTTTCCAAGCCTCACTCTAGGACATTGTCCTGTCCCGATTAATTGTACTAAGTAGTACAAAGGTACTAAGGCTAACAGTCCACAGTAATAACAAATTGTTTTTTGTCGAATGGGCTAAGGAGTTACTCTAGCAATAGACTGGACTGGCCGATATTGGGAAGATCAGGGTTAGAATCCCGCTCAGATGTATTGAGGGTGGTTTTTCATCAATTATTTTAACTCTCCCTCCACACAAATGTGAATACACTTAATCTAAATTCAACCTTCCTCGTCCCTAACACATTTAATTAATAGCGCAATTAGTGCATGTGCGTACAAGGGCGCCCATATGGATTTTCCAAATATGTGTGGGGGGGGGGGGGTCTGTCCCGGGTGGCACTAATTGGTCTACTGCAACGAAAAGAACAGGTTTTTTTCCCGCCAGGGTAGTACAAGACGTAAGAGCAATTTTATTATTTACTACTAAAATAAATAAAATTTAAATGCATAGCAAAACAATCAAATTTTTAGAAATAAAACATTAATACTCAACTTTGATTTCTTAAACGGATGTATATAATATCTTTCTAAGCTGCGCGGACACCCTGGACCACCCTTATGGCTACGTCACTGCGTGAAGGGTGAATTTATTTCTCCACAAACTAACATTTTATTATTATCTATAAAGGAATGTATTTATCTCGGTTATTATATTTTTAATGAGTATTTATACTATCTTTCTTATTATTCTATCAGTCTAACCCAATATGAAGGACAAAAGACAATGGTGCTGGTTTTAGAAAAAAATAAAAAGACTAGGAGGAAGTATTAAAACATAATGAAGAGGCTCTACTAAAATACCTAAGCCGCGAAAACTATAGTAGTTGAAGCATTTTCCGAATTCAAACCATCGTAAAATTCAAGTGATTCTTCAACTTCAAGCAATGAACAGTGTAAAGTACGAAAAATTCCTGCTGTTGTCTTAAAAGATGTTGATCTGTGGCCAAGTTAGATTAAAGATGACACGCGTATCATACTGGTGCGTCTGAGTCCAAAATTTAGATAATGATTTTGGTGAAGTGATTCGTAAGGGTGCATCAACAAAGGACGAAACAGAAAACTTAATCCTAGAATATTCGAGCATGAATCCAGTGTTTACTATGTTCACACAGTGGGACGAATTGGAAATTATAATCTGACGTGGAGCAACAATTGATAAAAAAAAAAAAACTAACAATAAGTTAAAATACTAAATGAAGTAGGGAAAATACTTTCAAGATTGTTGGATATCATCAGATTCCTAGCTAAACAGAATTTGACATTGCAGGGTCATCGAGAAGGAGTTTATTATGAGAAAGATGCTAAATATAAATAAACAGCAAATAAAGGTTGTTTTTTTTTAGAATCAGTTCATTTGTTGGCAAAATATGACCCAGCGCTTCATGAACATTTTCTAAGAATCAAGCTGGGGAAAAGTTTATTAAATCCTATATGTCCGCCTACTATTCAGAACAAAATTATTATATTATTATATTATTATTAGCACCGCGTCTTACTACCCATTCGGGTTATACGCACTTACGCTAATGTGTAATGGTAGGGTGATTGTGAGATGAAATGAAGGACCTACAGTTTAACGTGGAATCCGAACCACGGTGGACTCTGGCATTCCCCACATTCACAAGAGTCTTGTCAGAGGTGAAGGAAGGGTTTGGTAATCAGATAAATCTTTGCCGGGACCGAGGATTGAACCCCGGCCGCCAGCATAGAAGTCTGACACCTTACCCCTAGACCACCAGGTCACCAACAACAAGTTTAAGAAATTTTGGGAGAAAAGGTAAGAAGCAAAGTTATCGAGCAAGTAAAAGAAGCCACTTTTTTTCTATGATTTTTGACAGCACTCCTGATATTTCTCATAGAGATCAAACGAGTCAAGTTTTGCGCTGCGTTATGATAGATGAAATAAAGTGAAGGTAGTGGAATCATTTGTTTGTTTCGTTGAAACAAAAGGTAAAACCGCCGAGAATATTTCAACTATGATTTGCAAAAATTAGAAAACGACGGAATTTATATTCAAAATTGTATAAGACAAGCATATGATAATGTTGCTGCGATGGTTGGTCAACATACTGGCGTTCAGAGACGTATCAAGGTACTTTATAAAAAATCAGAATTTGTCGCATGCACAAATCACACGCTGAATTTAGTGGGTGTCCATACATGCAGCTTTTGTTTCTGTGAATTCTGTTACTTTTTTTTGAACTTTGGAGCGTTTGTCACGTTTTTTCTTCTTCTTCGACCCATCGCTGGGATATTGCGACTTCATGTCACTGGTCAAAGTGTCAAGAGGGTAGTAGAAACTCGATGAAGTGCAAGGGGATAAGCTGTGAGTGTTGTACAAAAAAGTATTCGAACATATTAAGTGCTTTAGAACAGTTAACTGGTGAAGAAGAAAATACAGTCACCGCTAAGAAAAGCTTTTTAATATTTGATATTTCCTGGTTATTTAACGTGTTCCCTGTTTTTCAGAAACGTGTCATGCGTCCTCTCTCACAAAACGCGACTATCTCTCTCTCTGTGTGTTTTAATCACAAAGTGTTGAAAACAACTCCGAATGCATTTGATCAGAAACCCATGTTTGCTAGACTCCGACAAAGTGTTTTTCTTGCTGTTGTGATACAGATGACGTCATGCGCAGTAGCGAACGAAACTGGGCACATGCCTGCTCTTTTCATACATGATTATCATCACTGAGGTAACTTCATGGCTACTATTGGAAAACAGCGTTGTCGTTTTCTTGTGATCAATCTCTCCTCAAATATAATACAAGTTCGGCAACGCTGGTAAGTTGAGGTTGCCAGTAGCTCCTTCTTATGCCGGGATCACGATCAACTTAAAGTTAACTTAACGTAAAGGATCTCTTCGAGTGTTTAAATGGAAGCGATCACGGTGAAGTTAACTTAACTTAAGAGATGTCCTGGGAGATCTTTTACTTTAAGTGAACGTTACTTGAAGGGTATCACGTGATCTAGCCAGCCAATCATTATGTGAGTGACGTCAACAAGGCTATTTAGTAATTCATTTGTTGGTATTATGACCAATGTTTACTCTTTAGCGTAAGTTCTAGTGATCAGACATTGAAACAAAATAATTAAACTAAAATAGGGAACTAAATTTATCAAAAAACTTTAATAATATATATTTATATTCTATTGAAAACTGTAAACATTCACAGATCATCACTTTACACAAAGTAAAAATCACAGATCATACTCGAGAATGCAGATGTTTGGTTCGAGTTGTTACGTGAATCGTAATCACACATCTGTTTTCTTAAGTTAAGATAACTTTAAGTGAACGTTACGCTAAATTAACGTTAAGTTGATCGTGATCCCGGCATTACCCCTGCACAACACTTTCATGCCAGGATCACGATCAACTTAACGTAACTTAATGTAACGTTCACTTAAAGTTAATTTAACTTATGTTTGATCACGATTCACTTAACGTAACAACTCAAGCCAAACATATGCATTCTTGAGTATGATCTGTGGTTTTGTACTATTTGTAAAGTAATGATCTGAGAATGTTTACAGTTTTCAATCAATATAATAAATATCTATTATTAAACTTTTTGATAAATTTAGTTCCCTATTTTAGTTTAATTATTTTGTTTCAATGTCTGATCACTACTAAAGAGTAAACATAGGTCATAATACCAACAAATGGAATTACTAAATAGACCTGTTGACGTCAGTCGCATAATGATTGGCTGGCTAGATCACGTGATACCCTTCAAGTAACGTAAAGTAAAGTAAAAGACCTCCCAAGACATCTCTTACGTTAAGTTAACTGCAAGTCAACGTTAAGTTAAGTGCATCGTGATCGCTTCCATTTAAACACACGAGGTCCGTTACGTTAAGTTATGTTAAGTTAACGTTAAGTTGATCGTGATCCCGGCATCAGACATAAATGAGAGCGAGGAGATTTGGCAACAGTTAAAGGTTTTCGACATAAAACCTGCAGTTACCTTAAAGTTGATATTGGGTGTAGTTAACATTCTACTCAGTGACGCAAGACGCGTTACCATAGCTACCAACTGGTTTTCACGACTTCTGACGTCACATGAACATGTGTAGATGTATGAGTTTGAACAAGGTCAGGCATTTATCTGTGCAGCTGCACAGAAAGGATAGACAGAGAGGAGTCGGACACGATCACCAGCAATTATGTTGTCTTAGAGCTGGCTTTAATGTGTAGTACAGCGTTGCCAATTTATTATACTAGGGATTACCCGACATTCAACTTGAATGTGTAGTACAACGTTGCCAGTTTATTATACTAGGAATTACCAGACATTACACGTGAATGTGTAGTACAACGTTGCCAGTTTATTATACTAGGAATTACAAGACATTACACTTGAATGTGTAGTACAACGTTGCCAGTTTATTATACTAGGAATAACAAGACATTCAACTTGAATGTGTATGTAGTACAACGTTGCCAATTTATTATACTAGGGATTACCCGACATTACACTTGAATGTGTAGTACAATGTTGCCAGTTTATTATACTAGGGATTAACCGACATTCAACTTGAATGTGTATGTAGTACAACGTTGCCAATTTATTATACTAGGGATTACAAGACATTCAACATGAATGTGTAGTACAACGTTGCCAGTTTATTCAACTAGGAAATACCCAACATTCAACATGAATGTGTAGTACAACGTTGCCAGTTTATTATTATTATTATTATTATTATTATTATTAGCACCGCGTCTTACTACCCGTTCGGGTTATACGCACTTACGCTAATGTGTAATGGTAGGGTGATTGTGAGATGAAATGAAGGACCTACAGTTTAACGTGGAATCCGAACCACGGTGGAGACCTGGCATTCCTCACATTCACAAGATGTCTTGTCAGAGGTGAAGGAAGGGTTGCCAGTTTATTATACTAGGAATTACCCCAGACTTTCAACTTGAATGTGTAGTACAACGTTGCCAGTTTATTATTATTATTATTATTATTATTATTATTAGCACCGCGTCTTACTACCCGTTCGGGTTATACGCACTTACGCTAAGGGTACGGCCAGACTGAGCGCGCGAGCGAGCGAGCGAGCGCGCGAGCGACTAAAATATAAAATAGAACACATTGGTTGTAATGGGGGGTGGCCACACTGGCGCGAGCGAGCGACTGAGCGCGCGCGCTTGAAAGATAGAACTGGTCCTATTTTTCAAGCGCGCGCGCTCGACCCGGTACAGTCTAGTTTACAGGCGCTAGGCAATATTATTGTATGTTGGTTCATTGAGTGCTGGGGAAACTTCTCATTTTGACATGATATTTGACTTTTTTCTATCAGTGATAGGTTTAACACACTTGCTATTAATTGCCCGGTGACCTGGCGGTCTAGGGGTAAGGTGTCAGACTTCTGTGCTGGCGGCCGGGGTTCAATCCTCGGTCCCGGCACAGATTTATCTGATTACCAAACCCTTCCTTCACCTCTGGCAAGACATCTTGTGAATGTGGGGAAAGCCAGGCCTCCACCGTGGTTCGGATTCCACGTTAAACTGTAGGTCCTTCATTTCATCTCACAATCACCCTACCATTACACATTAGCGTAAGTGCATATAACCCGAACGGGAAGTAAGATGCGGTGCTAATAATAATAATAATAATAATAATAATAATAATAATAATGGCCTAATTTAATTTGTAAGACCATAAATAATATAATGTATATATGTAAACCCGATATGTTAAAATACTTCAATATTATAATCAAAGTAGGCCTTTACAAATAAGAATCACCATTAGTTTGGAGAGAGTATGAAAAAACCACAACAATAAATAAGTTTTAAAAATCACCTTCAGTTCACTGAGCCAAGATTCGGACCTTTGCCTCCTAGTCAAAAGTTATCGAGTGCAACGCACCATTCTGCCACTGGTGCGGCAAATCTGATTTTAAAACACTTCAGTACAGTACCATACGCATTTCTCAATTTATTAATTGGATGCACTTCTACTTTTTTCTTTTTTATAAATACACAATATTTTCTGTAAGAATTTTCGAGGAGCAGAGATGTACTAAGTGTGTTTGACAGAGACATCTTCTCTAACTAGGGGGGAGGGGGGGTGCGGTGACCTAGTGGTCTAGGGGTAAGGTGTCAGACTTCTGTGCTGGCAGCCGGGGTTCAATCCTCGGTCCCGGCACAGATTTATCTTATTTCCAAACCCTTCCTTCACCTCTGACAAGACATCTTGTGAATGTAGGGAATGCCAGGCCACCACCGTGGTTCGGATTCCACGTTAAACTGTAGGTCCTTCATTTCATCTCACAATAACCCTACCATTACACATTAGCGTAAGTGCGTATAACTCGAACGGGTAGTAAGACGCGGTGCTAATAATAATCTAACTAGGGTCCGCTAATTACGCGCTCGCTCGCTCGCTCGCGCGCTCGCTCGCACGCTTGGCAGTCTGGCCGAACCCTAATGTGTAATGGTAGGGTGATTGTGAGATGAAATGAAGGACCTACAGTTTAACGTGGAATCCAAACCACGGTGGAGGCCTGGCCAGTTTATTATACTAGGAATTACCCCGACTTAAATGTGTAGTAAGTAAAGACACAGTTGTATCCATCACGCACTAGCTGACACAAACATAAGAGTGAACGCGTGTTTAAACCACTGCACGGCCCACCAAGAGATCATAACAACAGAGGAGGTAATAATAGGTCGCTACTCACTGTTTGTTACCTCAGGAGAATGGAGATAGAACATGGGAATACCGATGTTGAGAAGGAAGACGTGATGTTATATTATCTCGAGTTTCTCCTGCAGAGTTTGCTACTGCTGGGTGTTGCCATGACAGGCGGGTTCCTAGAAACGCCGGACATCAATAATATATTATAATTATATACCTCCACTCCTCCTGGGAATCACGTGAAGCAAGTGGAAGCGAGACCCGCCAATTCCTAGAACCCAAGGTCCTTGGTGGATGAGGATAAGGCTTGTCGCGCAATGGTTCGTCAGGCATTATGAGGAGTTTACAGGAGAGGGGAAAGTCAACTGGGAGGGGGAAAGGGTAGTTCATGACAAGAAACGTAAACCGAAGATAGGAAGAGTGCGAGCGGTTGCCCGTCCACTGAGCTATACGAGCGTCTTGTCCGAGTTTAGTCCACTCCCTAGACGCCATTGACATTAGAATAGAGCAGTGGAGCGTCCATTCCAAGGTTCGAATCCTTGCTAGGTCACCATGAGATCTGTTCTGAAAGCAGACGGACGAGATTTGATTACAGGCGGTGGCTATTTTGAGCATACTGGAATAATGTTAAGGACCTAGATATACGTACAGCTCTCTGCACGCCCGCACATCATTACCTCCCCTTGCACACCCAGCCAATAATGTAACTCTCCTTTGTCTCCTTGCACACCCAGACGAGTGTTTGCCTATCCTTGCACACCCTGCCAGCACGCCTAAGCGTTCGGCCAGACTGACAAGCGTGTGAGCGAGTGATTGATTAGCAGATAGCTCTCGATAGTTGTTGACGAGGAGGCAAAGGTTCGAATCTTGGCTCAGTGAACTGAGGGTGGTTTTTGACAACCCAGCACTCAATGAACCAACATACTGTAACGTGGGGCGCAGTGACCTATGAGGGGCGCGTGTGACCTGTGAGGGTCACGGGCCGTTCACACGTGGCCGTGCGAACCAAGAGTTCTTTTGAGGATATTGGGATATGTTGCAGGCTAAATATGAATTAAAATACTCGCAGATCAACCAAGGTTTTGATTATTAGAAACACCACTAAAAAAATATTCACAGAATTAAATATACAGCAAAACAATTCGACAAATTAGGTAGTCAAAGTAATCATGTAAATTAATAAACCAATAAGGACATAATAAATAGAATAACGCTGAATAAATTATAACTAAGCAGTTCACTGAGATAAGTACTACTAGTAATTGTCTTTAAATTAATAAACAAATGAAAACAAAATAAAATTAAATCAAATCAAGTAAACAGCTTGTTAACAAAAACACTGAATAAATAGTCAAACATCCAAATATCAGTTTCCCAAAACGCCCGCCCACGACACAATCCACTTTCAATGTTAAAGAAGCTCGTGGCACCCCGCCACAGGTCCCAGCAACGTACACACCACACCGGACTCACTGGTCCACTTCCTGGTCTCCCCGACTCGCTGGTCCACTCCCGAACTCACTGGTTGAGAACCAAGAACTGACCACACCTGGCTATCGCTGAGAGTGTATATATAGGGTTGGTGCCAGCTAAGGGTCTGGAATCCTCCATTTCTAGAATTAAAAGGAGCCAGACCCCCACAGATGTGTCTCCGTCCTCCCCCCCCCTCCTGACCCCTCTAATCCCCTAGTCAAGTGAAAAGGCCGCTGCCTACCTGCCAGACAAGGAGGGAAACAAAATAGGGAACGTAACCAGGGTAAACAATGATAGCGCGCTGGTCCCGCTGTTAAACTAATCTTGTTACATTGCAATAATAGTGCCTAGCGCCTGTAAACTAGACTGTACCGGCTCGAGCGCGCGCGCTGTCACTCGCTCGCACACTCCAGTCTGGCCGTCCCCTAAGAAATACACCGTAATAATACCCTCAATTACTCCCTATGAACTTGTTGATGATCTCGGACCTGACTCTCCAATGGAGCGACACAATACATTTTATAAGGAGGAGGGTTCTTGGCTTTAACTCACCATTTTATTTTTAATTATCAATTAATTGTTGAAAAGATACGTGCGCCCAGTGTATATTTACACTCCGTCTATCCAGAAAGGTAGCGAGTTTACCTTACACATTTCCACCATGGCGTAGCTTATAAGATAGAACCATAGTGTAATTCAGCAAGGAAAGACTGCTTCGATTAAGGAAAAGAAAAATAACTCCATGAAGTCAGCCCACCGTCTGTTGACGAAGATATTGTGAACTTCTGCAGAAAAAAGGTGTTATGTGGTCAGAACAACAAACCCTCGACCGTTAATCTCAGTTTTCTAGATCAGCAGTGCTACTCTTTTATTCGAGTAGCTCATTAATTTTGACCTCACTCGGCTGAGTTTAACCCCGTTATAGAAAATCTGGGAGAGCCAGGGATCAAACCTGGAACCTCTGCTTCTGTAGCCAGGAACTCTGACTCCTAAGCCACAAAGAAGGTATTTTTTTTTAAAGTTTTATTTTAACGATACGTGCGACTTGATCTATTTTGAGAATCCAAACCACTTTGTATTTAAAAATGAGGTCACTTATCCAACTAGTAATTATGAGTGTATGTTCTCTTGTTTTAAATCAAATTTACAAGTAAAGTACTGTAGGAATGTGTATGATGTTTATAATATACTTATTACTACTAGACGGTGCAAGCGTAACCACTCTCCTTGGGGATATATCCTCCGGACTTGACGCCAATGAAAACAAAATTATTGTTGCTTGGAGGAATATCCATGTAAAGCCACATTTTAGTTATTTCAATACTTAGACGTTGTTATTTGAGAAAACCAATCTCTTTGGATGTGTAAAAGTCGTTATTTTTGTTTACATGGCGATCCCATCTCGTTATATAACTAAAGGTGCGTTTAGACTTATGCCTCTTTTCGTGCACCAGTATATGCGCAGAGGCGCGCCTTATACAATCCGACCAGGCATCTCTTTCCGCGCGTTATAGATGTCGCGGGAAATACTCGCTACAGATATCGTAATTTTACGACGCCATAAGAAACGAAAGAGTCGTGAGTTCTGGAGGAGTCAGTTTTTAGAATCCCGTTAATTAAGTGCAGGAATACTTTCAGAAGTACGCGAATTAGATAGGGGTCGATTGTTTAAGATCTTCACTAGGATATCCCCGAGTGATTTTGATATTTTGCTGATATTTTGTTGAGCCACACATTTCAAAACAAGATACTACATTTAGGGATGCCATACCAGCAAGTACACGAGTATCGGCCACTCTTCGTTATTTGGCAACAGGTGACAGCTATTAGAGTTTGATGTACCAGTTTAAAATATCGGTGTCATCTATTTCAATCATAATTACACAACAAGGCAATCTACGATTATATGAAGGTGAGTTAAAAAAAGGGTCGCAATGGCTCGTACAAAGTATCTTTTAACAGTTCTCTAGTGACTGTGAGGCAAGAGTGTTGTTGCAACATGCTCTCCAAATATTTGGGGAGCACTTGTGTCTACCTGCACCCTAATTAAGACTTACTAGTCCAAAAAGGACTTATTAGTCTAAGTGATAAGGGCCGCTGCCCTTTTCACTTGCGTCTCACTACCCTTCCAGTCTATCCGCGTTTACTACGCAAATAGGATAAGGATGACGTAGGCGGAATGTTAGTGTAGACTAGTTGAGTCCGTGAGGGCAGGGCTGGGTATCTTCGGCGCGTCGTAAGAGAAACAAAAACTTCCCCGCCCTCTCTTACTTGTTAATAAGAAAATTATGTCAGATACGAAGAGGCCAGAAAGAAAAATTGCTTACGCAAAGAATTCTAGAAAAAGGCCCTAACAAAAATGAGTGTTTCTCGATGTTAGCAAAGTGTATGCCTATTATTATTATTATTATTATTATTACTAGCACCACGTCTTACTAACCATTCGAGTTATACGCACTTACGCTAATGTGTAATGGTAGGGTGATTGTGAGATGAAATGGAGGACCTACAGTTTAACGTGGAATCCGAACCACGGTGGAGGTCTGGCATTCCCCACATTCACAAGATGTCTTGTCAGAGGTGAAGGAAGGGTTTGGTAATCAGATAAATCTGTGCCGGGACCGAGGATTGAACCCCGGCCGCCAGCATAGAAGTCTGACACCTTACCCCTATACCGCCAGGTCACCCTGTAAGCCTATTGCCTATGTATTTTATTCTAACATGAGATGGTTGTACAGGCTTTATCTTATAACACGTTCACGCAGGGACAAAAATAATACCGAATTAAATTATAGAGAATTAACAAGAACTTATAATAATGTTGATGTTTATAGTAAGCTAGGATTTTTTTGAAAATATGTAATCAATATAGAAAAAATAATCCCATTCGTCAAGAAAACCTGTAAAAAAGTTAGGTCTGGATTTAAAAAAAAATTGTGTCTGAAAAACCTTTAAAAGTCAAGGAATTTTATATATTAAAAATTTTGTTGCCACCCTGAGGTTGAAGAAGCTTCTGCGAAGACGTCGGTTTGCCACACAAAGAGAATCTGTGTCAGTGCAATGTAAAACGTTTAATTATAAAAGTAAATTATCTCAATAAATAGTGCATCCACGCTGAACTCAACTAGCCTGGTAAGTTAGTTAAACAAAATCTTCACAAAAACTATAGTGGGTGTGGTATAAGATAACTATTACCCAACCGTGTGCTAACTGCTCAGTACAATAATCATCACCCCAAGATAGACGAGTAGGGCATGTTAGAAGTGAACGTCTCTATTGGCTCCCTGACTGTGGGGTGTAACAACGATAGGGTTACAGCAGACTCCCTATAGCGGGAAGATTGGGTTAGAATTCCGGTCGGGTGTAGAGGGCGTCGGTTATCATAATGGTTTTCCACTCTCCCCTCTGGGAAATGTGGGAACACTTTCCCTGAAATTCAACCTTCAACATCACTGACACATTAGAGTAATTAGTACATGTGTAAGCATCATACAAACTGCTCGACAAGCAATAAAACATTATTTGGAAGGCTGGGTGGGTCAAGTGGCCGACACGAGAGGACCAACTGCTAGACAAGCTCGAGTATAGGAGTACAAAGTGATAGACAACCAAGCGGTCGACACGAGAGAACCAACTGCTAGACAAGCTCGAGTATAGGAGTACAAAGTGATAGACAACCAAGCGGTCGACACGAGAGAACCAACTGCTAGACAAGCTCGAGTATAGGAGTACAAAGTGATAGACAACCAAGCGGCCGACACGAGAGGACCAACTGCTAGACAAGCTCGAGTATAGGAGTACAAAGTGATAGACAACCAAGCGGTCGACACGAGAGAACCAACTGCTAGACAAGCTCGAGTATAGGAGTACAAAGTGATAGACAACCAAGCGGTCGACACGAGAGAACCAACTGCTAGACAAGCTCGAGTATAGGAGTACAAAGTGATAGACAACCAAGCGGTCGACACGAGAGAACCAACTGCTAGACAAGCTCGAGTATAGGAGTACAAAGTGATAGACAACCAAGCGGTCGACACGAGAGGACCAACTGTTAGACAAGCTCGAGTATAGGAGTACAAAGTGATAGACAACCAAGCGATCGACACGAGAGGACAAATCTGTAAACAGACCAACTGAAAGACACGCGGAAACGACGTGGACAAAGTGATAAACAGCCTAGCGGCCCCACGAGAGGATCAATTGCTCGACAAACATCGAGATGAATCCAGTTAAGAGTGGCTCAAGTGACAGACAAGTTGTTTCAAGACTAGCAAAGTGATAAACATGGGCGTAGAAAGTTGTGTGTTAGGATGGTCTGGACCCTCCTATAAATTGCTGCCCTCCCAACCCCCTGGATTTAATTAGCCCAACAAGGGTGAGGTAACCTTATACGTGTATAAACTTAGATCATCGCGTTTTTAATTTATTTACTTACACATTGCACTCTTTAAAATATATTTTTAACACTAGTTTTGTTATGATTTCGAATAAATAATAGGTTTTGATACAAACAATATGATCTGAAAATATAGAACGTTTCTCTGAATGAAACGAGTTCGGATCTGAAGAAAGGAGACAAACATTTTGTTATAAATTGTAAAAATCATACTTTAATAACTAAAAAGATGAAATACCATCTTAAATAAAAACGCAACCGCCAGAAACTAAGTTGGTAGCTTGTGTAGGCTCTATCTACCCTTACTTTCAACATACCTTCTTACCAAATGCACTATTTTGTAACTTTCAACAATATAGAATCATTCATAAAAGTTTAAAAGTATTGCTAATTAGTGAAAGATTGTCAAATTTTTCGTTGAGCCGTAATTTTTGTCATCATGTATTTGTACTCATTCAGTTAATACGCATATGAACTATTTAAAGCCTGCTTCGATGGCCGCATGGTCTTACGCACTACTCTCGCAATTGACTGGCTGCCGAGGACAGGACGATCAGGGTTCGATCCCGGCCAGGTGCAGTGAGGGGGATTTTCCTTAAAAGGTTTTCCACTCTACCACCACGCAAATTCGGGTGCACTACCTATAAATTCAATCTTCCTCATCACTAACACTTTAATATAATTAGTAAATACGCTCGAACAGGTAGTAAGACACGGTGCTAAAAATATTTATAATTACACTAAGGGATTAAAGGAATAATATTGTTACTATAAGATATGTACTCTCATTTGCATGTAGGGAGAGTGTAAACCACTAATGAAAAATCACCCTCCTTACACCCGACCGGAGCCTTAGACCATCAACCACCGAAGCTAAGAATATTTTGTTGATGTTGCGTTATCACCAGGTTTATTAATGGGTTGGAATAAGGAGCTAAGTTAAGAAGAAATAACCTCGCATTAGTGTAAAAGTTAGATGTAAAAACCACAAGGACGGTAACTATCAGCCCATCCCACTCAGTCGGAATGATTACTCATATTCTAGCTACTCTAAAGTCTTATTAGACAAGTGTGGCAAACTGTGAAATGCAACTAATAACGGCAAATAAAATACTCAACAAAGTTATTTTAAATTTCTTATTTAAATATGAGCATTGCTAAAGGTTTTTAAGAGAGCAGAAGTTATTTCGATGCGGATATTGGCCTACATTTGGTGTATTTTACTAGATACTGTGTTTGTATTATGTTGAATCGAGTACAGTCCGCCAAATAATAATGTTCCTGTCATTTTGAAAGATTGTAAATCTAAAGTGTGTGAACTTGTTTTTAAATCTATTATGTCAAGAAAGTTAGCTTAAATATTTTATTAGAATGTAGCTCACGCGTTTGAAAAAGTAAGGGCATTTTTTTTAAACATTTTCCCGCCTCACATTCCTCTTGTTCTGTTTCTATACAACCTGCTTCAGTGGTAGCATGGTCTAAGGCATTACACTCACAATAGACTAGACTTTCTATGACAGGGAGATCGGGGTTAGAATCCCGGTCGGATGTACTGAGGGTAGTTTTTCATAAATGGTCTTCACTCTCTCGCCATGCAAATGAGGGTAGCCTAAACCTAGCATAGTGTTATTTAGGAGGTCAAACAATACCTAAATATACATTTTAAGAAAAATCGTTAGATCCGTTCGAAAACTTGGGGATTCAAAACAACCACTCATCGATAGACTACCCTTAAGGGTTTTCCTACTCTTTCTGGCGGTGTGTTGAGCTTTCAGCTGTCAAAATAGATGGCATTGCTAACGTTATACAAACTAGTGAATTGCAGCCATCAGGTTGGCAGCATTACTGGTTTGTTTAAACAAATGAGAGGCGGGGCTGGATAGATATCTGAGGCTGAAATTTTCGAGCTGTCGTCTGCATACCATTGTGTAAGAGAGAAGGAAACTTTCGGGTATCTCTTTCTCTCTTACACCCAAACAAGGCAATGTGGCATTTTGACATCGTTCATTAATTTGATTGAATATATGAGATACATCAATGTGTGATATGTTAAACGAAATAAATGTTATTAAAAGCTTTTAAGAGTATAACAAATTTCGAAACTGGTTAGTTTTATCTTTAAATAAGTTGGTGTAGCCTAATGTATAAGATGATTTTTCTCTCGCCTGTAAGGCTTTATTTCGTACCAAAACCCTATCCTATAGTTGTGTTTATTTAGGATAAAAGACCTTCAAGAAGAAAATTTCTACTTCCGTTCTAAATGGCCGTTTATGATCATTAAATTATATATGAGAGTATTCTGGTACGAGATAAAAAGTCTTACAGATTGGGACTATTACTTAAATTAGGATTTAGTAGATACCGTACATCCTACAAGCCTATAACCTAAATTATTATTTGAACGTAAGACTGATACACAAAGTATGTTATTCAAACAAATGTAATACAGTTTTTAGCTAATTTGTTTCATTATAGTTATCGAACTTTAAACATAATAAGGTTTATGAAAGATATGAGCCAACTTAAAAAAAAAGTAATATAATATAACTTTCTACAAGCATAACCTAAGTGATAGTTTGAATGTATGGCAACTATACAAAGTTTGTCATTCAAACAAATGTAATCAAGTTTTAAGATACCTTATTCATTATATTTATCGAACTTTCAATATAATATGTTTTCCAAAACCAATATACAAGCTAATAACCAACTTTAAATTGAGTGTAGTCTTGACAGACTGTGAACATTATTGTTGATAAATACATATTTATTTATTTATTTTTATTCGTATTTGTATTACCTGTAAAACTGAATTGTATGTCCTTTAATGTAAATATTTCTTCAGTAAAGTGTGGTATATAATATTTTCAAACAATAACACTTTTATCCATCAGAGAAATGTTTTCGCATAAGAACATTGAAATAAAATAAACCGTTGAATCTGTCCCTCCACAGTGTAGCAGAAGATAAGACTTGAGTGTCACGCGTTTGTCCTTGGTAATGTGTATGTTTCTGTCCATCGAGTTATTTTATATAGATCAATGGGCTGACCAGCAACCATTCTAGGCTGCGAGCGTTTCCCAGAACAGATAGAGAGATAAGTAGTATAGTGCCCAAAGGACAGTAAAATGTGCTGGCGACCCGAGTTGAACTATGTGTGAGGTCAAGATACAATCATAGCCGACTCTCGAGCAAAAAAATGCCAACTCAGACAGCAAGACGCTTTTGTTTGACACATCCGAAATAAATCAAGGACGGTCGGGGAATCTAGAGGCCAAAAATGTTTACGATTACAATATTGTCTTTATGTGTATGAATGTTTAGACTATAAAAAGGCTGAGTGAGAAATCATTGTTTTGGGGAAAATACAGTCCGTTGAAATTGTACACGTTTCCCGGCATACTCTGACACTTGACTTTCTTATTCCTCCCGTTAGTGTAAATCTTTGGGTAGTTTGGATGGGTAATAAAACGCGCTGAACGACTTTTTCATAGAATATCTCAAAAATAGCAATTTACCATGTTGGTGGTCACATACTCTAAGTAAACGTCTTTCTTGCATTAGCGTAATATACGGGTTTGTCATTGACGGAGAGTTGGGGTTTCAAATCCCTGCTGAAGGTATTTTGAATATGTCTTATTCAATTGTTTCCTTCTCTTTTCCCACGCAAATGTTGGTACAATTCCTGTAATTACTTCTACCCTCATCACCACCACCCCAATATCGTAATTAATATACATGCATTCAGCCCGGACGGGAAGTAAAACACGGTGATTTTTTGTGATATATTTGTTGATTACTTTTATTTCTCTATTTATCTAAAACTACTGATTCTAGATTATAAAAAATCTCAACATAACTGTATTACTGCCCGGTTTCGCTAGTTATTTTGCCCAGTGAAAAAGGGTTACGAACAAATAAAAGTTAACTTTTGGTATTATTATAATTATTTTATTTATTATTTAGCACCGCGTCTTACTACCCGTTCGGGTTATACGCTTTAAATACTAATTACGCTAATGGATTAGGAATTGGGAAGGTTGATTTATAGGAAGTGAACCCGCATTTGCGTGGAGGGAGAGTGGAAAATAATTGAGGAAAAACCACTCCCAGTTCACCCGACCGAGATTAGAACCTCGATCTACCCGTCCTCAGCAGTCGAGATAAACACGACTAGCGCGTTAGCCAACTACGCCACCGAGGCGGGTAGTTTTAATATTATTAGCACCGCGTCTTACTATCCGTTCGGGTTGTACGCACTTACACTAATGTGTAATGGTAGGGTGATTGTGAGATGAAATGAAGGACCTACAGTTTAACGTGGAATCCGAACCACGGTGGAGGCCTGGCATTACCCACATTCACAAGATGTCTTGTCAGAGGTGAAGGAAGAGTTTGGTAAAACCTTTGATATTGAGATTATCAATAGACACAAAAGACTAGGGTGGAAACAATAAGATATATTGGTCTATTAGAGGCCTCGGCAGTGTCAAGTATGCCAATAACACGTGATTAGTTGGTCAGTTTGAATCTCAATCGAGTTCTCTTGGTCCTAAATCCTAACTAAGAGGTGAATTAATGCAGGTACAATTTGGAGCGCTATTATTTCACGAGCTTTGGTCAGTTGTGAACCCATTTGGGTGCCAATGCATACAGGGCCGTCCTTAAATTAAGTAGGTATTTTGGGGTGGGGAATCAGAATTTGTCTTACATAAGGATTTTTATCGTGGGGGAGGGGTCATGAAAGATCTTATAAGACCTTACGTGGGGTGAGGGAGGGGTAGCGGGGGTTGAAAATCCTGGAAAAGGCCTAAAGTAATTTAAGGACTAGCCAACGTACCCCTTTCATCTCTTTATGAAATAAAAGACATTATATATATATATATATATATATTTATTTATTTTTATATCTCTGTTGTCTTGCAAAGTATAAACGGTCAATCCAAATGTTAACATTTTTATTATTATTATTATTATTATTATTATTAGCACCGCGTCTTACTACCCGTTCGGGTTATACGCACTTACGCTAATGTGTAATGGTAGGGTGATTGTGAGATGAAATGAAGGACCTACAGTTTAACGTGGAATCCGAACCATGGTGGCGACCTGGCATCAAATGTTAACAAAGCTCTAGCAGTAAACTAAACAAAATCTTAATAGACGAAAAGAAAGTCTAATAAATGACATCACTTTACGTCAAAATCTGCGTTAATTTATCTATCAGACTTACTACTGTCGTAAAATAATTTATGATTCATAAAACTCAGTTTTATGTCACGTATCTCTGGAGGTACACGTACCACAGTTTGGGAATCACTTCTCTCTCTATAGTCTAAGTCAGACGCTCTCAATGGGGAGCCAAGGCAGTGGAGCAGCGAGAAAATACGGAAGTTAATAATTGAATCTATATAAATATTGCACTAGAAAAATACTTGACTTTTTATGAAAATTGAAAAATGACACCTCTACACGGGAATCTATCCCAGGACCTTTGGATTAGTACACCAATGCTCTAACCACTGAACTATCCAGGAATCGTCCCTTGATCAGGGTCATTCTTCACTCATATTTTAAGGCAGAGTCTATAATGGACGTGTGGAAATCGTTGGCTACAAAATGTGTGATTTATTAAGATGACGAGCTATCAGATAACGCCGCCACTCGGTAGTTGGCTTATTGCTGCCACTTGTACAATTATTATAATTGTGAGAGATTGCATATTTAAGAATCAAATAGCCGAAGCTATTTGTTTAAGTGAGGATTTACTCGCATCTAGATATCATATTCTGAAAATTTAAAAATGGCTTCGGCCATGTGTACTGATAGTTGTTTTTACTCCATGCATATGTGGGTTCACTTTGTCTAAATAACTTTCATCATCAATCCATAATTGTAATTAGTTCATATGCTTATAATCCGAAATCCGAGTGGGCAGTAAAACACGATGGAAAAATAACTAAATAAATAAATATAGGACATAGTTAAAATAAATATACCTACTCTCTTGTTAATAAAAAATATTGTAGAAAAACTAGATTAATATCAAAATGTACCCATATTTTCATATCACCACTAACGCAATGGTGTAATTAATTTTTTTTAATGTGTCAGTATACTCAACCGGGATTCGAGCCCGATATCTTTGCTACTGGCATTTTAATGTAATACGCGAGCGATGCCTTGTGATACGACCACCGACGCGGGTAACACTGCAGTGAATGAGGGAAGAAAGCCTTGACCATGGGCTAGTTACTTAATCATTATATATTATGATAACGATATTTATAAGCTTAACTTAAGTGATATGATATAATCCTTAATAAAATATATCATTTAATTAGATATTTAAATTTAACAAGTCAAGGAACCTTATCAAGAAAAAGAAGATTTGAACATTCTGTTAAAGTAACTTTTTATCCTTCATAGAAAGACATTTTGGTGAATTTTCTCCAATATAGATAAAACCTTGCCCCTATATCCTGCTTCCTAACAAATAACTTAGAAACTATGTAAAAGCCATCTATTAGCTCTAATGCTAACGAAATATTTGTGTAAGTCAGTGCTCTAGCAGACGAAACCATAATACTAAAACAATTGCCAGTCAAACACCGCACCAACGCCGCAAGGCTCGTAGCTTTCGTATCCTTGGTTACCAAGACATCGAGAAGACTGCATCGGTCTAGTTCGTGACTATTCGGACAGATCTACACTTGGTCACGTGATTGCCAATGCAGCTATCAACGCCACGAGCCAACGCGACGCTTATTCGAATACAGCCAAGGACAATCGTGTATTGAATTAACTGTTCTGTCACTTAGCCCACTCTTAACTGAATGATATAAAAGTTTGTCGAGCAGTTGGTCCTCTCGTGTCGATCATACCCAGCCTTTCATTTTATCTACCGGTTGGCCGTATATAACATGGTCCGGCTCGTGTCTATCACTTTGCCTGCTTCCACATGTGTGTATAAACCGAACGGGTAGTAAGACGCGGTGATAAAATAACAAAATACGGAGCGCTCCACATTAAATTAGTGTGAGGGACACCCTGGTTAGGCTAGCAGGGGTGCCGAGCACGGTGGAAGGAAACCACAGTCCAGTTTTTATAGGAAAGCTATTATCTGACAACTAAAAAAGTTGCTAGATCTACTTTCACGTATTCATACATCAAATCATCTGATCTGCAAATGTCACTTTTGATAGATATTATAAATACAAAAAAAAGTTATCAATGTTGTCAATGGATATAATTATATGTTTGTATTTTCTAAAAGTCCCTTTATTTGAAAATTGGACGCCCCCTTGAACATATATGCGTATTAGATGTCAATATTATTATTATTAGCACCGCGTCTTACTACCCATTCGGGTTATACGCACTTACGCTAATGTGTAATGGTAGGGTGATTGTGAGATGAAATGAAGGACCTACAGTTTAACGTGGAATCCGAACCATGGTGGAGGCCTGACATTCCCCACATTCACAAGATGTCTTGTCAGAGGTGAAGGAAGGGTTTGGTAATCAGATAAATCTGTGCCGGGACCGAGGATTGAACCCCGGCCGCCAGCACAGAAGTATGACACCTTACCCCTAGACCACCAGGTCACCCACAGATGTCAATAGAAGTTGTTTCAATGCCGGAGAGAGTAATGACCCCCTAATTAACCATATTGTAACAAGATTAGTGTTTAATAGCGGGATCAGCACGTTCTCATTGTTTACCCTGGCTACGCTCCCTGTTCTCTCTGTCTCCCTTCTTGTCTGGCAGGTAGGCAGCGGCCTTTTCACTTGACTAGGGGATTAGAGGGGACAGGGGGGAGGACGGAGACACGCCTGGAGGGGTATGGGTACTTTTAATTCTAGAAGTGGAGGATTCCAGACCCTTAGCTGGCACCACCCCTATATAGACACGCTCAGCGATAGCAGGTGTGGTCAGTTCTTGGTTCTCAACCAGTGAGTTCGGGAGTGGACCAGCGAGTCAGGGAGACCGGGAGTGGACCAGCGAGTCAGGTGTGGTGTGTACGTTGCTGGGACCTGTGGCGGGGTGCCACGAGCTTCTTTAACATTGAAGTCGGTTATCTGGTGGTCTAGGGGTAAGGTGTCAGACTTCTATGCTGGCGGCCGGGATTCAATCCTCGGTCCCGGCAAAGATTTATCTGATTACCAAACCCTTCCTCCACCTCTGACAAGACATCTTGTGAATGTGGGGCATGCCAGGCCTCCACCGTGGTTCGGATTCCACGTTAAACTGTAGGTCCTTCATTCATCTCACAATCACCCTACCATTACACATTAGCGTAAGTGCGTATAATCCGAATGGGTAGTAAGACGCGGTAATAATAATAATAATAATTTAACATTGAAAGTGGATTTTGTCGTGAGCGGACGTTTTGTGAAACTGATATTTGGATCTTTGACTATTTATTCAATGTTTTTGTTAACAAGCTGTTTACTTGATTTGATATAATTCTATTTTATGTGTTTTAATTTGTTTATTAATTTAAAGACAATTACTAGTATTACTTAGCTCAGTGAACTGCTTAGTTATAATTTAATCAGCGTTATTCTATTTATTAGGTCCTTATTGGTTTATTAATTTACATGATTACTATGACTACCTAATTTGTTGAACTGTTTAGCTGTATATTTAATTCTGTGAATATTTTTAGTGGTGTTTCTAATAATCAAAACCTTGGTTGATCTGCGAGTATTTTAATTCATATTTAGCCTGCAACATACCCCAATATCCTCAAAAGAACTCTTGGTTCGCACGGTGACGTGTAACCAGCCCCCGTGACCCTCCCAGATCACACGCGCCCAACGTTACAATATGAACGAGTTAAAATATTATTTTTAATATTATTTTTACCCCGCGTTTTACTACTCGTACAGGTTACACGAGTAAGTACTAATTACGATAGTGGGATTAGGAAGGCTATATTTAGAAGAAGTGTACCAGAATCTGTGTGGTGAGTGGTTTTTGTTTTTTTAATTTCAAACCTCCTTGATTATACCCGACCGAAATTCGAACCTCGATCGCCTCGTCATCGGCAGTCTAGTCTTTTGCGCGAGTAACGCCTTAGACCCATTTAATAAGATTAATTATCTTAATATTGTATTCTATCAATCATAGTATGATAATAATAATACATAACCCATAAATTATAGCAGTCAAGGTCAAACCAGTAAGAGAAACTAGAAGAAAGGATACAATTCTAATAAAATTGTTAAATTGATTTGATTATTATTACTTTCTCCCGACACGTCGAAGGGAGTAAATATTGTGATTGTTGAAGAGTTCAAATTCGAGATTTTGATTTCGATTATTTGAGGTAAGCCTATTTGACGCGTTCTTTCTAAACTGATTGATTATATCAGTACACGACTTACAAACCAACTTAAACAGGCCTATATAACAGTCACAACACCCAGCCCCCCGGCCATTAATTCATCATTGTGAAAAGGTAAAATCCACGTTTCATCTATGATACATTTTTGGGCCATGCCAGGGATCGAACCTGGGACCCTTGACTCAGGGGCAGACACGCTACCAAACGAGATAAGGTGTCAGACCTTGTGATTTTGATCAATTTTGACGTTTAATAATCTTCTGAACCCGAAAAAAGTTGTTTCCGGGACACCGTGTGTATCTAAGCCTAGATCCAAAACCATTTTACCTATCGGGTTAAAACTTATCGTCAAAAGTTTTCTTAAAGTTCCTCAGAGGGATTCTTTGAGTTATACATCCAATCCAAAAATTAATGATAATAGTAAGATTAAACACAAAACGAGATAAAATGTATTGTTATTCAAATTCATATCCAGCCATTTTTTTAGCATTACAAACAAAATGGCGTTTCTCATTTTTCCAAGAAAATGATTTACAGGTTAGGTACTACACATAAGCAGATATCTCCAATTTTAATACCTCCATATCTCTCAGAAATATGGAAGAACTTATCAGTGAATTGTAGAACTGTTAAGATAAAAAAAAAACTTTAGTTGAAGAAGCGAGAAAGTCTATGCGGGCGCAGTAGCTACCATTTATTTTAGGTTTGAAAATTAACACATCATTAGCAACTTAAACATTAATATAATTTTATTATAACAAGTTAGTTTACACTGAAACTCAACAAATGTAACCTCACGATTCAATGTACGATGAATAGCAACAATTGTAACCTCACAATACAATGTACATTGAATAGCAACAATTGTAACCTCACAATACAATGTACATTTAATAGCAACAATTGTAACCTCACGATTCAATGTACGATGAATTGTAACCTCACAATACAATGTATGTTGAATAGCAACAATTGTAACCTCACAATATAATGTACATTGAATAGCAACAATTGTAACCTCGCAATACAAGTTCTCTCAAACCAATGGTGTATTATTCCCTTAACACTACAATCCGCAGAACAAAACAAAAAACCGTTCACTACACCAGAACGAAGTTCAAATCCCGACCCTACCATAATCTAAAAAGCATAGTGCCCCAAAAAAACATTATGTCACATTTCAATAACACGTTTCTAAACTAGAAGTGGAATAATATCCGAAGTTAAAAGGCATGACATTTTTGCAACTTCAAATATTTCTATTAGAATAATAGTCTTAACAATATAAAAGCCAATTACAGTAAATGAGGAGCCTTTTTCTCGCACTTTTTAGACGAATAACCAGAATTTAAGCTCAAAATCTAAATATAAATAATAACTAACAATTATATTTAGATAATCCATAATATAGCTTATAGGGTTTATTATTAATATCTAAATGTGGGTTAGTTTGATAAATATTTAAAAATGCAAAACTACTTTCTGTTATTATTATTATTACTATCATATATATATATTTTTAATTTCACGTTAGTAGTATATTATAGCACGAACAGCTGGGCACACGGACAAAAGCTTCTGTTTCATCTAAGTTGTTTGATTGATGACCTGGGGGTTGGAGTTTGAACGCAAAACATACTGACGATTTTTATCTTAAATTATTTGCAACCACCCCCTCCACACAAATACTCATATATTTCCTCTAAATTCTACTTTCTTCATCTCCAACCTATAATAGGTGTAAATATAAGAATGTTATTTAATGTTGTTAACTGTGCTTTATTGTTAATCATATTTCACACTTTAAGTATGCAACTGCTCTCAACTGATATTTTAAAACGTTTTTGTCACTTTAATAAATAAATATTTTTAATTAAACATTTTGAACCTTATTATATTTCTTAATTATGATGTGTACATACACTGTAAGCTTGAGACATTTGCTACTAATTTAATGTGGTACTATACAAGTATATTATGTAGTACTTACAGGTGTCCTAATCATACTTTTAATTAAATTAAAATAAAGTCTAGTTATCCACAATGAAACAATGAGTTGTATGGCTGTCACTATGTGACGTCACGTGCCCGGCTCGACCTGCTCCACGAAAACGCGTTTGATTGACATGTGTGGGATATCACTTATCAAATATTTTCGAAATACATAATGGATTATAAACAAGGAGATGCACGTTACTCATTACTTTTTAATCTAGCCTTAGAGTATGATATTAGGGTAATGCAAGCCAGTAGGGAGGGGTTGACATTAAACAGTACAATGCAGCTGTAGAGGTTAGTAAGGGGCGATAGGGTGTAATGAGGTGGACTGGCTAGAACTAGCTCAAGATAGGAATAAGGTATGGTGAGGTGGACTGGCTAGAACTAGCTCAAGATAGGAATAGGGTGTAGTGAGGTGGACTGGCTAGAACTAGCTCAAGATATGAATAAGGTGTAGTGAGGTGGACTGGCTAGAACTAGCTCAAGATATGAATAAGGTGTAGTGAGGTGGACTGGCTAGAACTAGCTCAAGATATGAATAAGGTGTAGTGAGGTGGACTGGCTATAACTAGCTCAAGATAGGAATAGGGTGTAGTGAGGTGGACTGGCTAGAACTAGCTCAAGATATGAATAAGGTGTAGTGAGGTGGACTGGCTAGAACTAGCTCAAGATAGGAATGGCGGGTAGTGGGGTATATTAAACAAATAATTTAAATATGTGTGTGGTCAGTGAATGAAGAGATAAGGTGGTTTTGTGAAGTCAATGTTCACTTAAATCAAGGTTACACGTGACCCCATAGAAAAACTACCAGATATTAAAATATTTTTATTTGTTAGTTAATTAATAAATAAATACATTTCAAAAAGGATTGAAATTTCTCTCATTAAATTCATGCATGTATTTTTTTTTAACTTGTAGCGTTATTAATTAAGTAAGACAGAATAAACAAGCAATGAAAATATTCTGATCAGATACCAACTAATCAAATAATTAAGTTCAAAGATGATTAAAAAGTCTAATTGCTTTGCCACAGAAAAAAGGCGTGGTTGCTATAAACTTAACTACACGCCTCGCGATACTGTGAAATAGGCGAGTCGAGCAAATATTTTCTAAATTATTAATTAAGGTCCAAACAATCTTAGTATATCGACGGGTGACTTTTTTTTGTTGTATAATTGTAGTTATACTTGTGACAGTGTAAGTTGCTATTCTTTTTTAAAATTTTTTTTTTTTTGATTCGAGAAATGTGTTAGAACCTATTCGAATCTTAGGTTTCAATTAAAATATTGATCTTATATTATTGTTCAACTGAAACAAAGTATTTTGAATGTGAACCCTATTATTTAATGGCTAATTTAGTTAGACTAGGATGTTTATGACAAATGTGTTTTGTAAGTGGCAAATATCCTCCAAATTTGAAAAAAAAAAAAAAAAAAACTCGTCCGTGTTAGAGGGATTATATATTACAATCCCAGTGGCGTAAGAGATTAAGCTTGTCCCCCGCCTTCCCCCCTCCCCACAAGATTTATTTTCGGAACCCCTTTTCCAAATCATCTAACACCTTAGTAAATGTTATAAGACATAATTAATAGTTCTAAATAATTACTAATTTAGTAATCACACCATATAATGATTGTTTTAGCCAAGGTTTTGTGTTGGGAACGTCATCAGTCAGTCAGATTGCCTGCACAAAGATAAAAAAAAACACACTTTATGATAAACAATTTGGCCCTTCTGCGTGGCTGGGTGTAACGCCACTTGTCACCATCACAAGACGTCGGCCAGGATTCGAAACCCATCCTTTCATTAACAGTGACTAATGCGTGTATCGCGCAGGTCACTTGAAATTGTTCATCGCTAAACAAACATAAGGTATAATATTGGTATTACTTACGTCAACAAAGCAATGAACCAAATAACATCACAAACAAAACATTACACATATGATTAGAGAAGTGTGACCACTGCACCTTTCTTTATCTATAGCTTTGCAATAACAAACAACTCGCCACAGATGATTGGAATCAACCTAACAATGACGTCATTGTAATCTCGAGATGCGCGCGCATGCGTGTACACGCACCACTTTATTCTACGTAGTGATGGGCATAATCGAAGATTTTAAAAATCGAATCATCATTCGATTATTTTTCTTTGAAACATAATCGAATGAATCGAAAGAATAATTCGAATGATTTTGGAGAAGTTAGTAAAGAGTCGGTAATAATCGGATGTTTGTTTACTACTTCTAACTAAAAGAATTACTAGTTGCTCGTTTATTTTGTGCTACTATTATCTTCACCCTGCTGTCATATCTCTCAACAGCTCACAACACTTTTCTATTACTTTATCTAGTTCCTAGTGCCAGTGTCAAAGACCAAAGTACAGCCACAACAAAATAGGCCTACTATACAGTGAATGCATTAGTCACATAAGTACCTCGCAATTAATATAAATACTTTTGCGTACGATTAATAATAAAATAAAGAACATACGTTTCCCTTTGTGTTAAAAAGAGTCGAAATAATTGTCTCTTTAATATTTCACAAACATAACCAAAATATATAATATTACAATCCAATTTATATATCGGTTAAGTGATAAAATACTTTCGATTTGAATAATTGAATCAATTATATGCCTCCTGAAAGCTTCACTTAGAATCAAACATCCAATTACTACTCGACAAACGACGACGTAAGTTTTCTGGATAATAATATTTTGTGTTACGAGTAAATACAGTTATAATAGATCTAAATATTACGGCCGGGCAATGTTTTATTAAATACATAAAAAGTATATACTTATCTACTTGATAATAAGTCGACAAAAAACTTAACTGTGCTATGTGCGTTTAGTTAGGAAGGTAAAATTTAAAGGAAATGAAAAATAACAATCTACGTAGTAATGTCGCAAATAATCGAATCATTTTGTAATTTTCATTCGAATTATTTTTGGCTGATATTCGATTGTAAACTGTACAACCACTTAAACTTTGTATTAAATTAGCCTTAGAATTATTCGAAAGCGTAAGGTCGATCATTGTGTAGCAATGAAGACTATTTATTGAAAATGAAGACCTGTATAGTGATGGCCTGGAAACATTTATATTCATAAAGTCGATTTTCCTCAGCACTTCTTAAAAGTGAGTATAACCGAATGAATCGGCCAGCTCGCGTCAAGTCAACGACTGTTTTCACTCGAATGATTTTTTAAAGAATCAAATGAATCGATTCTATTCATCCGATTCTGTCCATCACTAAATTTCTACGTGATGAACGTGGGCGACAAACCCAAAGACAAGAAAAAGAGATATATATATATATATATAAATTTAAAATGATGAGGCCTAGCTTTAATATGTATAGGGCCATTTAATGAAAACATAAACAACTTATGTCGAACATAAGCACATGCCACTTTTAACATATCCTGATTACCAAACCCTTCCTTCACCTCTGACAAGACATCTTGTGAATGTGGGGAGTGCCAGGCCTCCACCGTGGTTCGGATTCCACGTTAAGCTGTAGGTTCTCCATTTCATCTCACAATCACCCTACCATTACACATTAGCGTAAGTGTGTATAACCTGAACGGGTAGTAAGACCCAGTGATAATAATAATAATAATAATAATTTAACATATACACTTAGTTTGGTACCTTGATGTAGGCCTACCTTGATTATTAAGAATTATGAAAACCTCTTAATAACGCTCATTAGATTCTGACCATTGAGGATGGACTTGCATCACTTACAACATTTGTAACATAATCTTGTTGATGCATTGTATGGATTGGGAAGATTGAAATCAGAGAACCCTGATATCTTCTTCAGTATTTATAGGGATAATAATACTTGTTTGAGTTTTCCGCAGTTGGATGTCAAGTGTTTCTTACCAACAGAAGAGATAACACTTTTATTTCTTCAATCTTCTAGTGGCTAGAAATAATCTTTTCACCTGGGGAGCAAGATGGTCCTGGCAAGCCAATAATTTCTGTTGTCAGCGCTTTCCTTGCTTTAAGGGCATTAAAAAGTTCCTTTATTTTAAGTCTATTTGTGAACATGACTATTATGATTCTCGGTCTAGGAGTAATATTATTTGGTTCAAGTATTTTAACTTTGGATACTCTATGACAAGCGTTGACATCATTCATTTTGAGATATGTTAACCCCTAAATGGGCGCTAGTGAGGTAATTATCGTTAGGATATTTTCACCATTTGTTTCAGTAATATTATCAATTTTGACATTGTTTATTCTAGAGTATTGCTGGAGATCTATAATGTTTTTTTGTGCCTGATCATTTATTATTTTTAAAGGAGCCACTTCATTGCTTAGTCTAGTTATTTCATCATCGGCCCTGTCCATTCGTGATGTCAAACAGTTCAAGGATTCCTTCATTTCTCGGACATTATTGCTATGGTTTTGAGATGATTTAATGCCACATTATCATTATTTAAATTATTTGTCAAGATCAGTTGAAAGTCTTTAACTGAGTTAACCTGAATTTTTGTTTTGAACTATTTCAGTCTTGCATTTATTACAAGTCCATGGAACGTTTGTTTCTACCTGACTTAGTATTTTAAACAATTTGTCTGTAATTTTTTCACACTTTTTACTGTACCATTTTTGGCAAATATCACATGACAGAGTATTTGTTTCTCCGACCACGTTTTTACATACACCACACGAGGCTTCATTTTCATCGGCTAACATCTTGAATACGAACGAATGTTTTACATGAATGTAACGTGATTTAAGTCTTACTTAAATCCATTTTCTTTTTTAAAATAGAAAATGCACTAACTTCTTTTCACAACTAGATAATGTCTATAAAATTACTTCAATAAGAGGTTCATTCAATAAACAATGTTAAATAATCGGAATTTTTGGAAACTAGAACTTGACTAAATTTCAGTTTTGTTATATCAAATTCGATTTTTATTTGGTTTCGATTTTATTACTGTCATGAATTTTATAATAGACCTATTTCTCAATAACAGAGTGAAAAATGAAACATTTATCTTTTATTTTCAATCACAGCCTATAAATTTAAACAATCATAATCATTGATGCCAGGACAAAGAGAATTCATGAATAACAAAGAACTATGGCTACCTCAAGGCATTTCAAACATTTACACAGAAACAAATTATTTTTCTCTGCCTGCATACTCGCGTTTATTTGGATATATTTTCTCCTCGTTCTCTCATAAGCTGATACGTCTCAAGTTCAATGATTATCTATACTACATTTCATGCATAGCGTATAAGAAGTTAAATTAACTTTATGCATGTACAATATTGATTTATAAACACAATCATTGAAAATAATGTATTTAAACTTATTGCGCCATGTGTGCTAAACACTACTTGCTATTAGTTATGCAGGAATATAATCCCATCATTTAAATGAAATTTATATCTACTTATTTATCTAGATGGTAAATGTATTTAATAATTATAGTTTGTTATATAGCTCCTTCAGCGCTAGCTGTCAACACCAAAATATTTTCTTTGAGAATGAAAAGTTATCTGTCATTTATTACTTAATCGGAGAATTTAAAGTTTTTTAATCTTGTAATTACCATCATTATTTAATTTTTATCAATCACGTTTTTAATTATATTATTTACATTTTTATGGAACTAAATAATTTCTATGGAGTGAACTTTTGACATTTACAAGGATGGGTGCGTGGTTTGGTAAAAGCAAGAAACAACCTAGCAGGGTTACGGAGTATGACAAGTCAATATTGGTGAGAGGTTATGTTAGCACACCTTATCAATAATTATAGCACATTTATAGCTCTTATACAATCGGTCACGCCAGCTTGTGCTAATATGCGTTGTGTTTGTTAAATTCCTTCAACAAGGACTCTCTATACTGTAATTTACTGCTAGAAAAAAATATATAGAAAAGCTAGATGTGAATTATCTCGAGGATCTTTGAAAGGGTCCTTCTTTTATAGACTTTATAAATTCACATTCACCAAACACTTCGGATCTAAGACTGCATTAAACTATTCGAATTGCAACGAGCCTAGTTCCATTCTTGAGACCATGGTGTTACTATCTACCAATGTTTTTAGAAACTATGCTATGTAAATCGCCATAAAACTTACTGAAAATAAGTATATCATCACCGGTTAAAATCGTCACTATTTTAATATATTGCTTATATTGACGGTTTCCCCTTTGTTTTACAAAAATTAAAGTATGCAGAGAAACATTTTGCCACTTTTGGTGATAATAAATGATAGGTGTAGATTGATTAATCCACTTTTCAAAATAATCAACTTTTTAATATTATAGTATGTGTCTCCTTTAACAGTCACATAATTTTAAACTCTGGGGTAGCGTAAAGTTCTGAGCTTAGCAGACGAAAAAGTAATCATAAAACAGTTGCCAGTCAAACACACCAACAAGGACATGTCAACGGCATATTGCTTTCGTCCTTGGACTCAAGGCTATGTAAGAGGTGGACTGGCATCCTTGGTGACAATTCAGATAAGTTTACACTCTAACAAGTCCTCGCCAATGCAACTGGCCAGGGTACATGTCAAGGCGATGGGGCTTAAGTAGAGAATTTGGATACAGCCAGAGATATAGGCCTATGTAAATTATTATCATAATTACATATTTAGTGTTAGGACAGACACTATTGTCTCATAGTCATTTCTGATTGGCTAAACGCAAATCAACATCAACATGTTAATTAGAGGTTGTTGATGAACCTTCTGGTAGTTATTCTAGACAGTTAACATTATAACTGTGGGTACGACTGATTGTAAACAAACCATTGATACAACAACTTGTAGGCCTACTGTTTACATCTGATCCACGATTGGAGAGGTGGTAACTGACAGCTAGCAGAACATTTGTATTGCAAACGTTAGTTGAAAGTCGCCAATGTTAACTAATTTGGAAATAATAATTATTTTATTATTAAAACTATATTATTAATCAAAAGTCTTAATAAACTTGTCTAATAATAATTCCCTTAGATTACTGTATAATTGGGTTTTTCATAACTAATTGAAAGAACAAAAAATATTAATAAAACTACCATAGGCCTACTTACCTTTATTGTTTCACATTTGTGGCAACTGGGATATTATAGTACATAAAATAAAGTATTAGTCTATATTCACAAATGTATCTTAAATAAATAACCTTAGACAATTTTTTAAACTTAGAAAGAGCTATACAAAGTACTGGTTTTAAAATAAAAGTTTTTATTTTGTAAACACATGCACATGGACACAACCAAACACAGTTTGTATGACATCAAAAACACATTCATTTGGTTTGGTTTGCCATCTTAATTTGCTAAGAAAATGTGTAGGCCTACTTTTAGATGAACTGTTTGAAAATCATTTTTAAGTGAACCACAGACACTACGTCCACAAAAAAGAAACGTCCAAAAGTTTATTTTTATAAGTTTGTGTGTCAATTTAATGCACAATAACCCTTAAAAAAACAAAGTTTGTAATGTAAGTTTTGACTGCCAAAAGAAACAACTCAATATATGGTCTTCCCATGCTGGTGATATCAGCATTTCTTGAATATCGGTCTTTCGTCCTGGAATTTAGATCATATGGTTTGGCCATTGGACACCCGAGAGTAGATCTGGTAACTTTTGCTAGTTTTCATTTACCTACACTCTTATGGTGAATCGACTGTAGTTAACATTTCTTTTGTATACCTTTTGTCTCTCTCACTTTAGACTGGACTGTAAGACGTGACATACACACACACACACACACATAGCACCTATCATTTTCCATTATTATTGGTTTCAGCAACTGAAACAGCAGCGAGATAAACTCAAGCTGTACCAGCGGAGAATAGAGCAGAGCTTGGAGAAAGACAAAGAACTGGCCCGCAAACTACTGCGCGATGGAAGGAAGGAGTGAGTTCTTTTAGAAGGATTGTAAATTAGTTAACTTAGGAACAGATATTCTCAGCTAGTAATAAATACTGGATTCGTGTGAATAGTCTTGAGGCCATTGCTTAATCAAAGAGACAAAAATAAGCCTACAATTACCGCACACTCTTGATGGAACACCATGTTTTATCAGGGTTGGTCTGTGACATCGCCACCTGCTATTTGATCACAACTCCTCTGGAATCACAGTCACCACTTTTCTGCGCACAGGTTAACGAGGAGTGCCCCGACTAGTAATTGTATGCTCATTTGTTCCCCCGAGCCTTTGCTATTATCTAGATGTTACATTGTTGTACGAGAGATAGCAGCAAATACTCCTGATGATGAAATGTTCGCAAACACTATTTCGGTGTGTGTTGCACTGTATCACTAATTGCCTTATAAAGAGAAATCAATCATTGAAGTGGTGAAGGGTTGTAAATAGTTATTTATTAGGAAGTCCATTGGTATTTGACTGGGGTGGTTCAAGGAAACCATATGGGGGGGGGGGGAATAAAAAATTTGAGCTGTTTATTTTACCCAGTGAAGTTGTGTACATATTGCCCAGTAGAGCCCAGAGAGTATTACCCAGTAAAAGCTGTGTATATTGTCCTATGAGAACTGTTTACAATGCCTTGAGACAGTTGTGTATATTGTCCTATGAGAACTGTTTACAATGCCTTGAGACAGTTGTGTATATTGTCTAGCCGAGCCAAGCTGCTACTTCGCAAGAAGAGGTTTCAAGAGCAGCAACTGGAAAAGACTGACACTCAATTGGACAACATGGAGAGATTGGTTCATGACCTTGAGTTCTCACAGGTGGAAATGCAGGTGAGATAGTGCTGTCACATTCATATCCCTTTCCCTAAAATATTCTGTACAACTATCGCTAATACTCACAATGTCTCCTTAAGTAAGTATTAATGTAACCTTCATTTCTGTTTACAGTGGAACTGGACCAACGATTCAACTATTTTCAGTTTTCCTTTTACATTTATATTTTACTGTAATCTCACTATAAATTGATTGAGTGATAAAAACTAAAGACTCAGTTTGATTAACTAGCACCCAAAATAACCTACATTTACACCCTAAGATGACTTGCCACCCCTTTGCAGGTGCTGGATGGACTCAAGTCCGGCAACGAGGCCTTGAAGAAAATTCACGACGTACTGAGCGTGGACGAAGTGGAGAGGATCCTTGAGGAGACCAGGGAAGGTGTCGACAAACAAAGGGTATGTATTCTCTACAAAGTGTGTAGAGATGATTGTTGGTGTGTGCGAGCTCAATCTCGGGTTTTGGGGTCGACAGATTTCTGATTCTCTTTACTGGGAAAGTTGCCTTTAGTTTCATCATCTTCACCCTATTTCCTTATGTCCTTTGTTCCTGAAAGAGCCCCTTGTTCAAAATCCATCTTTGACTATTAAAAACTTTGTTAGTAAAAATGCTGACAGCTAAAATAGTAAATTTATAGTCATTTATTGCCATTCTGAGCTGTTGTGTACATTAAAAATCAATATCTAGCCAATATATGGGGAAAAACATAAGTTTTTTTAAATCACTACGTCTTATCAATTTTACACATCTAATGCGGAAGAAAGCATTTTAAAGGTAATCTACTTGCGTTTGCATGGAAGGAAAGTGGTAACCATTTAGGAAAAAAACCCACTCTCACGAGACCAGACTAGGATTCAAACTTCTATGTCCCCGTCGTCAGCAGGTCAGTTTTAACACGAGAGTGACATCTTAGACTGTTAGGCCACACAAGCGGGTTGTGTACATGTTATTTTTTATTTATTGAATTGAGTTTTACTACCATAAGTACATGAATTGTTAAGTTGTGATAGTAACTTGATTTATCATAATAAAATGAAATATACATAATAATTGTGTACATTTTTTTTATCAAGTAATTTTAGTTCATAAAGTTATATAAATAACCTCTATATATGTAACTTTTTTCTATCAAAAAATACACATTTTTTTTCTTCAAACTTCAATATAATTTTATTTATTTGATTCAAGTTTGCTATGAATTGAAAAAAATGGACTTGGTACATCCTTTTTAGACAGGATACGAATATTGTGTAAAACTGGTCTTTGTAAAAAACATCAATATTTACCATCATATGTGAAAACACCTAAGTGTCGTCCCCCCATCCATAGGGCGTTTTCACATTTACCGACACGGTACCAGCACGACATCGACACCAATACCGGTGGTCACAAAATCTTAGGTTAACATATGGAATGCTTTCACACTCACCGACATGTCAGTGGAGTGCCGTAGGCCCAGTAGAGCCGGCCGGCCGACAGTTTGCTGCACAGCCTTGTGTTTGCCACGTGTGCTATTACTAATAAAATAGTATGGCTAATTTTAAGTATTATGAGGTAATTTTAATAGAGCTGATATGTGCCCTTAAAATATCTTACTTTTATAACAGGGTGCACCCAAAACCATCTTTTATGCATAATCCTTCTTTTCTTGTGTCTTAAATATAACAAATAAAGAAAATATTTGCTAACCGCAGCCATTTCGACTATTATTAAGGACTGGACATGTTGTGGTAGTGCCAGGAGCGGGCTCAAACAAAACAGGAGAGTCGCATCCCCCCGTCCTTTACTAAAATGTGTCCTTGTGAAGTCGGGACGGTGAATGTGAAATGTCTATGTCGATGTCGTGTCATGTGAAAATGCCCGTATCCTCTTTATGTCCAGGAGATCGACGAGCTCCTGTCCGGGGCTCTCACAGAGGAGGATGAAGAAGCAGTCGAGGTTGAGTTGGACCAACTTATTCAGTCCACAATAACACTGCCAGAGGTCCCCAGGGAAGAACCCGAGGGAGAAGAGAGCGAGGAGGCGACAGCGAGTCAGGACAAGAGTGAGTACAACTCACCCCCTTATACTCGAGCTTACTTAGCAAGGAGAAGAGGTGACACTGAGTCAAGAAAAGCGTGAGTACAACTCACCCCCTTATTCTCGAGCTTACTTAGCAAGGAGATGAGGTGACACTGAGTCAAGAAAAGCGTGAGTACAACTCACCCCCTTATACTCGAGGGTACCTATCAGGAAGAGGTGACATTAAGTCGAAACAAGCGTGAGTACAAAACTTACTCTCTTTCGAGAGTGGTTATTGTCCTGTTGCTCACTCTAACTAGTCCTGCTTCTTCTCTTGGTGATGGTCCACGGCAGCCAGCTGGTTCGGTAGAGCTTCTCGGGGTTAGTTAATAATGGTGGGGGTGGAGAATGTAGTCGAATAAAGAGAAAGAATTTGATGAGGTTGATTTGGAAGTTTTATTTTGACGAAAAGTTAATGTTAACAGACATTTTATTAAATTTAAAACACTAGTTACATATGAAAAGGAAAAAAAAAGGCTAATTAATACTTGAAGATAGTGCATTTTTTAAAGTTTGATAATTTAGCCACATGGTGGTCTCCCTTTTCTTCCACCCGTCTCTAAACACCCTAAAGCCAACACGAAAAGAACGACTTTTCGTTTAGTACCTCTTAATACATCTTCCTAGCTTGCAGGCTAATCAGAAAGTGTCTTGCATCTAACGCTTCCCTTCTTGGTAGTGTCTGTTTTTGATAATACTGATTTGCTGATTGGCTAGCAGTTAACGCCAAACCTCCCCTTTCCCCTGTAAAGCCACACGTGCATGTCACAGGTTCTGGGTACAAATAAAATAAAATAGCATGATGCTTAAAAGTATAAAGCTTAAACATTTCTAGGTATACAATTTTTCTAAATTATATTTTGTATTAATATACAATTTTACTTTGATTAACATCAATATCTAGACTCATGTTTCGTTCCAACATCGATCCTGGATCCTGGATTTACTCTACAAAAAGACTAGATGGCCAATTAAGTGGAATGCCAGGCCTCCACCGTGGTTCGGATTCCACGTTAAACTGTAGGTCCTTCATTTCATCTCACAATCACCCTACCATTACACATTAGCGTAAGTGCGTATAACCGAACGGGTAGTAAGACGCGGTGCTAATAATAATAATAATAATAATAATAATATATTAAGTGGAGATCGAGGTTCAAATACCTGTCGGATGTACTCAGAGTGGCTTTTAAAAATGGTTTTATACTCTCTCCACACGTCATGTCCAAAATTCTACCTTCCTTATTCCTACAACATTAAAACAAAAAAAAAGATAACTAGAATAAATACAATAATTTGACTACACCATCCTACAAAATGTATACTTAAAAGTAGGGGTGTGCGAAACTTCAAAACAAACATGAGCTTCAACTTCGCTTCGAAACAAATTCTGGCTTTGAAGCTTCTCCAATAAAAATCTTGAGAGCTAAATTACTTCATTTATGTTCACTTATAGCCATTCTGAGCTGTTTTGTACAATACAAATTAATATGGAAAAAATCTGAAGAAATTGAATTTCATGTTGTGATAAAAACTTTGTCAAAGTAACATGAAATATTACAAAAATGGTGCAATAAAACATTTTACAAGTAATTTTAATGCATAAGGTAATATAAATAACCACAATATAATATTTGTTCAAGCATAAAATAACTAAAAAAAAAAACTGAATTCTGATTCGGCTTTGAGAGTAGTTCATATATTCAAATCAAATTCACTTCGAGTTGAAAAAGTGGATTTCACACAACCCTACTAAAAAGGTAGGGTTTTAAAGAAAATCTATCAGCATTTTCATGGAGGGAGAGCGGGAAACCATATAGGAAAAGCAACCTTCATTAGACCTGACTGGTGTTCGAACCCCATCTCCTCATCATTAGCCATCTGGTTAGACACTGGCAGCCACTGGGACTCACTGTCGTGTTTGTGTGTGTCTGGTTAGAGACTGGCAGCCACTGTCGTGTTTGCGCAGGTCTGTTAGAGACTGGGACTCACTGTCGTGTTTGTGCAGGTCTGGTTCGAGAGCGGCGTACTGAGAGGGTGGCCCTGGAAGCTGCCTGAGTCCCACTGTGATGCGTGGTCGCCACACATGTAATATCTAGTCTACAACTAATCATGTGAGGACTTTAAAAGTTGTGCAACTGTTATTTTATATTATTTTACTCTAAGCTGTTATGGAAAAAAGTTATTTATTTTTTGTTTTTGCAAAATATAAAAACTTATTTTGTATATGTATTTGGTATGAATGTATTAAACAAATTATGTAAATCATTCCATCATTTATATTAAATAAACAATTTTGTATCTGTGTATTTTGAGCGACAGAACATACTTATATTCTTACCTTTAGTACATTTCATTTAGGTATCACTTTCTCTGTAACAATAACACAGTTTAAATGTCTAGGGGGCAGCTCGGTAAGCAAGAAATTGCTGCCCAGATGTTCAGCTCTTAACACAATATTTAATTCTATAATGTGCTATTTCAAAATATGGTTCATACCAAAATAAAGCCAAAAGATTCAAACAAGGCTCCTTTCCCTAAAAAACCCTATAGTTTCAGTTTTATGAATAGAAACACAAATGTGTCAGCTCATATTTGCGGGGCAATGAAACTAGGGTTGATGAAAAGGGCTCTAAATTGATTTAATGTTAATGGTCATGAATAAGGTGGCAAGGAAAACTGGGTCAGTAAAATAGGAAAGCAATATGTTTGCTGATGACTTTATGGTAGGGGTGAATAATAATAATAAGCACTGCGTCTTACTACCCGTTCGGGTTATACGCTTTAAGTACTAATTACGCTAATGGATTAGGAAGGTTGAATTAAAGGAAGTGAACCCGCATTTGCATGGAGGGAGAGTGAAAAACCATTTAGGAAAAACCACCCCCAGTTCACCCGACCGAGATTCGAACCTCCATCTCCCTGTCCTCAGCAGTAGAGCTCAACACGACTAGCACGTTAGCCAACTACGCCACCGAGGCGGCTAGTAAATATATAAATCTAGATGAAATACAGAGTGTAAAGCAGCTTGTAAATGTGGAAGTAAAAAGGATCTAATAAGAGGGCAGCAGGGGGAGTTGTTTTAGAGGTGCCCAAGATACCTAATATGGAAAATATACAAGGCGTACTTTGTACCCATAAATACATGGCTATTGGATGTATCAAAGACCAGTAAAGTAGAGGCCATGGGAATGAAGTTTTTGAGGAGCATGTTAGCTGTCAGGAGGAGAGATACGAATATAAATGAAGATAATACAAGAGATGGAGACGGAAGAATGATGGCAATGAAGTATGCTGGGAAAATACCATAAGGGAGACCAATAAAAGAGATGAGAGGATATGAATGGATGTAAGTAAAGGAGGACGATGGGACAAGTTAACCCCATTGACCCTGGAAAGTTTTTTTTTTAAAGAACTGCATCTTGTTACCAGTTAGGGTTACACGTTTATGTGATAATTACACTGATGATTTTAGGTATTAGGGTTATTTTTATAGGAAATGTAACCGCATTTGTGTGGAGAGTGGAAAGCCATTTTGGCAAAACCAACCTAAATCACCCATTTATTATTGGCAGTCTAATATAACATGAAAGTAGCACCTTAGACCATGCAATCACCTTGATTGTCAAGGATTTTATTATTATTATTATTACAGTGTCTTACTACCCGTTCGGGCTATACGCACTTACGCTAATGTGTAATGGTAGGGTGATTGTGAGATGAAATGAAGGACCTACAGTTTAACGTGGAATCAGAACCACGGTGGAGACCTGGCATTCCCACATTCACAAGATGTCTTGTCAGAGGTGAAGGAAGGGTTGGGTAAAAGGATTTTATTAAAGTATCTTTCCATAATATTTAACAGCTGATCAGGTATACATGAAAAAAAAAAATAGCAAATTGGTCATCTAACAAGTTGAATTCCTCCATCATCTTTAAATATTGTCCCCGGTATCCAGTAGATTCAGTAGAGCTTCTCGGAATTAATTAATGGTGGGGGTGGAGAACATAGCCAATTAATTAAATGGAGTTTATGACGTAGATGTTGAAGTTTAATTTTAAATAAAACTTAATACATGAAGATGGATAAATTAATTTTGTGGTAATTTAGCCACATGGTCTCCATTTTCCCCCACCCATCCCTAAACCTTCCTTGTCCAAGATGAAAAGAACAGGACTATTAGCACGATGCTTTAAAATGAAAATTTAATAAATTTAGATGCTGATTGAGATTCCAACAAAGATTTTACATGGATGAAAACTACTAGATTTAAAAGTTAAAGGCCTAAAAATGAAGTTAATGAATTGAAATTTAAAACTTCACAATTTCTTATAATCAAACATTTGATAAAAAGAGAGATTAAATTAGACTTAGAAAAGAATAATACATTGAAGATGCTGAAGGCTATTTATTAAAATAGGCCTGATTGAAAACAATAATGTACTATAAGTGTAGTACTCTCAGTATCTCGATAATGTTAACATGATTTCAAATAAACTTATGGGGGGTGGGAGATTTTGTAGAACGATATATAAGATGTTATTAAATGTCTTTGAATATTATAAATACTAGGCACTTGCAAGCCTATTACAACCATAGTGAATTTAGTGATCTTAAGAATGGTACCTATTACATTAACAAAATAAAAAATGGCAATGTAAATGAAATGGTTCGAGCGCTAATGGGCTTAAAACCCTGACCACTTTAGTCAACATTCAAGATGTAATTGTGTCATATTTTAAATATTTTATAATATGTAACAATAAGGAGGCACAATGGCTAAATTGTTTTTTAATAATGGAAATTCATCAAAAATAAACTATTTAAGTGACAATTAAATTAAGAAAGCCCACCCAGGTATAGAGAAAAAATGTGGAACATAATTCAATGTCCAAAGGTGACATCTTCCTTCTGTCTTTAATTGGAGAAATAGTTGTACACACACAGAAACACAAATCAAGTAATATTTCAGCATTGTTGCCTTTATCAAACAAAAATAAAAAAGGGAATACACTTTACACAACCACTAGAGGAAGATGCCACCTTTGTAATTTAGCGTTATTTTTATTATTAGCTCCGCGTCTTACTACCCGTTCTGGCTATACGCACGCTAATGGTAGGGTGAATGCGAGATGAAATGAAGGAACTACAGTTTAACGTGGGATCCGAACCACGGTGGAGGCCTGGCATTCCCCAAATTCACAAGTTTTCTTGTCAGAGGTGAAGGAAGGGTTTGGAAATCAGATAAATCTGTGCGGGACCGAGGATTGAACCCCGGACCCCCATCACAGAAGTCCGACACCTTACCCCTAGACCAACAGGTCACCCTTTATTCTTATTAGTTTGCTCTCGAAAGTGATCAACATTTTTCCAGGCCATTTTCGGGTCCAATATTCCTCGGGTGATGAATCACACAACAAACAGTCCAGTCCTTGGAATATATTCCAGGAAAAGTTGGTGAATTTGAAATAAAATGCAACATAATGGGTAAAGCAATTTTTAATACAAGCATTTACAATAACTCGGAAAACATGAACATTACTTTCGTGTGCCAACCAACCTTCTCTTCCTTGACTCGACATTATTTTTATTATTATAATTTACAAAGAAAACAAGGAGACACACCACACACAACCTCGAGATATTTACAAAAGGTAATGTTCAATTGTATCCTAAGCCATAACAAGGGGTGTTATATGTATATATATATATTTGTAGTAGATTGTTAGGTCGATTACATTGGAAGAAATTGAATGCGATGTCAAAAAATTACAAATAAATAACGTACAAGTAATTACAAATTAACTATTATAACAATTATATCTTAACATATTCTAGTTGTACAACCATAGTTAAGTTAGTTTACTAGATAGACACACTGAAATATTTCATGAATTTATTTCACCAGATAAAAGGTCAGGGTGAATATGATACATTCTACAGATTATATTTTACTGACCACCTTTGAGCGCATCAAGACAAGCTCCCAGACGTGCGGTTGATTACAGTGATATTCAGACATGTGCAGCTGATCATAGTGATATTCCCACTGATGTGGGGCTAATCACAGTTATATTCCCAGACGTGCGGCTGAGGTTATTCCGACAGAGGTGTGGTACCACGGTTATTCGACAGACTGTCAAGAGATTCAGCTGTGCTGCTGATCATGGAGATATTCTACAGGCACTATCATGGAGATATTCTGACAGCCGTGCTGATGATCATGGAGATATTCTCACAGCCGTGCGGCTTATCATGGAGATATTCTGACAGCCGTGCAGCTTATCATGGAGATATTCTGACAGTCATGCGGCTGATCATGGAGATATTCCGACAGTCATGCGGCTGATCATGGAGATATTCGACAGTCATGCGGCTGATCATGGAGATATTCCGACAGCCATGCGGCTGATCATGGAATCTTCTGACAGGCATGTAGATGATTAGTGGGATATTGTGACATGTGTGGCTGACTATGGGGATATAAACGAGCCTTGTTTATTAAATCGATTCAATTTAATAGCAAAGCTTTATTCACTGACCAACACCTTCCGTTACAAACAAGTTGTTTAGTTGATTTGGGTCATCAGCAACAAGGGACTTCCACATTATAACTGGGTAGGCCCATATATTTCCCATAGCAACAACCTCCGTCAAGCGTCACAGACAATGACACAATGGCAGGTGAAGGGATTGACGACTTCAAACTATTAGATATATTTACGAATAGTTTTCAAAATTATTTTAAAATGATATGAAATAATTTCCTAGCAAAAATATAGCATTTACACTCGACTTGTTATCATAACTTTAGGAGTCTTGAAATGTCTTGGGTTTTATTTCTCTGCCTGATTGTTCAAGAAATTCCAAAAGTGGATTTTGCTTCTCTTATAGTGAACATAATTCACTTCTTCCTATTCTTGGACTATCAGACCATTATATCACCGGGTGTAGAACCAGACAGTTACGACAACAGATCTGAAAGAAATAAACAACTGTTGTCAGTTTCTCTCTCAATACATCATGTTTAGGATCTGACCACGTCAACGAGCTTACCTGCCACCGAGTTGGAATCTTGTTTCTTGGACAAGCTGTCCTGGAACGCTATTAGTGTTGTCCCTGAACCATTGTTTATCACGTTCGAGTTGACGTTGTCCTCATTGGCGATCTTACCGCTTGACGGAGATGTCAAGCTTCCAAAAGGGTCAAATTGCTGATTTCCCATGGTGGGTTGCTGAGACATGTTTAGGACAGCGTTGTTCGTCGGATTGAACGCATCAAACTCTGAGAAATCCAACAAGTTGTTAGTAGCGTTGTTTTGTTTTCTGAAATGTAAGAGAGTTTCTGAGTGAATAAATATTTACAATCCATTTAAAATTCATATCACATCGACTTACAATATTTACTTTGCAAATGAGAAGTATACATTACTGCACAAACTTTAGATGTTTCTAGATAAGTTCAGAGATTAAAATGTTAACACAAAGATTAACCATGTGGCTATGGAATGATTTTGTAACAACACCAAAATAAACACTTCTATTCTAGATTTTATTACGAAATATATTGAAAATGCACGCAGCAATGATTAGTGAACATCAAAAAGAGTAGTTTAACCAAAGGTGTGGGATAGTAGTGGAAGCATGGATGAGATGTATGGACAAGTAACGAAGATGGAAAAGGAAATAATGCCAAGAAGAATTATGGAGATGAAGTATGTTGAAAGGAAAGAAGGACGATGGAGGTATTTCAGTGAATTGATCCGGCCACAGGCTGGAACACTTTAATGATGATAATGAAAAAACATATTCATGCAAATAATTTTGACCACTGACATTCATTAAAAACCAAGTGAGCTGTGATACATTGATGTTAATACGTACACGTTATCCACACTGACATAGTCTAGCACTTGATTGCTATGACCGTTGCTCTGGGCTGAGGGCTGCAGTTTACTGTCCGTATCTATCAGCAACATCTCACCACTTGAACTAGAAGACATAGCCCCCATGGGGGGCTTCTTTTCACCTTCTTCCTTGTCTAGGGATAGAGACTCCTTAGATTCTTGCAACAAACTTCCTCCTTGCCTTCATCAGGGTCAGTTTCACCGTCCACCCCCTGGAATCACGCAACCAAATGTGTCACCATGCATTGGGATCTCCAGGAAATGTATATTACCTTTCTATTCCCTGTTGGTGAATAGTGACAGGGCTATGTATCACCAGGAAGTGTATATTACCTTGCTATTCTCTGTTGGTGAATAGTGACAGGGCTATGTATCACCAGGAAGTGTATATTACCTTGCTATTCCCTGTTGGTGAATAGTGACAGGGCTATGTATCACCAGGAAGTGTATATTACCTTGCTATTCTCTGTTGGTGAATAGTGACAGGGCTATGTATCACCAGGAAGTGTATATTACCTTGCTATTCCCTGTTGGTGAATAGTGACAGGGCTATGTATCACCAGGAAGTGTATATTACCTTGCTATTCTCTGTTGGTGAATAGTGACAGGGCTATGTATCACCAGGAAGTGTATATTACCTTGCTATTCTCTGTTGGTGAATAGTGACAGGGCTATGTATCACCAGGAAGTGTATATTACCTTGCTATTCTCTGTTGGTGAATAGTGACAGAGCTATGTATCAACAGGAAGTGTATATTACCTTGCTATTCTCTGTTGGTGAATAGTGACAGGGCTATGTATCACCAGGAAGTGTATATTACCTTGCTATTCTCTGTTGGTGAATAGTGACAGGGCTATGTATCACCAGGAAGTGTATATTACCTTGCTATTCTCTGTTGGTGAATAGTGACAGGGCTATGTATCACCAGGAAGTGTATATTACCTTGCTATTCTCTGTTGGTGAATAGTGACAGGGCTATGTATCACCAGGAAGTGTATATTACCTTGCTATTCTCTGTTGGTGAATAGTGACAGGGCTATGTATCACCAGGAAGTGTATATTACCTTGCTATTCTCTGTTGGTGAATAGTGACAGGGCTATGTATCACCAGGAAGTGTATATTACCTTGCTATTCTCTGTTGGTGAATAGTGACAGAGCTATGTATCAACAGGAAGTGTATATTACCTTGCTATTCTCTGTTGGTGAATAGTGACAGGGCTATGTATCACCAGGAAGTGTATATTACCTTGCTATTCTCTGTTGGTGAATAGTGACAGGGCTATGTATCACCAGGAAGTGTATATTACCTTGCTATTCTCTGTTGGTGAATAGTGACAGGGCTATGTATCACCAGGAAGTGTATATTACCTTGCTATTCCCCGTTAGTAAATAGTGACAGGGCTACATATATACCAAGGATGTACATCTTACCCTGCTAGCCCCCGCCGGGGACCCGCCCTTGGCCTGTCGGGTTCGCAACATAATGGCCTCCACTCGTTTGCGCCGTAACACACGCTCTTCTTCCTCCCTTTTCAATTTCTCGTCCATCTCGTGACGCAGTCTATAGAAAATAATAGACAGTGTTAGCAATGCAAGCACAACACGAGATATGCCTCATACACGACACACAAAGTCACACGCGCCTCACCTCTCCGCCTCTTCTCGGGCCTTCTTGTCAGCCTCCTCCTTCTCTGCTTTAGCTCTTGCTTCTTCTTCCCGTCTCAGTCTGTCCTCCTCCTCGCGACGTTGGTTCTCCTACAACAGACCAACATGGACATGGCAGTTGTGTTCTTCATGTGACACTAAACTATTGTGTACACCTCACACATTTAATATTTGAACACAAGCCTTGTCACATCAGACGATACACTAGATCAATGTTTCCCAGACTTTCAGCAGTCCTGTACCCCCTTTCAGGAACATAATGTAACCTGCAGTTGGGGGAAGAGGGGTGAGTGAGGGTGGTGAGCAGGCACCTGATTTAGATGCTTCCACTGTCTTTTTAGTATATGCATGTGCTATTAGCACCTATCACACTTATGGTATTGGGATGAGGAATGTAGAATCTAGATAAAGTGTGCCCACATTTGTTTTGGAAAAATCACCCTTTGTACACCCAAATTTCCCCGCCAACGGCAAGCCGGTTTATTGATGCTAGTCCTAGGTTTGTACCTGAATGGCTTGCAGCAGCCGTTCCTCTTCAGATCTACGAGCCTCCTCCACCAGTCTCAGTTGTTCTTCCTCGAACCTCCTCTGGTCCTCCTCTTCCTGGAGGACCTCTCTTCCTCCAGACGGCGTTCCTCTTCCTGAAACACACATCTGAATCATGGACACCAACATACGACAATCTGGTGCTCTAAGGCAATGTTCTGCAAATGGCAACAAATTAGAATAAAGTATATCCTATCTACGGTGTGAGTGTAGGTAACAACTAACAGAAGGTTCTTTATCGCAAACATAGGCTGAAAGTAACTAATGACAACCTATCTGAAATAATTATTGATAATAAAGTATTACTTCGTTACTATATGACGCTAGGAACTTGAAAGTTAATTGCCACACAAGAGTACACCACCTAATATCCCTATCCTAAGCTAGTTCTATCCAGTCCACCTTTTTACATCATATCTCTTTAAGGTCTATTCTAATGCTATCCTCTCATCTGCATCTAGGTCTTCTCAATGGGTTTGCCAGTCACTACCTTGAACAAAGTTCTAGATTCTTCCATTCGCGCTGCATGTCCTGCCCACCATAATTTGCAAAATTTGATTACCCTATAATGTCTTGTGATGAATACAGGGTATGTAACTCATAATTATGTAACATCTCCACTCTCCAGTATCTTTATCCCTATTTGGCCCAAATATCTTCTTAAACACCTTGTTTTTGCACACCCTTAATTTCATGTAAGATAAGAGACCATGTTTCACCCTCAAAGAAAACAACCGGTAAAACTTGTTTTGTAGACTATGTTCTAAGTTAGACATTCCTTTCCAAATGTATTATTTTCCTAATTTATAATTTAATATTGTTAATGATAGAGTTAAAATTGTTGCTAAATATTTAAACTCGTTAACCATGTCCAATGACATAGTGGATAATATAATTTTTATTAAGAAATATTTTTTTTTCCCAAATACCATAGGTTGACATTAATTACTTTCAGCCAATGTGTTGCAATAAAGAACTTCCTGATAACTGTCACCACCTCTCATATTGTAGATGGGGTGTAGGTCAAGCAGCAGCTGTGTGTTGTCTGCATTTCTTACTTACTAATATTTTAAATACATTACATCCAACAAAATCAAAAGCTTTTGTATGATGAGAGAGCTATGGGTTTGAGTGATCCCCTCCCCCCATGTTAAAGAAAGAAAAATGTCTTCAACATTTAGGCCCAATCATACAATGTGGCATTATTCTATTTGTTAGGACTTAACATAAGGTACTACTTTTAATTTTACAATGTTTGATTACCGCTAATGTCCACATAAAAGTGCTTGCAAAGTTAACAAGACCTTCTGGTTAGCAAACTTAATGTCCACATTAACAACGTTAAACACTAAGCCATATTGTTAAGGCAATTGTTATTATTAAAGTGAGGTTAAATTTATTTATATTACAAAATTGGTGATTTATTGTTTGATTATGATGACTTTGAAAATGAGTTACAAGTTCTAAGGAACCCAAGACTTTGAAAACCAAAGAGACACTTGGAACAAAATAATTTCTTAGAATCTTATAACAAGGGAGAATATTTTTTACGTTTTCGTTTAAACAACAATAAAGTTTTAGAAATTCTTGAAGTGATTGAACACCAATTAGAATTGTTTATTTTAAATTGTTTGTTTGTATTTATCTATTAATCAGTAGCACAATTTCCTCTTCTTTGCTAAAATTTAAACTTCGTGTTGATCATTTTCAAAAGACATTTTAGCAGATAAATAAATACGATAAAATATAGCAGATAACCTTACACAGGTTTGATAAATTGGACTTGCTTTGATTGATTTGCTTAACAGTTTCGTAGACATAATGACATGTTATATTCTCTATTCTCAAAGCCAATCAAAAGCTTTGAAATAAATCTAGCGCTCCAAGAAAGTTAACGAGAAGAATTAATGGAAGACACCTATTCGTAATTTGACGAGCACATAAAAATAGTAATGTAAAACACAACACCAAGTTTAATCAATGGTTAGAATTTACGAACAGTTAAGTTACGAGGACTTTGACTAGACATTGTAAGATTGGCCATTAGTCTAGGAACATTTGAAGTTATTCCAGGAAAAAAAAAAATTATACATCCTAATTTTGATCTACCGTACAATCGTTGAATTAGGTGCGCGTACCCTAAACAAAACAGTGTGCCGCAAAATTTTTAGGGTTTTAAGTGTACAGTCAGCTTAAAAAAGTTTGCAGAATACTGCTCTAGGGAATATTTAAACACTACAAAGTTAGTCCTGGGTTCAAGTAACAAGTGAACGTACCAGTCTCAGGCGCTCTAGTTCAGCATCCCTCTCTGCTTGCTCGCGGGCCAACCGACGGCGTTCAGCGAGCGCCGCCTTGGCTTCTCCCTCTGTTGTTATACGTGTGCGGGCGATCATGGATGCTGAAGGGTCAAATATTTTTGGCTAATTAGCTGCCAAAGTTGGGATATTAAAAAGGCATTGATACTTTACTAATATCGCTATTTTTCCTTTCGATACTAATATTCTTTTACTCGATGCTTTTAATGATATCAGGACTCACACTCCGGTATTGGATCGGTATCGAAATAAACAATTTTTTTTGGTCATCTTCACTCATGCAAAGATTGAATGTTTACTAGGGTGGATTGTGGAAAAAGAACAAATGACTAGTTCTAAATTCTCACTCATTTTCTGCGTGACAAGAAAGAAGCAACTATAGCATGCACTCTCTTTTAGCTCATCTTTCAGCCTGATGCCTGCTGGGGCGAGTGGTGACAAGAGCTTTTGTAGAGCTCATTAAACTCACTCAACTTAAGGGTGCCCAAAGCAAACGAATCAGAAAACTTTATGTGGGTTATTTAAGTATATGAAGCAGGACAGGGTATCATTTCTTCTAGTATTTGTCAATAGTTAATAATCTATCTTGCTGGAGTATACAGACGACGAATGTAGTTAAAAAATGGCATCTCCCAAAAGTGGATTAGTTAAGTTTTTTCGGTGTTTAAATAAATATGAAAATACACTTATGATATAAAAGTTGAAATTATTACTAGAAACAACAACATTTTTTGATTAAAATTTAGATACCATTACTTACTGTTATCAAAACTTTTCTTTCAATACTAGATTGGCATCGATATTTTTCTTCCGATACTTTAAATGAGTACAGTATCAATACTTTTCTTTCGATACCACATCCCTAGGCATAGTTGAATTAAAAAAGGTAGCTAAGCTAACCCATTTAACTTTCCAGTCATTGCTGTGTGTTTACCGATAATCCACTTCCCTCCTTGCTACTACCCGACATATCCACTTCCCTCCTTGCTACTACCCCGACATATCCACTTCCCTCCTTGCTATTACCGACATATACACTTCCCTCCTTGCTATTACCGACATATCCACTTCCCTCTCCTTGCTACTACCCGACATATCCACTTCCCTCCTAGCTATTACTCGACATATCCACTTCCCTCCTTGCTATTATTCGACATATCCACTTCCCTCCTTGCTATTACCCGACATATCCACTTCCCTCCTTGCTATTACTCGACATATCCACTTCCCTCCTTGCTATTACTCGAAACCACTCTCCATCCACTTCCCTCCTCTTGCTATTACTCGACATATCCACTTCCCTCCTAGCTATTACTCGACATATCCACTTCCCTCCTTGCTATTACTCGACATATCCACTTCCCTCCTTGCTACTACCCGACATATCCACTTCCCTCCTAGCTATTACTCGACATATCCACTTCCCTCCTTAGCTATACCGACATATCCACTTCCCTCCTTGCTATTATCTGACATATACACTTCCCTCCTTGCTACTACTCGACATATCCACTTCCCTCCTTGCTATTTACCGACATATCCACTTCCCTCCTTGCTATACTCGACATATCCACTTCCCTCCTTGCTACTACCCCGACATATCCACTTCCCTCCTTAGCTATTACTCGACATATCCCACTTCCCTCCTTGCTATTATTCCGACATATCCACTTCTCTCCTTGCTACTACCCCGACATATCCACTTCCCTCCTTGCTATTACTCGACATATCCACTTCCCTCCTTGCTATTACTCGACATATCCACTTCCCTCCTAGCTATTACTCGACATATTCATTTCCCTCCTGCTATTATTCGACATATCCACTTCCCTCCTTGCTGGTACCTGACATATCCACTTCTTGTTCAGTCACTTCCGCGACCTTGTTGGTCCTTTGTGGTGTCGGCGTCTCAGTGGCCAGGATACTAGGAGGAGGTGTGTCTTCCTTCCCCACCGTTGCTTCCTCAGCCCCCTGGGACTCCTGCTGAGACTCTGGGAGCTCACTCTCCTCCATGATAAGATTGTTCTGGTCACTGGCGAGCTTCTTCACATCACTGTCCATAGGAGGCATGATCTTCACATCACTGTCCATAGGAGAGCTCATCTTCACATCATTGGCCATAGGAGGCGATACATCCTGGATGCTAATCGGCTCTACTTGGTCCCCCGGCAAAGAGGGTGGAGCCTCACAACCGGGAGATGTCAATGGTGTCACTTTCGGAGTCACCCGCGGGGAACTCTGGAATATTGAACATTTAACATTTCAACTTTTAAATAAAAAGTAGAAATCATATTACTATCAATCTGGATTAAATGCTTATGTACTAATTATATTAATGTGTTAGGAATGAGGAAGATTGAATTTAGAGGAAATGTACCCACATTTGCATGAAGAGTGGAAGTACATTTAGGGAAACCACCCTCAGTACATCTGACAGGGATCAAACTCCGATCTCCCCGTCTTAGTAACCATCCATTCTACTGTGAGAGTAGAATCTTAGACAATGGATCCACCGAAACAGGTTAGAATGTATTAAAAGTAATTATTTGTCATCTTGATCCCTAATTTGATCTTATTCCGGCCATTTTGAAAAGTTTCTTCTTACCTTGGCCGACTTAAGAATCTTGTCTATGTTTCTCCTTGCCGGAGCCTCGGGTTTGCCACTAGAAGTCTTCTTGGCCGAGTGTACCCTAGGTAAGGGAGGCTTAGCCCCATCCTTGTCCACCGGGGGAACTTTGGGGCCCCGCACCTCCCCGCTGATACCTGAGAAATCGACAACTAGCTTAATCTATTTTTTTTTTACAGAACAATATTATTACTATCTGAATGAAGACAACATCGAAACAAGCGCAACATGGCTTTTACAAGAGACAAATAGCAACAATGTCTACACTGAACATTGCTGCCACTGGACAAACTGTATGTCAATCATTACTACTCGATTATTCACAACTCTTTGAATGAAAGGGTAAAGTGGACAAATCCTAGTAGTTCAGATGAAGCCAAACCATTCTATCCCCGTTTTTACAGCAAATCTTTCAACACCACTGGTAAGTGTGCTCTTTGTCCAGCAGCAGCACTGAAAACTGTTTTTTACAAGCCATATTGTGTTGCTCCTTCTATACATTTCTATCGTTGTCCCAAGAATAATACTTACCTCTCAGTCGGAAAGAGGTTATTCTTAATATATTTTGATTACATACTATAAGAGGAGACAGCTTCTGTGGTCTAGTGGTCAGTAACTAGGGATCCATAGGTCCCGGGTTCGATCACTGGCACTTACAGAATTTTTCTGTGAAGCAGTGGGTCTGGAATGAGGTCAAACTAATACTCGTGAGGACAAATTAGAAGATACTTAAATAAGTGAGTAGCAGCTCGGATTTAGAAAAGTGAGATTAAAGACTGCAGGGTTAATATTTTTAGAACAGCCACTAAACAGTATTTTAACACCGACCAGTCATTATATGATAGCATTTACGTAAAAAAAAAAGTCCATGGTGTCAGCCTGCACGCCAGCCATATCGACTGCATGGACACCACTTGTTGGCGAAACTAGTGTAAAAATTTGTGACTAGTATGTTATGTGATCAGCACAACAAACCCTTAGGCCGTTCATCTCAGTTTTCTAGACTAAAGACGCTACTTTTCAAACCCCATTGTAGATCCATTGCTTTACAGGAAAATCTTGAAGCACCGGGTATCGAACCAGGGACCTCTGAATCTGTAGCCAAGACCTGTGACCACTAGACCATAGAGGTATGGATGGATTAAGATGTTGGCATAAAATAATATTGTGCGATTTGTTTAGAAATGTAGTGTTATGTGACAAAAAAAAACCTATCTTTGACTTTAATTTTGGTTGGTATTTAAAAAAAGTGACTTTTAAACACATACACAGAAGATATTACTAAGAAGCCCGCATAACATGTGTGAATAATACAGCTCAAACCAGGTGACATCGAAGTGTTGTAACCTGTAGTTTTCACTAGAACACAGGGGAATGGAGGCCAGTGAAATCGTATTTATATTGAAATAAAATACAACAAGATTGAAAATATTTACAAAAACTTTCATTTTTACAATTTTACTGTTGCTAATGAAGAGCGCAGAAACACAAGTTGATGCATTTTAGGTTTGAACAAAATTATGTACATAATTTCCAGCTTAATTGCCTATAGAAACATCTATCCACACTTTCACAACTGGTAGATGAAACATCTATCCACACTTTCACGACTGCTAGATGAAACATCTACACGCTTTCACGACTGATAGATGAAAACTTCCCACTTCACGACTGATAGATGAAACACTACCCACGCTTTCACGACTGATAGATGAAACATCTACCCACGCTTTCACGACTGATAGATGAAACATCTACCCACGCTTTCACGACTGATAGATGAAACATCTACCACGCTTTCACGACTGATAGATGAAACATCTACCCACCTTTCACACTGATAGATGAAACATCTACCCACAGCTTTCACGACTGGTGGATGAAACGTCTATCCACGCTTTCACAACTGGTAAATGAAACATCTATCCAAGCACTCATATTTATATATATATAAAAAAAAAAAAAGAATGGCCCAATGGCTAAACAATTTTGATAAAATTTTTAAAATAAAATAAATTTGTAAGAAAGTGTTTGAGCACTGTCACAAATGAACACAAGCCTCCAGTGACTGCAGGAGCAGACAAGCTCTCAGTAACAAACAGACACGCTGCAAGGTCTTGTTTGTTACCGACTAGAACTAGAGAAGGTCCAAGCAACAATGCCGGCATTCAGCACTCACATCATTAAAGAGGATGCAAGGACAATTAAAGAAAGCATTCTTGTTGCTAGGAGGGTGGTGAAAATAAGAGTGGTTTAAGGACCCTCCCTTGCTTTGTGAGGAAAGAGGATACAAGGTCAGAAAAAGGGTCCTCACTGTGTCTCTGTACGCTGCGAGAGGAAAGCTGGTCCTCACTTGGTTGCGCCCCTGTGACACCAGTGACTGCGATGCTGAAGGGTCGCTGACGGCGAGGGGTAGCGATGGGCCGTGGTCGTAGGCTCACTGCCGAGGAGTTAACACTGGTGATGCTCTGCTGACTTAGTGCGCTGAGAGGGCGCGAAGGGGGTTATCTCGGGGAGTCATCTCTCCTGAGCGCAGACCTACACCAGCACGGGGGGTGAGGAAAATGGCAAGGGTTATAAGCGCAGAACAGAAAAGCTGAGATACAGAGGAACGGCTCCAGGGACTAGGCGCATCTCTTCCCGTCAGGAGACATGACGGTTGACGATAGATATTGTGCCTAGTCCCGCCAAGCTTCGTCATGCGCTAAGTACTATCTAGCAAAAGAAGTTGAGCACATCATCTGTACAGCTTACTACATCTTAACTAACCGCTAAATTAAACATGTAATGTTATGGTTGTTATCATCATCATCATCATCATTATTAAGTTGCAAACTCAAACTCAACCACATCAGTGGATTACAAGTTATACAGTAGCCCCATGGCTTGTTTGGTGCTGACTGACAGCTAAAAGCTTTGAAAAGTTACCAAACCAAATTATGTATCCCTATGCCGAACTATATGATCTGCAAAAACATGTGTTTAGCAGCTGTCACTTCTGACGGTCAAAATTTGGGTACTATACCTAAATGTTGACTGTTAGAAGTCAGCTGTGAATTGTCAGTCAGCACCAAAGAAGTCGTGGGGCTACTGTAGATAGAGCTAACGTTACATTAACATAACATTAATTTGCAATTAAATGAGTGATAAGGAAATTGAGGAGATTCGAGATGTGAAACAAATTTAAGAAAATATTTTCCAAATTTTGAATTATAACTTTTTTTTAATGCTCTAAAACGGCTTATCGGTGATTTAGCCCCAACATAAGAGAAAAGGTCATTCCAAAAACCAGTTCAGCCCATTTGTTCAAATTTACAGGAGAGCTCCCACCCCCTCAAAAAACTAGCAACCAAACTTCTCTACATTCTTAGTTTCAATTTAATAATTAATTGTTCAAAACAAACACATTAAGGCCTAAGTCTTCAGAGTGCCGTGAAACATGTTGGAATTTAAAATTCATGTAAGTTTGGTTCTACAGCTACTTAGCTCTTCTGTTAATTTTTAAAAAGTACCAAACTTTTTGGTAATGAGCTCTTCAAGGGTGTTTTTAACATGACCCCAGACCAGTAATTAAGCACTTAACCGAATGTATGAATATTATAAATGGATTTTAAGAAAGAATGATAACAGTTACTATTTGTATTTTCTATTCTTTTATTTTAGTTATATTTCCTCTTTGTGTTATATATATATATATATATATATATTTTAAAATTTGGATTTTTGAATCTGAGATTTGAAGATGAAATAAAGATTTTAATTCGTAAAAGTGAGGATTTGACCCATCACTAATCATGATAAGGTCCTAACCACTTTTAACAAATGAAAAACTGTCAACTTATGACTGAAAGCCTCTCAGCGTCATAAGTTGGCCAGCCAATCAGGAACAAGTGTTTATGACCTACTACATACCAAGATGTCTGCCCTCTTTGCTATATTTTGTTAAGTGACGAGTTTGTGATGTCTGTCTATATTCGTCTGTCAAATTATATTTTACCCTCAAAATAGTTTAAAACTTTATCAGGGTGTCCAGCCAAATAGAATTTAAAATTCCTTTACTTTTTTAAAGCCAGTATGTTTTTCCAGCTACTACATAATATAAATATTAAGTATGTTACAAACATATACATATTAAGATCGCAACATTAAGCAATAATATTTCTAGACATATATACATGAAATTGTGTCATTCTATGAAGGGGTTAAAGTAAAGGATATCACCTTAAGGTGATGGGTTATAGGGTGTGATCTAAGTTAGATTTAAGTGAGATAATATTGAATCGTTAAACGAATGCTATACACAAGTACATTTTAAAGATTGTTATGAAACACATAATTAGTGTCTTCGTCTTCTTCTTACAATGTAATAGAATTCTCGAGGATGCACATAGCCGTGACTCAACTTTGGCTAAAGATATAGGGTAGAGGGGCAGAAAGACGACACGAAAATCACGTGTTGAATTTGAGAACAGGACACTAAGAACATACGAAAAAGTTTGGTATCATTACAGTTTTATTTTACCTAATCTGTGATATTTCCTGAACTGAATATTCACAACAGGAGGAACTATGTCTGCTTTCATATTATCCCTGTCTCAAGTAACATTTTTTTTGTTTTGTTTTATTAAAATTATCACAGTAGTCATACAATAAGAAACTATACTATATTTAATAAAGTCAAGTTTGTTTCTTCTTCAGTTTTATCAACTCCACTTCTATTGCTTCTCATTTCTCTTCAGTTGCCATCATTAGTTTTTCTTTCTCCTTCTAAATATTTAACTTGTATGTCTAAAGGAGGAAAAACAACCTTCAACAGTTGCATTCCCATGTGACAAGACAAGGTTAATCTTTATTACTTCCTGAAGGTGTTTGTAGAAAGACAAAATATTTCTTGAAGCTGAGATTTTTTGAGGTTGCACAAATGCAAGTATACTTTCTTGAAATTTTCAGTCAGAACATCATTTATGATGTTGGCATGGCTGAGTTCTTCCGAAAGAAAAGAAAGTCTCTTCTGGCCCAGTTGAGGTGAATGTTAAATAAGAAAAGAATCCAATGAAAACAAACCTCTCACAGCTTTCTGTTTTAAGGACCTTCTTTCTCATAGTTTTACCATCATGGTGGTTAACGTACTGCGGCACTCATGTATAAATTCTAGTTTTTGTCTTTCTGTTACCATGATCCCTGTTTCTCCTAACAAACATTTTGTTGCAAATCCTATATCAATATTTTTACTAAGGATAATATTTTCTGTGTCGATAGACAGTAACTTTGGACCCATGTACTTCATCAGATCAGGTTTCAAACAACGATTCATAAGCTATCTTAGAAGTTTCTCTACAGCTTCAAAACAATATGGAGTCATTAGTTTTAATGTTTGGAACCGTTGCAGAAAACGCTGACATTCATCTGCAATTGTCTTGCAGAAAGCTAGTTTACACTTCAGGAATGGATCACAGGCTGCTATTTTCAGTGTCTCTACAGGTTTTGCTTTTAGGAAGTTTTGCTTCTTTGAGAAACTTAACAACACGGTCATAAATTTGTAATGCCCTATTAAAGCACTTTGCAGCTACTTATATCACAATCAACAGATTCCCCTCCTGTTCTTAAGGAACCATGAACAACATGAAGCCCACATGTTTCCAGATTTAGCAAACAACATACTTCTTTGTCTGTGACAGATGTGATGTGTTCCTGAAGAGTTGTTATAAACTTTAAATTGACACTTGGGCCATCCATTGACACTTTTATCAACTTAAGAGAGTGGAAGAGAAAAAATACCATCCAGGAGATGCTTCAGTAATTCTTCAGGATGCTTCTATCGAAAAACACACTGTTTAAGTAACAACTGACGAGGTTATGATTTTCCTTGTCCCAGAATCCGATTACAATGTCCATTTGTCCTCTTTGTATAACTTTATTCAATGCTTCATCAAAACAAATTACAAAGTTGTTACATGATTTTAGGTGGTCCAGTAAATTGTTATGAAAGAATGGAGCCAACAGTAATTTGTAAACAAATGTGCCCAATTCAGTGGTGGTGGGGATTAGAAAAAGTATGAAAATAATTAACTATACCCAAGATCAAAAGAGGGGGATTGGGGGTGCGGCGGTTTGGGGACTCAACCCCTGAAAATGTTTAATAATTGAATGACTCTTTTAAGTTATTTAGAGTGGTCCTCGAATTCCCGACAAACAGCAAAATTCAAGCACTTGTCCCAGGTTTTTCCCCCCCAAAGCACCAGATCGAAGCATAATCCCCGGTTTTATGATCAGTGGCCACCACGTTGTTTTTTTTAATGAATACATAAAATTTTCAGAAACTTGATTAAATTCCTTGACTTTTCCCTGACCAATCAAATGCTCATTTATCCAGGGCACTGGACACCCTGTTTATTTAGAAGACATAGAACATTCTGACAGCCAGTTATCAAGTTCAACAATCACCACAAGATATTGTGGCAGTGATTTGTCAATACCTACTTCCAATTGGCTGGAGGTTTATGTGTTGTATGAACATAGCAAGCACCAATTGTTAAAAGGTTTATAATTTAGAGGGGAATAGTAGATACTATTGCAGCTGCCAATCATTTATTATTAGATATAGTCACAATATTTTGATGGCTCTCTGTGTGAAGAGTCGAATGTACCTGACAAGTCGGTTGAATGCAGCACAATTAGTGGCATCTTTAGGGGCCCCAAGTCAACATATAAATACTGGCATCAACAAAATGGAGATCTTTAAACTAGAAACTGTAGGCTTCAGAAGTCACTCAATGTACATTTTTTAAATAAAACAACAACAACCTTTAATCACTTTTTGAGGTACTTTTTTATACATGGAAAGAGGCACAGAAACTTAGAGATTTATTATATAATACATATCCAATGTCAATTTCTTATGAGTGTTACTTTTACATGTTCTTATAATTTTTTTTAGCAATTTCCTTCCCCCTTTTTATGTTCTTTGGTTTCCAATTTTAGGAAATCGCATTGCATGGTTTACACTTGAATTTTGATAGAATTAAACCTAGGTCAGAGGAGTCGGCAGTAATGATCTATTTTCTTCAATAGGGAGCCATAACCTTTTGTCCAGTGGCAGCAGTGTAAAGTGTGAGCTGTGTTTGTTCCTGTACCTTCTTCCATGTACAACCAGTTTAGACTCGTTAAGCTAAATTACTCTCCAAGATATAAGATTGCAAAACACCTGTAGTGAAATGGGCAGTTAGAAACCACCACCAATCAGAGCGCAGTAAGAGGAAAGACACAATAGTTTACCTTGAAGTTGCGAGAGGCATCCGTCCAGCCAGTCGGGACAAGGAAGAGTGTACTTACATTCTGTGCGGGCCCCCATGTGTCAGCTGTGCCTGGGACTTACAAGTGTTGTAAACTAAGGAGGAATGGGAGTGCTAAAGGGAAGCAAGTTACCAGATCCCAAGCTTTGAAGGTAGTCCCGGAGTACTGCAACCAGCATTACTACATGACATGCACAATGAACATATACAAAGTGTATCTGAGCAGGCTAAGGCAGTTGTGTCTGACAGGCTAGGTTGTGTCTGACAGGCTAGGGTTGTGTCTGGCAGGCTAGGGTTGTGTCTGGCAGGCTAGGGTTGTGTCTGGCAGGCTAGGGTTGTGTCTGGCAGAGCTAGGTAGGGTTGTGTCTGACAGGCTAGGGTTGTGTCTGGCAGGCTAGGGTTGTGTCTGACAGGCTAGGGTTGTGTCTGGCAGGCTAGGGTTGTGTCTGGCAGGCTAGGGTTGTGTCTGGCAGGCTAGGGTTGTGTCTGCAGGCTAGGGGTTGTGTCTGGCAGGCTAGGGTTGTGTCTGGCAGGCTAGGGTTGTGTCTGGCAGGCTAGGGTTGTGTCTGGCAGGCTAGGGTTGTGTCTGCAGGCTAGGGTTGTGTCTGGCAGGCTAGGGTTGTGTCTGGCAGGCTAGGGTTGTGTCTGGCAGGCTAGTGGTTGTGTCTGGCAGGCTAGGGTTGTGTCTGACAGGCTAGGGTTGTGTCTGGCAGGCTAGGGTTGTGTCTGGCAGGCTAGGGTTGTGTCTGCAGGCTAGGTGTTAGGGTTGTGTCTGGCAGGCTAGGGTTGTGTCTGAAGCTAGGGTTGTGTCTGACAGGCTAGGGTTGTGTCTGGCAGGCTAGGTGTCTGAGGTAGGGTTGTGTCTGGCAGGCTAGGGTTGTGTCTGGCAGGCTAGGTGGTTGTGTCTGGCAGGCTAGGGTTGTGTCTGGCAGGCTAGGTTGTGTCTGCAGAGTGCTAGGGTTGTGTCTGACAGCTAGGGTGTGTCTGAAGCTAGGTTGTGTCTGTCACACACAACTTTGAATAATAATTATAAACTTATACACAACCAGTTCATTATTAAAGCTAACATAAAGCCAGTTCATGACCAAAGCTAACATAAAGCCAGTTCATGATCAAAGCTAACATACAGCCAGTTCATGATCAAAGCTAACATGCAGCCAGTTCATGATCAAAGCTGACATACAGATAGTTCATGAACAAAGCTAACATAAAGCCAGTCCATGATCAAAGCTGTCACACACCTAGTTCATGATAGGAACCCTCAGAGCGAAAATGTCGGAAGGAAACTGTCCCAACACCATGACCATGACTCCACTGAACATAATGTCTAGCAGAGCTCCTCAATGTCATGACAGTGACATCATCTTTAGCAGGACAGGTTTTCATGTCTTTATAGGGTTTCATTTTAAAATTCATTAATTATTATTCAAGAGGTCAGTAGAAATCAATTAAATATAGAGATAGTACATTCAAATCCTTGATTCTTTGAATCCTATGGTATTTGAGAGATTCGTAAAAGCCTAAAATATGTATCTCGAGTACAGTTATAATGTCCTTAACTTGATAAAGCACTTTTGAGTAATTGAAATGAACTGTCTAAACTTTGGTAGTTGGGAGAGTAATACAATCACAAAAAAGGACAAAATTGTATTAATATAGTTCATTTACTAAAAAGCGTTCTCTCTGATATTTATTACATAATATACATGAAAAACAAAATATCATTTGTCAGTGGTAGCAAGCTTAAAACCACTATTTTAATATAATTTTAAATATTTTCACTTTAGCTTTAACTGTACATTTTTAAAGATATAAGGATTCGAAAGAAAATTTAGGATATTAGAGAAATCCATGACCCAACCCATCTCTAATAAAAACTTTATGAAAAAAAAAAAAAAAAAAAACGTCTGTCCAGGTTGTTCTATGTACTGTGAGAGAAGAATCATCAGTTCAGTGATGAATGTTATGAATTGTTCATCGTCGGGAGGTTTAACAAGGCCTCTTGACTCTATTGTCACATGACCTTCGTCTTAGACAATCCTAGCGGGTTGTAAATATAACCAATGGATATGGAGCAATTAGTTTCCTTGTAGATCGCTCACAAGGGAGGGCAAGGACTGACCTGTCCATTGACACATTACAAGGGAAATATTGCTTCTAGAGCTCAGAACAAGGGAGATAAAGCATTGGCCAGCCTTTATAGGACAACAAAACAACCAGTCTCCCAGAAGAGCTGTCGGCACTAAACAACCAGTCTCCCAGAAGAGCTGTCGGCACTAAACAACCAGTTTTCCAAGAGAGCTGTAGGCACTAAGCTACCAGTCTCCCCGGAGAGCTGTAGGCACTAAGCTACCAGTCTCCCCATAGAGCTGTAGGCACTAAGCTACCAGTCTCCCCGGAGAGCTGTAGGCACTAAGCTACCAGTCTCCCCATAGAGCTGTAGGCACTAAGCTACCAGTCTCCCCATAAAGCTGTAGGCACTAAGCTACCAGTCTCCCCGGAGAGCTGTAGGCACTAAACAACCAGTCTCCCCGGAGAGCTGTAGGCACTAAGCTACCAGTCTCCCCATAGAGCTGTAGGCACTAAGCTACCAGTCTCCCCGGAGAGCTGTAGGCACTAAGCTACCAGTCTCCCCGGAGAGCTGTAGGCACTAAGCTACCAGTCTCCCCGGAGAGCTGTAGGCACTAAGCTAACCAGTCTCCCCGGAGAGCTGTAAGCACTAAGCTACCAGTCTCCCCGGAGAGCTGTAGGCACTAAGCTACCAGTCTCCCCATAGAGCTGTAGGCACTAAGCTACCAGTCTCCCCATAGAGCTGTAGGCACTAAGCTACCAGTCTCCCCGGAGAGCTGTAGGCACTAAACAACCAGTCTCCCCGGAGAGCTGTAGGCACTAAGCTACCAGTCTCCCGGAGAGCTGTAGGCACTAAACAACCAGTCTCCCCGGAGAGCTGTAGGCACTAAGCTACCAGTCTCCCCGGAGAGCTGTAGGCACTAAGCTACCAGTCTCCCCGGAGAGCTGTAGGCACTAAGCTACCAGTCTCCCCGGAGAGCTGTAAGCACTAAGCTACCAGTCTCCCCGGAGAGCTGTAGGCACTGAACAACCAGTTTCCAGGAGAGCTGTAGGCACTAAGCTACCAGTCTCCCCATAGAGCTGTAGGCACTAAACAACCAGTTTTTCCAGGAGAGCTGTAGGCACTAAGCTACCAGTCTCCCCGGAGAGTTGTCGGCACTAAGCTACCAGTCTCCCAAAAGAGCTGTCGGCACTAAACAACCAGTCTCACAGGAGGATTGTTAGCACTAAGTCACGCAATATAGAGCCAGACTCTCACAGAGATCGGTAAGAGCCAAATGAACATTCTACAACTAACTACCAAAACGACAACATCTAACATACATAACATGGCACATAGCAGTTTGTTTAATTCTTTGTCACGTTTGAGACACTGTCATTTTTATAATCTACATAACCCCTGTGTTTTGGTGGAAATAACTGTGAGTTTGTTTCATTTCTACACGTTTTAAAACAACAACTTTTTTATCACTGCTTCATATTACTTGTTAAAGTTATATGCATATGTACTAATTACTTTAATAAAATAAGGACGAAAAAAGAAGCATTTTAGAGATAATATACCCGCATTTGCGCATAAGGAGAGAATAAAACCATCTAGGGAAAACCACACTCAGTTGACCCGGCCTGGATTCAAATCCTGACTGCTTCGTCCTCAGCAGGCCAGTCCAACACAAGAGTGACGCCTTAGACCATCCAGTCACTGATGTGGTTCCACAATAAATAATAATTATTATTAATATTAGTGGGCAAGAATAAATGCATGGTGTCTACTAACTTGACCAATGAAATCCCCGACCTTTTCCCTGATTTCCCCTGATCATTTTCTAAAATTCCCGACTAAAAAAAAAGTATATCACTTTCTTATAACTCCCCCCCCCCCCCCCCCTCGTTTTTCTATTAATCTTTTTTATAAATAATAATAAGTTGTACAATTTGAATAATTTTTTTTAAAATTTGTATTAAAATGTGTTTACTAGGAATTAAAAATATATTACATAGCTACAAACAAAAAAATGACATAATTTAGTGATTTAATGATTATTATATATCATTTTCCCAGATTTTTATTGTGATTTAACTAATTCCCGACTTATTCCCATTTTTTCCGATCACTTCAAATTCCTGGCTAATTCCCGTTTTCCCTGATTTTCCCGGATGGTAGACACCCTGTAAATGTTGGAAGGATTGCATGAAGTGTATTACACAAAACACAACCCAATTACCCTATAGGCACATTGGAGGTACGCTAGTTTTCTTAACAAGTCTATGAACCTACAAGAGAGCTGGTTCAGATTTGTTTTATTTCAAGGCGCGCTTCTAGAACATTCCTGTTTTTTTATGGTTGTTCTTATTGTGACATTAGTAAAATAAAGTATTGGAGGTTTGACCATTTAAAGCAAAGGTGACAGCTAAAGATAATAAAAGGTGAAAAAACCCAGCAAATTTGACCACTTATATATAAAAAAAATTGCAATATAAATCCTGCAAGGTGACTGTGAATTAACAAACTGCTTTGTGCCTGTTGCACAAGGTTCGATTTGATGCCTGGAACGTCCCCAGTTCGGTGAGCGTCAAATAGGCATAACACACGTAAATGATGTCAAACAGAGCTTGGACAAAAATACAAGGGTTACATTTAATTTGTTAGCAAATTTAATTCAGGGAAAAACTGAACTTGATTTTTTTAAGTTGTCATTTTGATAAATTAAAGCATTAAAAATAGGGGTGTGCAAAGATTCGAAAACTTCGACTTCTCTTTGAATTTTAGTTTGGTTCGACTTTGGTTTGAATATTAAATTCCGGATTCGATAATTAGGAGGCTTTGAGGGGGAGAATTCTGTTATTTCCGTCCATCACAAATTAATATGTGCATTGAAAAAATTGAAATGATTATATTACATTTTGTAATAATAAGTTAATTTATGATCTTAAGACAAAATAAATTAATTATGTTTGAAATATAGTATTTTGTAGATTATATTTAATACCTAGATTTATGTAGTTTTGCAAAATAGAATAGTTGTATCCAACAATTAACCTTTTTTTTAAACATTCAAACTTTGAATGGAAAAAGTGGACTTTGCACATCTTTAATTAGAGATATTAAATATATTACACAATATCGTTAGTAGTGGAAATATAATTTAGTGTTAAAACAAATGAAGTTAACTAAGAGACTAGTGGTAAGAATTTGTTGACAACAATGTGAAGAGAGTCCTGGGATTTTCAGGACTTAATGATAGAATACGCTAAGACAAGAGAGTTATTTTGAGTGGATAGTCACTCGCCAGTGATCAATAGTCCCCGCGACAGATCGAACCCTGCGCCCAAGATGCGGACCTACCTGCAGACTGTGGCTGATTACGGATGGCGGCGTCCCGCGCCTTCTGTCTAAGTTTCTCTGCTCTAGTGAGCCTGGGCGGAGGTACGGGCCCCACAACAAGCTGACACATGCTGCGGGCCACATGGGAGCGCCCCATAGCGCCGCGCCCCGCCAGGTGACTCATGCTGCGCGACATAGACGAAGCGCTCAGACCGGCAGGCGGGCGAGGAGGCTCCCTCTCAGTGAGCGGTGCGAGCGTCTGGGGCAAACGTCTAGGCTGAGCCAGCTGGTCCAGTCGAGACATGGAATACGCCCTACCTGGCGACTTGCTGAACGCCCGACCTGGCCGCGCCCCGTCGCGAGGGAAAGGGAGCGTCGGCATCAAGTCCGTCTTGCGGCGGTTCACGCGCGCCGAGCTGTTGTGTGAGCCGGTTTCTCCGGTAGCTGGTTCTATTTCCTCGGCTGGAACAAGGCGCACATTGTGATTGTATTTATTAGCATATAAATGACACCACAAGTTGTGAAAGGGACACTAGTTACTATTCAGGGTTGCCACTCTTTTCAAAATATAAAATTTCCCTTGCTTTTTCAGTTTTACACTTGGCAAATTTGTTCTTGTCATTGATATAAGGTTTGAATCCCGCTGAGACTGTATGAGTTCTCAACGATAAATATGAAGCAGGATACTTTATCAAGGATACTGATTACCTAATATTTTTGCTTTTTTAAAAAAATATCCACATTGACATAGTGACCTTTTCCCCCCCCTTCATTTACTTGAGATATTTAACGTTCACTTTCTGAACTGATCGATTATATAAGTACACAAGAATTTCTATAAGTAAGAGCAAAAGGGCCTACCAATTTTGCCGGATAAGGTATTTTCACATACCTTTCAGAATTCTTTTACATGCCACAATCAACGCGAGACTGACGGCTTTACTTCCCCTCCGAAGGAAGTTGTACTATGGATTTTTATAGCTCAAGAAAAATAATAAAAAATCATTCCAATACAAATAAACAAATAAAAAAAAGATAAAACTCTATAAGCACTATTCAAGATGCAACAATGAACAGACTGCAGGCACAAACAACATTCAGTCATGCATACAACACGATGCGCATTCAACAACCAAACAACGCACTTTTGTAATAATAAAGCTGGAAGGAAACGCTTTAAGATAAATTTCTTTGAGGACTGATTTAGGAATGATCTTAATAGGAAAAAAAATGTATATTTAGGGAGTTCTTTCCAGTTCTCTTTTAGAGCAATTTCCCCAACAAATGTATTCAGTGTGGGTCGAACAACTCCTTAAATGTGGGGTTGACAGTGGATTACTCAAATTCCATATTGAAGATACAATCTTAAACATAAAATACATATATTAAAAAAAAAAAAAAAAACAGTATTAGCTATGAATTGTGGTCATTTATATTTCATGAATCAAAGAGTTTCCTAATGAGTGAACAACAAGAAGACAAACAAATGTATTACTTGCACTCCAGAGTTAAACACACGATTAGTTCAACTAAGCAGTCCTAGAACACAAACACGATCAGTGCCAATGTTAGCGTTGTTTCACACAAATAGGCGCTGTTTGCAAAACCAACCCAATCAGAGGCTTGTGTTAGTTTGAAAGATGTGCAGCTATGGTACTGGCCGAGAACAAGGGAAATAAACAAACAAATGAAAGCTTCAAGCCCCTAATAAACATGGCCACCATCCCCTGCTTGGAATCAGCGCAGTAGGCGCAGGACCTGGCCACTGAGCTAATTGGAAAATCTCCACAAGTCCAAGAGAGAAGCAGCCAAGCAATCAGCATATTCTTCAATTGGACCACAAATTAATAAACATCTTTATCAAAAGAGCGCTTGTGCTCAGATTGGGTACTCTGTCAATAGTGCTATAAGCATGGTATTCCACTGGGTTTAGGGTGGGCACACTGTCAATAGTGCCCCAAACACAGCGGTCCTCTATAATTCAAACTGTTCAACCATCCAGTTCACACACACGTGCGTCATAGATAAAGTCACGTTTAGAATTTACCTTTATACAATAAAGGTTTATTGGCAGCCCTTAGTTTTTTTAATTTGTTATGCTCCTCAAATTTCCCCCCCTCACTAGATCGACCAATCATCTGCGCAATAGCGGTGTCTATCATAGTCTTAGTCAAGCAGGATAAAGACTCCCACGCTAGTAACAACATTGGAAGCCATTCACTACAACAAGCAGTCATGCACCCAGTGTAGGTCAAGGTGAGGGGGAAGTCGACTCACCACTGGACAACCCCCTGCTAGCGTTCCTAGGGGAGGGTGTATGCGGGGCGCTGGAATAGCTACGTGACCGCCCCCCAGACAGGTTCAGACTGCGGGGGGCAGTGGGGGCATGGCTAGAGGGGCCAGGGGCCGAGTCCCAGTGGAATATCTCGTACATCGAGGTGGACATTTTCACATCTGCAAATAAAAATAATGAGAGAAAAATAATATAAACGCCGGCTATAACCAGATCGGACAGGGCCCTTAAGTTCGCCAAACACAATGGAGGATAACACCCAGCATGCAAAGGAGTGTCTTACACAGGAATATATCTGTAGAGGATGAGTCGGGAGGAAAAGACCGACATCAGCCAACAAGGGAGCCCAATTATATCGTCAAGAGAACAGTGGAGGTAACTTTAACTTGGCTAAGGTCACACAAACAATTTTTCCCACTGTGTTCAAGCTGTTTTGGTGCGTAAAAAATTGGAAATCAAAAGTTATAATGGTCGGGTGATAAATATCACACAACAAGGGTACAGCAGATTCGGGTTCAAGGTCATGTAGCGTTGGAATGCGCTAGAGTCCATTTTCCAGGTGACATGTGTTGCCTCTCTACCCGCCACACATGTGAAAAAACGAGGGACACTCCTCCAGCAGGGTTATGCCTCCATATTCTTCCAATTGTCCTTCGAATGCAACCCCAAGCTACATTCACCTGCACTGTGATAAGTGTCATGATTTTATTGTGCGTTATAGTATTCAATATTAAAAATGAGTCATAAAGTCATCGATTTTATTAATAGTGAAGAAATTACTATTCGCGTTGAAACATTCTCATCGATGGACTACAATCAATGATGTTGCAACTACACATACAACACACAATTTGGGAGTGGCAATTCATTTTTACTGGTATTATTAATAGCAATGATGTTTGTCTAACTGAAATGTAGAAAACACTGAAGGACAGTCATGGGCGACAAGAGAAATCATGGCTGACAAGCAACTACACTCCTTTTATCACTCCGTCTAGCAGCCTCCTTTTCGACTTTGTAGCCGAAGTCTGACCGGGAAGAATCGTTCTTGTAGCCATAGCCTTACTCGGCAATACCTTACCTACTAGAACCAAAGATACACTAGTTAACAACAATGCTTGTGTAGGTTATAGCTCAAGGTGTCCAGCCAAACTCTATTTTAAGATTCCTCAACTTTTCCAGGTTTTTCAGAGCCGATTTTCTACTTTTTCAGTCACAATATGTTACAAATATATTTTATTAAGATTGCAACTTAATGTAATAATACTGTTAGACACATATACATTCTGAAATTGAGTCAATCTTTGAAGGGGTCAAAGGGTAACAGCCTTAAGCTATGGATTGTTGGGTAGTGAGCTCATATTGAGACATTAAAAGAACGCCTGAAATAAATACAGTTTAAAATTGTTGTGACACATTATTTATTGGTTTCTTCTGCCTATAAAAATGTTGAATTCTCGCATGAACATGACACAACTTTGGCTAGGACTGGTTACACACCAACAAGTACTGAATCGAGTCTCATGGAGTCAAGTCCAATCTGACTCTAGAGTCAAAGCCTTTCAAACTAGTGAGTCGAGTTATTGAGTCCACTAGTTTGATCAAAGAGCTCATGCAAGATGGATGCAGTCCTAGCAGTTTCTATAAATACAATTGTATGGAGGCGCTGGCGTAGATGTCTAAAAAGACGTTGCTTAATGTGGATTTACCCACTTATGTGAAACAATGCACCTTTGGTGGTTGTTTACATTTGTTTCCGAATAGCAGAAACCACATTGCCGTCCCGATGTTCGGGACGGGAGGAGTTATAAATCGAAGAACTCTCTTGAAAGAGAACAATGAGGTATTCAGTGTCCATGCTGTTAACCTTGTAAAGCACGTGGAAATAATATACTTGACTCGGCTGGACTGACATAATCTGTAATTTGTCGCATCATGGACCTTGACTCGGGGTGACTCGACTCGCAGGTGTGAAAGGTATTGGTCCTCCATCGTGCTATCAAATACAATATGTGCTTGTCTAAAATGGTGAGTCAAACTCGACTCGGGACTCAGGGCGTAAACAGCCTAAAGACCCGCACAGTAGAGGGTGTGTGGGACGAGGGGAGAAAAGGCAAGATGATGTGAAAAAAATAATCTTGGATTTGAATGTATGTAAGTTACCAAGGGGTTGCGATGGTCTCGGTGACGATAAATGGGGTCAACCCCTGGATAAATAAGTGGCATACCAGAGAGCCATGTTTGCCAATGAATGGACAGACATTTTGAAATGTTCAATGGCTAAACTTTATCATCAGTAGATTTAAGAGAAACAGATTACAAGGAATAAATTGAACCACTTCCCCTTGAGGTGAGTGCAGCAGGATTGAACATTGATAAAACCACCAAAAAATGAAGTTTTAACAAAATGAAGTATGTAGTAATTAAAAGCAAGTTCAAATTAAATGATTAATGTTGCCTCATTAAATTCAAGGCAGTTTTTTAAAAAACTAAAAAGATAACAATTAAAGATTTGATTTTAACGTAATACAAGGGTTGAATCTAGCAACTTCTCCATTCCTCTGATCTTGCGACCCCCCCCCCCCTTATAAAAGGATTGAGGGGGGTCAGACCAATAAACCACCAAGTCAGCAGTCGCCATATAAAACAAAGACATGAATCAAGTACCACCGGTATCAGGTTGCTGTTCTAGGTAAGAATCTTTGGCTGTTTTTTTATCCAACCATGTAACCAGATACTCACCCCTGCTTCCCCAAGCCACTTTAGTTCCTAACCTAATGTCTTGTGTTTTTCAGAAACCCTTTTAAGCACCCATTTAAAGAAGTGTTTTGTGAGTCAGATTATCTTGTTTACATGGTTGTTTAAGTTGCAAGAAACCAAACCTGGACCAGTGATGTGCTGGCTTACACCCATATCTCAGGTACAGTAAACTCACGATTATTCCATATAAATGGTACCAGAGAATACATGGATAGTTGAAACTGTATTTATAGCATGGATGGTTATTCGTACAAAACATTTTACATTGGAAATCATAAAAATACAGTGCAGCTTGTATGATATTATTTCCTCCTACCGATTGTTCACGATAGGTTTTTACCTGGATGACAGCTCGAAAATCATATGTTTAGGTTTTGGGTTGCCAATACTTGTAAAAGATCACTGTTTTGTTATAAATATAAAGATCTTTAATTACCTGTTATATATTACATTTAAAATAACAGAAACTTAAATTTTCTCATACTATTTCATTTTTTTAAATAATTTCTTTTTATACAACTCAAAAAATATCTTAAACATAATTAAAAGTACTCATTCTTCATTTTGGAACGTTACTGTTTTTTTGTGTAATATAGTGCACACATCAATACTTTTAATACAGGCATCGTATTTACTTGGAAAAGAGAAATTGTTGTCTTTTTTTTACATACAATAAACTATTTTATGATTATTTTATCTTATTTTGAAATACTTAACTGAATAAAATATTTTCATTAACTGGTGTCTGCATCATTGTAAACAACTTGTTTACCGTCATGTTCAATCATATGGTTTAGATTCGTCAGTCGCCTTTTTGAAGTTATGTTCGTTAGAAGTTTTTGTGAAAGTGGTGTGAATATTTGTTTTAAGTGGAATAAAACGATAAATAAACTTTGTGTCCAACCTCAAATAAATATATAAATAATATTGGCCTAAATTACTGTGGTTAACTATCACATTAATATATTACCATCTGTTTTCATTACAGTCATCCAAAGTAATAGATGTCAGCTGTTGGCGTAGTGATATATTAGGGATTACTTCTCGTAACATTTTGAGTTGTCATCCAGGTAAACTTAGGTCGTGAATGAATTGTACCAGGGCTTTGGAGTCGGTATGCCAACCTAACCTTCAACTCCCAACTACTCTATTTTTCTACTGTCCAACTCGGACTCAGATTTTGACTTCTTCATATATGGCTAAATTATATTAATTAGTAATAACAAATTTACTGCAGTAACATGCTCCAATACAGATTACTTCATGTGAAGTTTCTTTGGCTTTGTGAATTTATGTTTGAATAAATTTGTCAATTCAAATTATAAATATTAGTTCTTAAGAATATTAAAAGTATAAAATTGTAAAAAAAAAAGAAAAATGGCGCCAAACGGTTATATTAAATTAAACATTGAAAGGCTGATAGAAAGGCAAGGTCTACACATTTACCAGAAAACTGTAGGCCTCAAAGTGTACAATTAAAACACAGCTAACACATGATTATATAATTTTTGGGGTACAGCAATCATCTGAAGAAGGGAAATGATGTACCCCAGAAATTACATAATTGTGTGTTTTGTTGTGTTTTAATTGTGAACTCTGTGAGGCCTACAGTTTTCTGGTATTTGTGTAAGCCTTGCCCTTCTATCCGATTATCAATGTATAATTTAAAAGTATAAAAAATTAAAATGATATGATTACCATTTATTGTTATAATATTAAAAGTTTCTGTTTTGAAGAAGGAGTCGGTAAATATTATTTTCAGTTTTTACATATTTTTGATGTTTTTTTACAGGATTAGAAGGAAGTTACGAGTGTTTGTGGTTGTGACAAAAACATGTTAAGCTCTGTTCACAGTACCATATTTGCTGCAGAGCTACTTCTTTTGCTGAAAACTATGAAAATGACTGTATACTGTAATAAGTTGAAGAACCGTGCACGGATAATCTGTACAGCTAATTGGGAGTTTACTGTATTTGAGAGCTTGTTAACAGCCAATAGACAGGCGACTGGCCTGGCCAGCGATAGGTATCTCCCCCGTCCACCACCACAAACTAGCATTGAACTTACCTTCCCCCGGTTTCCTGTCCAGTCCACTTGCACTCGTGGCTCTCTTCTTGCTGCCATCCAACTCCCGCTCAGAAGAGCGCCGTGTAAGGGGCATGGCCGTGAACGTCATCACGTTTGTGGTTGATGTGGCCCTGATAAAAAACAAGCAGCAGTTTATATATATAAATATATATTAGAGATATGTCCATCAGCAAGCTCTTTTAACAAAACAAAGTTTCGCTCACCTTCTTGTACCCCAGAATGAACCACCGGTGTCCGCTGGTTCCAACATCCTTGGCATCGAGCTGCCAAATGCGAATACGATAGAGCTGCGCTCGTTTTTTCGTTTCGTGTCTATACGAGTTTCACGTTCCTAAAGAGGAAAAATAAAAAATAGGTAAAAAAAAAAGATGCAAAACCATTCTGCTTAGATTTTACTTTAAGGGTTTCCACAAATAAAATCTAGTGTTTGGAAAACCCTCCAGAATATGCTGGTTGTAGCTACAACTGCCATCTTAAGGGATGGTTGTAGTTACAAATGCCATCTTAACGGATGATGTAGTCACAAATGTCCCCTTTAGGGATGGTTGCAGTTACAAATGCCATCTTAAGGGATGGTTGTAGTTACAAATGCCATCTTAAGGGATGGTTGTAGTTACAACTGCCACCTTAAGGGATGGTTGTAGCTACAACTGCCATCTTAAGGGATGGTTGTAGTTACAACTGCCATCTTAAGGGATGGTTGTAGTTACAACTGCCACCTTAAGGGATGGTTGTAGTTACAATTGCCATCTTAAGGGATGGTTGTAGTTATAACTTCCATATTAAGGGATGGTTGTAGTTACAAATACCATTTTAAGGGATGGTTGTAGTTACAACTGCCATCGTAAGGGATGGTTGTAGTTACAACTGCCATCTTAAGGGATGGTTGTAGTTACAACTGCCACCTTAAGGGATGGTTGTAGTTACAATTGCCATCTTAAAGGATGGTTGTAGTTATAACTTCCATATTAAGGGATGGTTGTAGTTATAACTTCCATATTAAGGGATGGTTGTAGTTACAAATATCATTTTAAGGGATGGTTTTTGTTACAACTGCCATCTTAAGGGATGATGTAGTCACAAATGTCCCCTTTAGGGTTGGTTGTAGTTACAAATGCCATCTTAAGGATGGTTGTAGTTACAAACACCATCTTAAGAGATGGTTGTAGTTACAACTACTACCACCTGTGAAAGCGAGCTAATCTATTCACAAGAAAAATGTGACGATAAAAAAATCAAGTTTTTTTAAAAATATTAATTTCAGATTAAAGCCAATTAATGTATTTGTATTCTGCGAGAAGAATATTTGGGGCCACTTGTGAGAAAGAACTACTAAAATATGATAATTAAAAGTGCAGTGAAACGTTCCCACGGGAACCAGAGGATTTGTTCGACAGCCAGACATTACATGAGACTGACTGGCAGAAGTGCCTAGCACAATCGTGAATGCAGCCAAGGTGGAGTGTCTTCAGGTTCCCTGGGGGGGTTCCACTGCAGTTTGTGGCAAGTATTACCAGTGGTGTAGGGGATCCAGAATGGGCGCCAACGGTACTCGCCCACTGAAAAGTGGCAACGGTAAATTTTTATTTGGTTTTCAATAAGAGCATGTGACTGCAAAACAAATAGTACCTGAAGAATACCAGAGACCAGCCGGTACAGTACCATCGGTTTAAATACCACACAATAGTGTGTATGAGCCTCAGTCATATTTCCTGGCCTTTGGCCGCGTGTCAAGTACTGTACCATGTAGTTCTGCATTCTCCCGGTTTCAATGGACAATAGTTTGGTTGGCCACTACACCACTGACTATCGGTGAAAACATTCAGTTTAAATAACTCAGTTCATAAACAGGATTCATCCTTACTTACTTTATGGCACTAGGAACTCGAGAGTTCATTCTCGCAATTAAAAATCTACGCCAAATATCCCTATCATGAGCTAGTTATATCCAATCCACCTCATTACACCCTATCCCTGTCTTGAGCTAGTTCTATCCAGTCCACCTCACTACACCCTAGACAGTACACACTATATACAGGGGCGGGCGCACTTTTGCTTGATGGCACTAAGTTAGGGCCGTACTCGCTCCTTATTATATAAATTGAATATAGACAATAATGAGCAGATTTTAAAATTTAGAGCTAGCGTTTAGACATTATTTTAGATGAATAGGAAGGATGAAAGCGTTAAAATGAGCAGGAAAGAAACTAATGTGGATGGATCCAATAGCTCTGAGTCAAGTGGAAGGAGAGTTTTTTTTTTGCCTTGTAATGAACAAGAAGGAATTTTTAGAAAAATTGCCATGAAATAAGGTATATAGAGGAAAACTTACCTTTTTCATTACTCAAGTAAGCCTAAGAGCCATATTAAGAGAAAAAAAACCAAGTGTCGACAATGTGTTTAACATTGGCAGTAAAATGTGGGTAGACTGTCTTTTTAGAGCACAATCATGCTCCATTAGCAATATGATAGGTCAAGAGGAGCTTATCTTGTCTAGGTCAAGAGGAGCTGTATCTTGTCTAGGGCCAAGAGGAGCTGTATCTTGTCTAGGTCAAGAGGAACTGTATCTTGTCTAGGTCAAGAGGAGCTGTATCTTGTCTAGGTCAAGAGGAGCTGTATCTTGTCTAGGGCCAAGAGGAGCTGTATCTTGTCTAGGTCAAGAGGAGCTGTATCTTGTCTAGGTCAAGAGGTGCTGTATTTTGTCTAGGTCAAGAGGAGCTGTACCTGGTTCTTGCGCAATATCGCCTCCCGGCGGTCCCGCTCCGCCTCCCAGATTTGCCTCTTTCTCTCCTCCACCTGGTGGCGCCGGTCAGTGTCGCGCTGGCGCATATCCTCCAGGCGCCTCCTGCGCTCCTCCTCCTTCTGCTCCCGGAACATCTGAGCAGCCTGCGCCTGCATCTTCAGCTCCTCAAGCTTGCGCTGCCGCTCCTCCGCTTGACGGTCTCGGAGCATACGAAGTCTCTCCTCACGCTCCGCATTGTCCTTGCCTGGAAGCCCACACAGTTAGCAATACATCTGCCTCATCCTGTTCTCGTCTGCTAGCAGTGATTACAATGTTCCATCAGAGTACAAGCGGACCAGAGAAACAAATACAACCATGGGTGATGTTATGAATGTGAACAATATTGACCATGTGTGGAGTTGTGAAGGTCACCATTTTTGGCCACGTGTGGCGTTGTGAATGTCGCCATTTTTGGCCACGTGTGTAGTTGTGAATGTCACCATTTTTGGCCACGTGTGTGGTTGTGAATGTCACCATTTTTGGCCACATGTGGAGTTGTGAATGTCACAATTTTTGGCCATGTGTGGAGTTGTGAATGTGTCCATTTTTTGCCATGTATGGAGTTGTGAATGTCACCATTTTTGGCTATGTGTGGAGTTGTGAATGTCACCATTTTTGGCCATGTGTGGAGTTGTGAATGTCACCATTTTTGGCCATGTGTGGAGTTGTGAATGTCACCATTTTTGGCCACGTGTGGAGTTGTGAATGTCACCATTTTTGGCCACGTGTGGCGTTGTGAATGTCGCCATTTTTGGCCACGTGTGGCGTTGTGAATGTCACCATTTTTGGCTATGTGTGTGGTTGTGAATGTCACCATTTTTGGCCATGTGTGGAGTTGTGAATGTCACCATTTTTGGCCATATGTGGAGTTGTGAATGTCACCATTTTTCGCCATTTGTGGAGTTGTGGATGTGAACAATATTGGCCATGTGTGGAGTTGTGAATGTTACCATTTTTCGCCATGTGTGGAGTTGTGGATGTGAACAATATTGACCATGTGTGGAGTTGTGAATGTCACCATTTTAGGCCACGTGTGGCGTTGTGAATGTCGCCATTTTTGGCCACGTGTGTAGTTGTGAATGTCACCATTTTTGGCCACGTGTGTGGTTGTGAATGTCACCATTTTTGGCCACATGTGGAGTTGTGAATGTCACAATTTTTGGCCATGTGTGGAGTTGTGAATGTGTCCATTTTTTGCCATGTATGGAGTTGTGAATGTCACCATTTTTGGCTATGTGTGGAGTTGTGAATGTCACCATTTTTGGCCATGTGTGGAGTTGTGAATGTCACCATTTTTGGCCACGTGTGGAGTTGTGAATGTCACCATTTTTGGCCACGTGTGGCGTTGTGAATGTCGCCATTTTTGGCCACGTGTGGCGTTGTGAATGTCACCATTTTTGGCTATGTGTGGAGTTGTGAATGTCACAATTTTTGGCCATGTGTGGAGTTGTGAATGTGTCCATTTTTGCCATGTATGGAGTTGTGAATGTCACCATTTTTGGCTATGTGTGGAGTTGTGAATGTCACCATTTTTGGCCATGTGTGGAGTTGTGAATGTCATCATTTTTGGCCATGTGTGGAGTTGTGAATGTCACCATTTTTGGCCATGTGTGGAGTTGTGAATGTCACCATTTTTGGCCATATGTGGAGTTGTGAATGTCACCATTTTTCGCCATTTGTGGAGTTGTGGATGTGAACAATATTGACCATGTGTGGAGTTATGAATGTCACCATTTTTCGCCATGTGTGGAGTTGTGGATGTGAACAATATTGACCATGTGTGGAGTTGTGAATGTCACCATTTTTCACCATTTGTGGAGTTGTGGATGTGAACAATATTGACCATGTGTGAAGTTGTGAATGTCACAATTTTTGGCCATATGTGGAGTTGTGAATGTCACCATTTTTCGCCATTTGTGGAGTTGTGGATGTGAACAATATTGACCATGTGTGGAGTTGTGAATGTCACCATTTTTCGCCATTTGTGAAGTTGTGGATGTGAACAATATTGACCATGTGTGGAGTTGTGAATGTCACCATTTTTCGCCATGTGTGGAGTTGTGGATGTGAACAATATTGACCATATGTGGAGTTGCGAAGGTCACCAATTTTCACCATTTGTGGAGTTGTGGATGTGAACAATATTGACCATGTGTGGAGTTGCGAAGGTCACCATTTTTCACCATGTGTGGAGTTGTTGTTGTCAAAAATTTTCGCCATGTGTGAAGTTGTGGATGTAGCCAATATTGACCATGTGTGAAGTTGTGGATGTAGCCAATATTGACCATGTGTGAAATTGTGAATGTGATATTGACCTAGACAGATAATATGTTTATTTTAAGTGATGATGCTGAGAAATGTATAATATCACTCTCAATGTAGTTAGTGAAGTGCACTTTCCAAACACGAGTATACAACTTAACATAAGACAACACTTAGCAATGAGTTCTATCATTTAGGTGAGTAGCGAAATCATTAGTTCGATCACTGGCCCGTTTGCAGCATCACAATGCTGTTTTAAGGCGGCTTTTGCCATCCATCTTCAGTGACGAGAGCCGGGCGACAGAGGCTTCTGTCCTGATCTTGAGGTAGGTCAGGGTGGATGGAACTAGGGCATACCTGCATGCGCTACTCTACACATTACATGCTTCCTAGCAAACAACTGTATGACGACAACTACAACATGTTAGCACGAGCATGCTACAACTACAACAACAGATGCGCCTACAAAAACACCTGGATATGAGCAGGTCACAGTTTTACCTGAGGGGACAACACTTTCATTTGGCAGCGCGGTCTCCGGCTCTTTCCCCACGTGAGCAAACCAATGAAGAGTGGCCGAGTGTCCTAGACAAGAGCAGCAATGATACACTACACTAGGTCAGGTGGCCGAGTGTCCTAGTCAAAAGCAATAATACACTACACTAGGTAAGATAGGTCGATAGTCGTAGACAAAGAGGAGCGATGATAAACAACACTAGGTCAGGTAGGCCAAGAGTCCTAGTCAAAAGAAATAATATAAATACACTACACTAGGTCAGATAGGTCGAGTGGCTTAGTCAATAGAAAGCGCTTTAAAATTAACTCTTTACTTCCTTCATCAAACTGTTTGGTTGTACCTCTATAATACATCTCTCCTTTCTTCACCAAGCTGTTTGGTTGTACCTCTATAATACATCTCTCCTTTCTTCACCAAGCTGTTTGGTTGTACCTCTATAATATATCGCTCCTTTCTTCATCAAGCTGTTTGGTTGTACCTCTATAATACATCGCTCCTTTATTCATCAAGCTGTTTGGTTGTACCTCTATAATACATCGCTCCTTTCTTCACCAAGCTGTTTGGTTGTACCTCTATAATACATCGCTCCTTTCTTCACCAAACTGTTTGGTTGTACCTCTATAATATATCACTCCTTTCTTCACCAAACTGTTTGGTTGTACCTCTATAATATATCGCTCCTTTCTTCACCAAGCTGTTTGGTTGTACCTCTATAATATATCGCTCCTTTCTTCATCAAGCTGTTTGGTTGTACCTCTATAATATATCGCTCCTTTCTTCATCAAGCTGTTTGGTTGTACCTCTATAATATATCGCTCCTTTCTTCACCAAACTGTTTGGTTTGTACCTCTATAATATATCGCTCCTTTCTTCACCAAGCTGTTTGGTTGTACCTCTATAATACATCGCTCCTTTCTTCACCAAGCTGTTTGGTTGTACCTCTATAATATATCGCTCCTTTCTTCATCAAGCTGTTTGGTTGTACCTCTATAATATATCGCTCCTTTCTTCACCAAGCTGTTTGGTTGTACCTCTATAATACATCGCTCCTTTCTTCACCAAGCTGTTTGGTTGTACCTCTATAATATATCGCTCCTTTCTTCATCAAGCTGTTTGGTTGTACCTCTATAATATATCGCTCCTTTCTTCACCAAGCTGTTTGGTTGTACCTCTATAATACATCGCTCCTTTCTTCACCAAGCTGTTTGGTTGTACCTCTATAATACATCTCTCCTTTCTTCACCAAGCTGTTTGGTTGTACCTCTATAATACATCTCTCCTTTCTTCACCAAGCTGTTTGGTTGTACCTCTATAATACATCGCTCCTTTCTTCACCAAGCTGTTTGGTTGTACCTCTATAATACATCTCTCCTTTCTTCACCAAGCTGTTTGGTTGTACCTCTATAATACATCTCTCCTTTCTTCACCAAGCTGTTTGGTTGTACCTCTATAATACATCGCTCCTTTCTTCACCAAACTGTTTGGTTGTACCTCTATAATACATCGCTCCTTTCTTCACCAAGCTGTTTGGTTGTACCTCTATAATATATCGCTCCTTTCTTCATCAAGCTGTTTGGTTGTACCTCTATAATATATCACTCCTTTCTTCACCAAGCTGTTTGGTTGTACCTCTATAATACATCGCTCCTTTCTTCACCGAGCTGTTTGGTTGTACCTCTATAATATATCGCTCCTTTCTTCATCAAACTGTTTGGTTGTACCTCTATAATATATCGCTCCTTTCTTCATCAAGCTGTTTGGTTGTACCTCTATAATATATCGCTCCTTTCTTCACCAAGCTGTTTGGTTGTACCTCTATAATACATCTCTCCTTTCTTCACCAAGCTGTTTGGTTGTACCTCTATAATACATCTCTCCTTTCTTCACCAAGCTGTTTGGTTGTACCTCTATAATACATCTCTCCTTTCTTCACCAAGCTGTTTGGTTGTACCTCTATAATATATCGCTCCTTTCTTCATCAAGCTGTTTGGTTGTACCTCTATAATATATCGCTCCTTTCTTCACCAAGCTGTTTGGTTGTACCTCTATAATACATCGCTCCTTTCTTCACCAAGCTGTTTGGTTGTACCTCTATAATACATAGCTCCTTTCTTCATCAAGCTGTTTGGTTGTACCTCTATAATACATCGCTCCTTTCTTCATCAAACTGTTTGGTTGTACCTCTATAATATATCGCTCCTTTCTTCACCAAACTGTTTGGTTGTACCTCTATAATATATCGCTCCTTTCTTCATCAAACTGTTTGGTTGTACCTCTATAATATATCGCTCCTTTCTTCACCAAACTGTTTGGTTGTACCTCTATAATATATCGCTCCTTTCTTCACCAAACTGTTTGGTTGTACCTCTATAATATATCTCTCCTTTCTTCATCAAACTGTTTGGTTGTACCTCTATAATACATCGCTCCTTTCTTCACCAAGCTGTTTGGTTGTACCTCTATAATACATCGCTCCTTTCTTCACCAAGCTGTTTGGTTGTACCTCTATAATACATAGCTCCTTTCTTCATCAAGCTGTTTGGTTGTACCTCTATAATATATCGCTCCTTTCTTCAGCAAACTGTTTGGCTGTACCTCTATAATATATCTCGCCTTTCTTCATCAAACTGTTTGGTTGTACCTCTATAATATATCTCTCCTTTCTTCATCAAGCTGTTTGGTTGTACCTCTATAATATATCGCTCCTTTCTTCATCAAGCTGTTTGGTTGTACCTCTATAATATATCGCTCCTTTCTTCATCAAGCTGTTTGGTTGTACCTCTATAATACATCGCTCCTTTCTTCATCAAACTGTTTGGTTGTACCTCTATAATATATCGCTCCTTTCTTCAGCAAACTGTTTGGCTGTACCTCTATAATATATCTCGCCTTTCTTCATCAAACTGTTTGGTTGTACCTCTATAATATATCTCTCCTTTCTTCATCAAGCTGTTTGGTTGTACCTCTATAATATATCGCTCCTTTCTTCATCAAGCTGTTTGGTTGTACCTCTATAATACATCGCTCCTTTCTTCACCAAGCTGTTTGGTTGTACCTCTATAATACATAGCTCCTTTCTTCATCAAGCTGTTTGGTTGTACCTCTATAATACATCGCTCCTTTCTTCATCAAACTGTTTGGTTGTACCTCTATAATATATCGCTCCTTTCTTCACCAAACTGTTTGGTTGTACCTCTATAATATATCGCTCCTTTCTTCACCAAACTGTTTGGTTGTACCTCTATAATATATCGCTCCTTTCTTCACCAAACTGTTTGGTTGTACCTCTATAATATATCTCTCCTTTCTTCATCAAGCTGTTTGGTTGTACCTCTATAATATATCGCTCCTTTCTTCATCAAGCTGTTTGGTTGTACCTCTATAATACATCGCTCCTTTCTTCACCAAGCTGTTTGGTTGTACCTCTATAATACATAGCTCCTTTCTTCATCAAGCTGTTTGGTTGTACCTCTATAATACATCGCTCCTTTCTTCATCAAACTGTTTGGTTGTACCTCTATAATATATCGCTCCTTTCTTCACCAAACTGTTTGGTTGTACCTCTATAATATATCGCTCCTTTCTTCACCAAACTGTTTGGTTGTACCTCTATAATATATCGCTCCTTTCTTCATCAAGCTGTTTGGTTGTACCTCTATAATATATCGCTCCTTTCTTCACCAAACTGTTTGGTTGTACCTCTATAATATATCTCTCCTTTCTTCATCAAGCTGTTTGGTTGTACCTCTATAATACATCGCTCCTTTCTTCATCAAACTGTTTGGTTGTACCTCTATAATATATCGCTCCTTTCTTCACCAAACTGTTTGGCTGTAGCTTAGTAACTCATTCCTACTACAAACTTTTTTTAGACAATTCTTTGTTGATCAAATACCAAAACCATCAATTATTACTACGCCACCCACATTATAAACTTCAATAAATTTGTTACTTCAGGAGCTATACATAAATTGTTTGTGGTAATTAATAAAACAACTCAACAATTTGATTCCCCAGAGACGCCATGACAGCAGTGAAGGTAAGAGCACCGCGTGTGTTGCAGCTTAAGGCTCATAATGCATTCTGAACACAGGTATAGTTTATGTTGTAGACACAACAGTCTACTCTCTTAACTAATGATTCCTACCAAAGTCAATGTTGGCTCGAGTTCACCCTATTATCGATTTAAAATAAGGGTGTGCATGGGCCAGACAACATTAACACAAATTTGGAGAAAAAAAGTGAATACAAATAAAACACTTTTCAAAACTGTAAAAATCATATTGGAGCATTGGTGGAATTTTCAAAGTTGTGTTATTTTCACAAATAGTATTCATACTTCCTTGATACTATGAATTAAAATAATTCTAAAATACATTTTTTAAACAAAAACTTATTTTTTAAATTGCAAAGATACGTTTCTAAGAAGTAGAACATATACTAGTCAAATAGTTTAATTAATAATGACATTGAGACTCGACAATGGTTTGAATGAAAATAATGGTAAATACCAAATGCATGCATGATAAAAAAAAACTTTTAAGTGATTCTATTAATTAAACACAATCTAGGGGTACATTCCTCAAATCATGTACAATAACAAAACATCCAGAACTACAGCAAAGGAGGATTCACAACACGTATCCAGGCAATGCCCTTGTCATATTGCTAGGGAGCAGAGGTCGGGACATTATAAGATGGCTCCTCGAGTTTTTTCTTAACGACTGGAATTTTAGAATAAAGATTTGACGCGGTGAGAACCGAACAACCACAGTATCATGTCAACCTCTACTACTCTATTACTTGACCAGCGAGTAGTGATAAAATAGAGTCATGTCATCCTCCAACTACTTTACCATCACGTGACCGGCTAGTAGTGATACAATACATGTCCTCCTCCAACTACTCTAGTTATCACGTGACCAGCTAGTAGTGACACAAAACAGATTCATGTCATACTCCAACTACTCTAATTATCACGTGACCAACTAGTAGTGATACAAAACAGAGTCATGTCATACTCCAACTACTCTAGTTATCCCGTGACCAGTTAGTAGTGACACAAAACAGTCTGTCATACTCCAATTACTCTAGTTATTATGTGACCAGCAAGTAGTGGTACAGTATGGAGTCCTGTCAACCTCTAACTACTCTAACCATCATGTGACCAACAAGCAGTATGTCACGTGACACAACACGTCAGAACTCTCTAAACATGAGGGCGAACTTCAGTGCCATTTAAGGTGGGAGAAAAGGCAACTGTTTTTTTGCAGTTTTTATATAAAACTTTTTAGACCAAAACAAATATTATTATTATTATTATTATTATTATTATTATTAGCACCACGTCTTACTACCCGTTCGGTTTATAAGCAACCAAAGTTAATAAAATATTACTCCGGTAGAAACCTATAGTTTAATTTTCTTCACGTGGTGATATCAACAGTTGTTGAATATCTGTCGAGGGTGTCCTAGAATTTAATGACAACTTTTTCTCTTCATTTAAAAAGTTTTTCATATAATGCCGCTAAGCTCATAAAAGATATTCAACAAATGTTGATATCACCGTGTGAAGAAAATTAAACTATAGGTTTCTACTGGAGAAATATTTGATTTAGTTTGGCCAAAAAAATGTTTTGCTATTAAAACTGAAAAAACTGTCGCGTTTATACCCCCAACCAAAAGAAGCGCCGTGTTCTCGAAAGAGTAGGCTACACGGTCATACACGGGTGTTACGCGGGCGGCGGGTCAATCCACGCAGGCGTGACACCAAAGCGATCCCCAACCCGAGGGTCGCAATGCTTTTCGAGGTTAAGGCTTTATGTTTGCTCTTTAAAATGATTATAGGAAGGTGCAAAATCCAAATAAAAATATATCAGTTCGTTAAAATTATAAAACCTGAATTCGCTGTTTATTTTGCGTTTGGTTACTCAACTCTGGTCTAGTGGTCAAGAGTTCCTGGCAACAGATTCAAAGTTACCGGGTTCAATCCCCGGCGATTCCAGAAATTCTCTGCGAAGCAGTGAGTCTGAAACTCAGCCTCATGAGGACAAATGAGGAGCTACTTGAATGAAAAAGTAGCAAATATGGTCAGAAAACTGAGATTGACGGCAAGGAGGGCTTGTCGTACTGATCACACGACACCATCTATCTGCAAAAACATGTGTTTATCAGCTGTCACTTCTGTCAGTCAGCACCAAAGAAGCCACGGGGCTACTGTATATACCTAAATGTTGACTGTCAGTCAGCACCAAAAAAGCCGTGGGGCTACACTGTACGTATCAGGACAGTATGGTATATTATTGCCGCTATCGTATATACAACAAACCTCCAAGAGGTTGTTTCCCCCACCCCACCCTATGATACTTCCCCCTCGCCACCAGAGAGCAGTGCAGAGAAAAAGACGCCAGTGTATTTCGGTTTCTGTTCTATGGAGTTTGGTGAGGATGTTGGGGAACCAAGAAAAGGTCAGTGTTTTTGCAGTTTTTACATAAAAACATTTTTTTGGGGCCAAAATATAAAAAAAACCTGCTCGAGTACAAGCAGCGACATTAGATGACAAACTTTTAAAATGAAGAGAAAAAGTTGTAATTAAATTCCAGGACACCTTTGACAGATATTCAACAACTGTTGATGTGGAAAAATTTAAACCATGTTTTTACTGAAGCAATATATTTATTTTGACCGAAAAAGGTTTTGCTATAACAATTGCAAAAACACTGGCCTATTCTCGGGTCCCCTACAAACCCACCTATTCATTCATTAAGTACATATTTGGAACGGTGACATTTAGTTCTAAATACTATTTGTTCCAAATCATGACAAGTAAACGGTTGGTAAAAGTTGCCCTCACCTTTGTGTGAGGAGGCTGCGCGCGCAGAACTTGGCCTGTGGCTGCTACTGGGATCCCCAGGGGCTGCTCCGGCTGCAACACACACAAAAGAACATTAGCCAAATATTCCATACTCTCTCCAGGCTGATACAGATGCAGTTTCTAAGGTATCAATGTGTATTGTATGATATGAGGAACCTGATAGACGTCTAACAGAGGTGTTCCATCAGCAAGTGCTGGAGATAACTAGGCACTATGACAAGGCTGACAGTGTTTCCTAGAAAGTGCTGCAGATAACTAGGCACTATGACAAGGCTGACAGGTGTTTCCTCAGAAAGTGCTGCAGATAACTAGGCACTATGACAAGGCTGACAGGTGTTTCCTCAGAAAGTGCTGCAGATAACTAGGCACTATGACAAGGCTGACAGGTGTTTCCTCAGCAAGTGCTGCAAAGAACTAGGCACTATGACAAGGCTGACAGGTGTTTCCTCAGAAAGTGCTGCAGATAACTAGGCACTATGACAAGGCTGACAGGTGTTTCCTCAGCAAGTGCTGCATATAACTAAGCACTATGACAAGGCTGGCAAGTGTTTCCTCAGCAAGTTCTGCAATAACTAAGGCACTATGACAAGGCTGACAGGTGTTTCCTCAGCAAGTGCTGCAAAGAACTAGGCACTATGACAAGGCTGACAGGTGTTTCCTCAGAAAGTGCTGCAGATAACTAGGCACTATGACAAGGCTGACAGGTGTTTCCTCAGAAAGTGCTGCAGATAACTAGGCACTATGACAAGGCTGACAGGTGTTTCCTCAGAAAGTGCTGCAGATAACTAGGCACTATGACAAGGCTGACAGGTGTTTCCTCAGAAAGTGCTGCAGATAACTAGGCACTATGACAAGGCTGACAGGTGTTTCATCAGCAAGTGCTGCAAAGAACTAGGCACTATGACAAGGCTGACAGGTGTTTCCTCAGAAAGTGCTGCAGATAACTAGGCACTATGACAAGGCTGACAGGTGTTTCCTCAGCAAGTGCTGGAGATAACTAGGCACTATGACAAGGCTGACAAGTGTTTCCTCAGCAAGTGCTGCAGAGAACTAGGCACTATGACAAGGCTGACAAGTGTTTCCTCAGCAAGTGCTGCAGATAACTAGGCACTATGACAAGGCTGACAAGTGTTTCCTCAGCAAGTGCTGCAGATAACTAGGCACTATGACAAGGCTGACAAGTGTTTCCTCAGCAAGTGCTGCAGAAACTAGGCACTATGACAAGGCTGACAAGTGTTTCCTCAGCAAGTGCTGCAGAAACTAAGCACTATGACAAGGCTGACAAGTGTTTCCTCAGCAAGTGCTGCAGATAACTAAGCACTATGACAAGGCTGACAAGTGTTTCCTCAGCAAGTGCTGCAGATAACTAGGCACTATGACAATGCTGACAAGTGTTTCCTCAGCAAGTGCTGCAGATAACTAAGCACTATAGCAAGACCGAGCGAGGCATGCGAGCGCTGTAGGAGCTTAAGGCCTTAATGGTAGTTTGCCGAGTATTGATCCGGTAGAGCCCCACCACGGGTTGCCCCTACATCGCCACTTGCCCGCACACTTCAAAGTAACACACAGGCTCGGCTAATGAAGCAAACTTAACCTAGGACAGCAGGTCCCGAGACTAAATACCAATTGAACGGATGATTGTTTACTCAATTATTTTTATGCCACTGTCTCACACCCCTTTCGCTTTATACGAATATCTACTAAATACGCTAGTGCGTTACGAGTGAGGAAAGTTGAATTTAGAGGATGTGTATCCACATTTGCGTGGAGGCTTAGTGAAAAACAATTAAGGATAAAACCACACTCAGTATACCAGAATGGTATTCGAACCCCAATCTCGTCATCGGCAGTCTAATTTATCGCGAAAATGACGACTTAAGCCATGTGGACTCCGTAGAGGGTTATATATGGTTTATTTAAATCCGTTCAGATTATCAATAAGGACCAGGTTAGGTAGGATACTCTCTAACATAGTTTAAAATATTGGGGTGACCTGGCGGTCTAGGGGTAAGGTGTTAAGACTTATGTGCTGGGGATCCGGGGTTCAATCCTAGGTCCCGGCAGATTTATCTTATTGCCAAACCCTTCCTTCACCTCTGACAAGACGTGTATTAATCACAACTTATGAATGTGGGGAATGCCAGGCCTCCACCGTGGTTCGGATCCCACGTTAAACTGTAGGTCCTTCATTTCATCTCACAATCACCCTACCATTACACGTTAGCGTATATATAACCTGAACGGGTAGTAAGACGCGGTGCTAATAATAAAATATTTATGAGGATTTTTATCCTACCAGCTTAAAACACTTTAGTTGTAGAGAAAAAGGGTTCGTTGATCGCGCTTCGGTGGCTGCACGGACTAAGGCGTCACTTTCGCAACATACTGATCTGGCTGATGGCGAGGGGGTCGGGCTTCTAATCCCGCTATGTTGTAATGAAGGTGGTCTTCCTCCACGCAAGTGCGAGTACACCCCTAAAATAGCAGCGTACAGGGGTGGTTAAAACGAGGTGGTGAAAAGAAGCCAGGCAAGCTGCGTCAAGAGCACACATCCTTCTGTTGTCCTCCATAGATGGCTGGCACAAGCGTGCTAGTGTAGCTGTAGGGGACGAGAGAAAAGGTCACTGTCTATAGAAGAACATTTTTTGCCTGAAAGAAATACATCTTTGCTTCAGTAGAAACATGGAGATTTAGTTTTTTATTTTATCATGATATATCAACAGTTTTTGAATATCTGTCATTAGATAACTTTTTAAATAAAGAGAAAAAGTTGTCATCAAATTCCAGGACATCCTCAACAAATATTAAACAACTGTTTATATCACCGTGTGAAGAAATCTAAACTCTATATTTCTACTGGAGCAATATTTTTTTTATTTTGCCGAAAAGTTTTGTTTGCTATAAAAACTGCGAAAACTCTCAATCCCACCTTTAAAGTTAAGACACTTGAATAGTCAAGAAGAAATTAATTCATAAACATCCAGAAAACAAGTGGGTTTATAACGTTCCTGGTTGGAGCTGTTCATCAGTAGGAGAACAAACAGGGGCGTAAGAAAGTACAAATGGCAATATGATGTGTTGTGAAACCCTCTATTAAATGACGTCATTCTATTCACAAAGAACCGTTCTGCGCTCTAATACCAGTTATCTTTCGTTTCCCGGGCATTTAGCTCTTAGTGATCAACAGATTTTTTTTTGTAATTTTCGGAGTGGAAAATGTCAACTTAATGTTAAACGATTTTTACAAGTATATATTATTTAAAAAAATATGATCATGGAAAATAGTTTCCGGTAACACCAAACTCGTGTACTATTAAATGTTTTTTTTGTCAATATTTAACCTAAGCACAGCATAGAACGAACACACGCCACTACCTGAATTCGTGTGATTTACTTGGATATTAGTGTGATGTGTGTGCTGTTGCATCACACAGGAGGAGCCACGATGCGATTGTCGTGTTCTGGTATTATGACACATCAGTTGCATCCCGCGCCAGAGAATGGCGGCTGGTATGTAGGGTTGAAACATTTTTATAATAAATATTATAAAGGAAAAGTGTGTGCAGGGGCGGGGGGAGGGGAGGGGGGCTTGAGGCCTAATAAGGTGACGCGAAGGTATACTGAAAATAAAATACAAATAATGGCAATAAAATATGAACATTATTCCAATAAAAGTTTCTTCAGATGGTTGAATTTCAGGGACGTATCCATTTTAATACCCGATGATAATATTGAAGTATTGACACACATGTGGTCTAAAGCAGACCCGAAGCTAATGACATATTCAACCATGAGCGCTGCAGTCATACGAGAGTGTGAGGGGAAAACTGTATCGCCGATATCGTTTTATTGGTGCTCGTTTAAAGAGTTAGATTTCTATCACGGACAACATTTAAGACCAATTTTCCATTTCACACCTCCGGCAGTGTAATTAGGAGATATCAACAGTGTGGTGATAAGGAGGTCTAAACAGTGTGGTGATAATGAGGTATAACAGTGTGGTGATAATGAGGTATCAACAGAGTGGTGATAAGGAGGTTAAAAATGTGGTGATATGGAGGTATCAACAGTTGGGATAAGGAGGTTAAACAGTGTGGTGATATGTGGTATCAACCTGTGTGATAGAGTCTAAAAACACAGTGCGTGATAATAGGTATAACAAGTGGTGTAATGAGTATCAACAGAGTGATGAGAGGTATACAAAGTTTGGTTAACATGAGTATCAACAGAGTGGTGATAATGAGTATAACACAGTGTTTGATGAGGAGGTATAACAAAGTGTGATAGGAGGTTCAACAAGTGCGATAAGGAGTACAAGTAGTGGTGATACATTTTCAATCCTTCTATTCCTTAATATTTAACCACAGCACCTGATACAGGTATAACAAAGTCCTTGTTCACACAGCTATTAAAACACAGCACCTGATACAGGTATAATTCAGTCCCTTGTTCACACAGCACCTGATACAGGTATAACAAGTCCCTTGTTCACACAGCTATACAAACACAGCACCTGATACAGGTAGAATCAGTCCCTTGTTCACACAGCACCTGATACAGGTATAACAAAGTCCCTTGTTCACACAGCTATTACAAACACAGCACCTGATACAGGTATAACACAGTCCCTTGTTCTCACAGCACCTGATACAGGTATAACAAAGTCCCTTGTTCACACAGCTATACAAACACAGCACCTGATACAGGTAGAATCAAGTCCCTTGTTCACACAGCTATACAAACACAGCACCTGATACAGGTATAACACAGTCCCTTGTTCACACAGCTATACAAACACAGCACCTGATACAGGTATAACACAGTCCCTTGTTCACACAGCTATACAAACACAGCACCTGATACAGGTATAACACAGTCCCTTGTTCACACAGCTATACAAACACAGCACCTAATACAGGTATAACACAGTCCCTTGTTCACACAGCTATACAAACACAGCACCTGATACAGGTATAACACAGTCCCTTGTTACAGCTTACAACACAGCACCTGATACAGGTATAACACAGTCCCTTGTTCACACAGCTATACAACCGATAATACAGGATAACACAGTCCCTTGTTCACACAGTTCAAACACACTGATACAGGTAAACACAGTCCCTTGTTCACACAGCACCTGATACAGGTATAACACAGTCCCTTGTTAACACATCTATACACACACAGCACCTGATACAGGTATAACACAGTCCCTTGTTCACACAGCACCTGATACAGGTAGAACACAGTCCCTTGTTCACACAGCACCTGATACAGGCAGAACACAGTCCCTTGTTCACACAGCTATACAAACACAGCACGCACCCTGATACAGGTATAACACAGTCCCTTGTTAACACATCTATACAACACAGCACCTGATACAGGTAAACACAGTCCCTTGTTCACACAGCACCTGATACAGGTAAACACAGTCCCTTGTTCACACAGCACTGATACAGGAAACACAGTCCCTTGTTCACACAGCACCTGATACAGGTATAACACAGTCCCTTGTTCACACAGCTATACAAACACAGCACCTGATACAGGTATAACACAGTCCCTGTTCACAGTTCACACAGCACCTGATACAGGTATAACACAGTCCCTTGTTCACACAGCTATACAAAACACAGCACCATGATACAGGTATACACAGTCCCTTGTTCACACAGCACCTGATACAGGTATAACACAGTCCCTTGTTCACACAGCTATACAAACACAGCACCTGATACAGGTAGAACAGTCCCTTGTCACACAACTATACACCACAAGATACAGAGAGAACAGTTTCTTGTCTACACAACTCTTAAGTGCAGAAAAGTAGGATGATTAGGTTTGTGGAACATGAATAAGGGTTTACCTTCACCGCACACAACAGCCCTACGCAATGTTTCGCGACAGAGCTGAGAGAACATGTCTCCTCATGGCGCAACGGAGACTGAGCCAACAATGACTACACTAGCGCTCTCTACCTAGCTCAGAGTCATGGATAAACAAGAGTAAAGCTAAACCTCTATATGGCGAAATGGATATTGGATTTGTACATTTGTGTGTTAATTATTAGGGTTTGCTTAGAACCAAACGAAGCATTTGTGATTGTTCTTCCAAATACTCGAGTTGAACAAACTTGTAGGACCGGAAGATTTATGTTTATAATATTTTAAAATTTCTGGTGCTAGTGTTGCGTTTTAACTGTCGTGTAGACTTACATGTGTGACTATAAATATATGTTAAAAGCTAGGTCTCCTTGAGTTAGTTCCTTAATGGCCGAGTTATGTCCTCTTGAAGTAAAGGATGGGTTTGTTGAGCTGTCTCCCTTGTTCCTTGAACAAGATCTATGGAATGATCGATCAGCTGACCGGGAGTGAGGGCTGAAGGGAGGGTGGCGAGGTAGGCGGGTGGGGGCGCTGAAGGGCCCCGGCTTGCGCTGCAGTCAGTGGTCGAGTGTCGGGAGTGCGTGCTTTAGTGGTAGGGGGGAATAAAACAATGTTGGTTTATATTATTACGGAAACAACACGACACGGAATTGCGGCCAGTATTACAAGGGATTACAATATACTCGCGGCCAATATTACAAGGATTACAATATACTCGAGACCAGTATTACAAGGGATTACAATATACTCGCGGCCAATATTACAAGGGATTACAATATACTCGAGACCAGTATTACAAGTAATTACAATATACTCGCGGCCAATATTACAAGGGATTACAATATACTCGAGGCCAGTATTACAAGGGATTACAATATACTCGTGGTCAATATTACAAGGGATTAAAATATACTCGCGGCCAGTATTACAAGGAATTACAATATACTCGCGGCCAATATTACAAGGGATTATTATATACTCACGGCCAGTATTACAATATACTCGCGGTCAATATTACAAGGGATTACAATATACTCGAGGCCAGTATTACAAGGGATTACAATATACTCGAGACCAGTATTACAAGGAATTACAATATACTCGCGGCCAATATTACAAGGGATTTATTATTACTCACGGCCAGTATTACAATATACTCGGGGCCAATATTACAAGGGATTACTATATACTCACGGCCAGTATTACAATATACTCGGGGCCAATATTACAAGGGATTACAATATACTCGAGGCCAGTATTACAAGGGATTACAATATACTCGCGGCCAATATTACAAGGGATTATTATATACTCACGGCCAGTATTACAATATACTCGCGGCCAATATTACAAGGGATTATTATATACTCACGGCCAGTATTACAATATACTCGGGGCCAATATTACAAGGGATTACAATATACTCGAGGCCAGTATTACAAGGGATTACAATATACTCGAGGCCAGTATTACAAGGGATTACAATATGCTCGTGGTCAATATTACAAGGGATTAAAATATACTCGCGGCCAGTATTACAAGGAATTACAATATACTCGCGGCCAATATTACAAGGGATTATTATATACTCACGGCCAGTATTACAATATACTCGGGGCCAATATTACAAGGGATTACAATATACTCGAGGCCAGTATTACAAGGGATTACAATATACTCGAGGCCAGTATTACAAGGGATTACAATATGCTCGTGGTCAATATTACAAGGGATTAAATATACTCGCGGCCAGTATTACAAGGAATTACAATATACTCGCGGCCAATATTACAAGGGATTATTATATACTCACGGCCAGTATTACAATATACTCGCGGTCAATATTACAAGGGATTACAATATACTTGCGGCCAATATTACAAGGGATTACAATATACTCGAGGCCAGTATTACAAGGGATTACAATATACTCGCGGCCAATATTACAAGGGATTACAATATACTCGAGACCAGTATTACAAGGAATTACAATATACTCGAGGCCAGTATTACAAGGGATTACAATATACTCGCGGCCAATATTACAAGGAATTACAATATACTCGCGGCCAATATTACAAGGGATTACTATATACTCACGGCCAGTATTACAATATATTCGGGGCCAATATTATAAGGGATTACTATATACTCACGGCCAGTATTACAATATACTCGGGGCCAATATTACAAGGGATTAAAATATACTCGCGGCCAGTATTACAAGGAATTACAATATACTCGAGGCCAGTATTACAAGGGATTACAATATACTCGCGGCCAATATTACAAGGGATTACAATATACTCGAGGCCAGTATTACAAGGAATTACAATATACTCGCGGCCAATATTACAAGGGATTACTATATACTCACGGCCAGTATTACAATATACTCGGGGCCAATATTACAAGGGATTAAAATATACTCGCGGCCAGTATTACAAGGAATTACAATATACTCGCGGCCAATATTATAAGGGATTACAATATACTCGCGGCATGCGTTGTATCTCAAGCTAGCCGGCATTCCGTCTCTCTCCAGCTAAAGGTGTCTCAAGTTAGTCGGCATTCAGTGTCTCTCAAGTTGGCGATCTATCAGTGACCGTCCTTGAATGAAGGCCGAACTAATTGTGAAGGTGAGCCGGGTTTACAACTGGACTGTGACGTCACACCCCCAGCTACTCTAAGAACCCAGTCACATTCCCCAGCTACTCTAAAAAACAAGTCACATCCCCAGATTCTATAAGAACAAAGTCACATTCTCCAGCTATTATAAGAACCAAGTCACATTCCCCAGCTACTATAAGAACCAAGTCACATTCCCCAGCTACTATAAGAACCAAGTCACATTCCCCAGCTATTATAAGAACCAAGTCACATTCCCCAGCTACTATAAGAACCAAGTCACATTCCCCAGCTACTATAAGAACCAAGTCAAATTCTCCAGCTACTATAAGAACCAAGTCACATTCTCCAGTTATTATAAGAACCAAGTCACATTCCCCAGCTACTATAAGAACCAAGTCACATTCCCAGCTACTATAAGAACCAAGTCACATTCCCCAGCTATTATAAGAACAAAGTCAAATTCTCCAGCTACTATAAGAACCAAGTCACATTCTCCAGTTATTATAAGAACCAAGTCACATTCCCCAGCTATTATAAGAACAAAGTCAAATTCTCCAGCTACTATAAGAACCAAGTCACATTCCCCAGCTACTATAAGAACCAAGTCACATTCCCCAGCTACTATAAGAACCAAGTCAAATTCTCCAGCTACTATAAGAACCAAGTCACATTCTCCAGTTATTATAAGAACCAAGTCACATTCCCCAGCTACTATAAGAACCAAGTCACATTCCCCAGCTACTATAAGAACCAAGTCACATTCCCCAGCTATTATAAGAACAAAGTCAAATTCTCCAGCTACTATAAGAATCAAGTCACATTCTCCAGCTACTATAAGAACCAAGTCACATTCTCCAGCTATTATAAGAACCAAGTCACATTCCATAGCTATTATAAGTACAAAGTTGTAGTATCTACTCAGACCGGTCGGTGTAATCCTGAAAGATATTTTCTTACCACAGAGTATACAAATGTTTCTTGTGACGTCAGAGGTGTAGCAATGGACGTGTACTGGTGGTTGCCTATATATGGCGGGGTCGGTCACTTTCTACCTCTCCTAATAGTCTCATGTAGGAGTACCGACACGGTAGTACTGTCGTGTGTGGCTGTTGGTTTTGGATTGTCTGGGGAGCTAACAGAATATAAATAGCGAGAGGACCTATTCTCCCTCATTTTCGTCATGGAATGACGTCACTCACCGTCTTGGAACGTGACTTTCCTTCTGCCCCTTGGGGGTGGCAATAGCTCGGGGCGGAATCTTGAAGACCCAAGTTTTCTCTGGACAAGGAAGACACTAGGATACCTCGGAGAGCAGCTAAAGCCCCACAGGGAATGTGCGGGCCTTCGTCTATAGGGCCCATTGTCCCTTCCCTGGGTCTAACCCTCTGACACTTCACTGGGACTAACCCTCTGTCCCTTCACTGGGTCTAACTCTCTGTCCCTTCCCTGGGTCTAACCCTCTGTCCCTTCCCTGGGTCTAACCCTCTGTCCCTTCCCTGGGTCTAACCCTCTGTCCCTTCCCTGGGTCTAGCCCTCTGTCACTTCACTGGGTCTAACCCTCTGTCCCTTCCCTGGGTCTAACCCTCTGTCCCTTCCCTGGGTCTAACCCTCTGTCACTTCACTGGGTCTAACCCTCTGTCACTTCACTGGGTCTAGCCCTCTGTCACTTCACTGGGTCTAACCCTCTTCCACTTCACTGGGTCTAACCCTCTTCCACTTCACTGGGACTAACCCTCTTCCACTTCACTGGGTCTAACCCTCTGTCACTTCACTGGGTCTAACCCTCTGTCACTTCACTGGGTCTAACCCTCTGTCCCTTCACTGGGTCTAACCCTCTTCCACTTCACTGGGTCTAACCCTCTGTCACTTCACTGGGTCTAACCCTCTTCCACTTCACTGGGACTAACCCTCTTCCACTTCACTGGGTCTAACCCTCTGTCACTTCACTGGGTCTAACCCTCTTCCACTTCACTGGGTCTAACCCTCTGTCCCTTCACTGGGTCTAACCCTCTTCCACTTCACTGGGTCTAACCCTCTGTCACTTCACTGGGTCTAACCCTCTGTCCCTTCCCTGGGTCTAACCCTCTGTCACTTCCCTGGGTCTAACCCTCTGTCACTTCACTGGGTCTAACCCTCTGTCACTTCACTGGGTCTAACCCTCTGTCACTTCACTGGGTCTAACCCTCTGTCACTTCACTGGGTCTAACCCTCTGTCACTTCACTGGGTCTAACCCTCTGTCACTTCACTGGGTCTAACCCTCTGTCACTTCACTGGGTCTAACCCTCTGTCCCTTCCCTGGGTCTAACCCTCTGTCACTTCACTGGGTCTAACCCTCTGTCACTTCACTGGGTCTAACCCTCTGTCACTTCACTGGGTCTAACCCTCTGTCACTTCACTGGGTCTAACCCTCTGTCACTTCACTGGGTCTAACCCTCTGTCACTTCACTGGGTCTAACCCTCTGTCACTTCACTGGGTCTAACCCTCTGTCACTTCCCTGGGTCTAACCCTCTGTCACTTCACTGGGTCTAACCCTCTGTCACTTCACTGGGTCTAACCCTCTGACACTTCACTGGGTCTAACCCTCTGCCACTTCCCTGGGTCTAACCCTCTTCCACTTCACTGGGTCTAACCCTCTTCCACTTCACTGGGTCTAGCCCTCTTCCACTTCACTGGGTCTAACCCTGTCACTTCACTGGGTCTAACCCTCTGTCACTTCACTGGGTCTAACCCTCTGACACTTCACTGGGTCTAACCCTCTGACACTTCACTGGGTCTAACCCTCTGACACTTCACTGGGTCTAACCCTCTGTCACTTCACTGGGTCTAACCCTCTGACACTTCACTGGGTCTAACCCTCTGTCACTTCACTGGGTCTAACCCTCTGACACTTCACTGGGTATAGCCCCTCGCTCCTCCCACTAGTGCACAATCTCCGCAACTTATAGCGTCACACCGCCACTTGTTCTCCACCTGTATGATACACGAGGCTGTCACCTCAAGGAACGTTGAGGTTCGAGTGTTAGTTCGTCGAGGACCTGTGTGGCCGCACCCAGCTCCCGTGGAGTAGTGGTAGGGTGACACATGCCTCACACATGTAGCATGACGAGTTCCACTTGGTGATGGAGTGAGAGACGATCTTTACGAGCGAGATATTGAATGAGATGTACAATTCAATACAAAACATATCAGTACGACAGTATGTCAGGAATGTGGTTAGGTACGTTCACACGTTACTAGCAGAGTGAACAGAGCTAGACTGTGACGTGGACAATGTTCACAAGTTACTAGCAGAGTGAACAGAGCTAGACTGTGAAGTGGACAATGTTCACACGTTACTAGCAGAGTGTACAGAGCTAGATTGAGGTGGACAATGTTCACACGTTACTAGCAGAGTGAACAGAGCTAGACTGAAGTGGACAATGTTCACACGTTACTAGCAGAGTGTACAGAGCTAGATTGAGATGGACAATGTTCACACGTTACTAGCAGAGTGAACAGAGCTAGACTGAAGTGGACAATGTTCACACGTTACTAGCAGAGTGAACAGAGCTAGACTGTGAAGTGGACAATGTTCACAAGCTACTAGAGAGTGAACAGAGCTAGACTGTGAAGTGGACAATGTTCACAGTACTAGCAGAGTGAACAGAGCTAGACTGTGAAGTGGACAATGTTCACAAGCTACTAGCAGAGTGAACAGAGCTAGACTGTGAAGTGGACAATGTTCACACGTTACTAGCAGAGTGTACAGAGCTAGATTGAGATGGACAATGTTCACACGTTACTAGCAGAGTGAACAGAGCTAGACTGAAGTGGACAATGTTCACACGTTACTAGCAGAGTGAACAGAGCTAGACTGTGAAGTGGACAATGTTCACAAGCTACTAGCAGAGTGAACAGAGCTAGACTGTGAAGTGGACAATGTTCACAAGCTACTAGCAGAGTGAACAGAGCTAGACTGTGAAGTGGACAATGTTCACAAGCTACTAGCAGAGTGAACAGAGCTAGACTGTGAAGTGGACAATGTTCACAAGCTACTAGCAGAGTGAACAGAGCTAGACTGTGAAGTGGACAATGTTCACAAGTTACTAGCAGAGTGAACAGAGCTAGACTGTGAAGTGGACAATGTTCACAAGCTACTAACAGAGTGAACAGAGCTAGACTGTGAAGTGGACAATGTTCACAAGCTACTAGCAGAGTGAACAGAGCTAGACTGTGAAGTGGACAATGTTCACAAGTTACTAGCAGAGTGAACAGAGCTAGACTGTGAAGTGGATAATGTTCACAAGCTACTAGCAGAGTGAGCAGAGCTAGACTGTGAAGTGGACAATGTTCACAAGTTACTAGCAGAGTGAACAGAGCTAGACTGTGAAGTGGACAATGTTCACACGTTACTAGCAGAGTGAACAGAGCTAGACTGTGAAGTGGACAATGTTCACACGTTACCAGCAGAGTGAACAAAGCTAGACTGTGAAGTGGACAATGTTCACAAGTTACTAGCAGAGTGAACAGAGCTAGACTGTGAATTGGACAATGTTCACAAGCTACTAACAGAGTGAACAGAGCTAGACTGTGAAGTGGACAATGTTCACAAGCTACTAGCAGAGTGAACAGAGCTAGACTGTGAAGTGGACAATGTTCACACGTTACTAGCAGAGTGAACAGAGCTAGACTGTGAAGTGGACAAATGTTCACACGTTACTAGCAGAGTGAACAAAGCTAGACTATGAAGTGGACAATGTTCACAAGTTACTAGCAGAGTGAACAGAGCGAGAATGTGAAGTGGACAATGTTCACACGTTACTAGCAGAGTGAACAGAGCTAGACTGTGAAGTGGACAATGTTCACACGTTACTAGCAGAGTGAACAGAGCTAGACTGTGAAGTGGACAATGTTCACACGTTACTAGCAGAGTGAACAGAGCTAGACTGTGAAGTGGACAATGTTCACACGTTACCAGCAGAGTGAACAAAGCTAGACTGTGAAGTGGACAATGTTCACAAGTTACTAGCAGAGAGAACAGAGCTAGACTGTGAAGTGGACAAATGTTTATTCAGTACGAACCAAGTTATTAGGTTTAGAGCATTCGACCAACGAAGCGGGTTTCACCAGGGTTTGTTTGGGTTGAACAAATGTACGCATAATATATTATTTAAAAAACTGTGTCTGATATTGTGAGAGCCATGATGTGGTTGCGCGAAGTTGCCAGTCAGTTCGTCAACCCTCCACCAGGATTCCTCGAAACATTTGAACTATGACCTATAGCTCTGCAGGCCAGCTGGTTACAGACATCAATACTTTAGTACCGCCGGGGCGTTCTCTCATTGTGCCGCCTTGTTAATAACAAACAACACCTTATAATCCCCTGGTTTACATAAGGAGATAAGGCGGACTCTTATAGCAGAGAAAAGAAGATAACTTATAATCCCCTGGTTTACCTGGAGATAAGGCGGACTCTTATAGCAGAGGAAAGAAGATACCTTATAATTCCCTTGTTTACCTGGAGATAAGGCGGACTCTTATAGCAGAGAAAAGAAGATACCTTATAACCCCCTTGTTTACCTGGAGATAAGGCGGACTCTTATAGCAGAGGAAAGAAGATACCTTATAATTCCCTTGTTTACCTGAGGAGATAAGGTGAACTCTCGTAGCAGAGGGAAATAAATACCCTAGAATCCCCTGGGTGACATTGAAACACTAGTGTTTTCGTTGCTAAACAAAATATGAAATTGTAAAACAAATTCTATATAATATATTCAAACCATTTGCGGTTTAATGAACCTCCAAGCTTTCTCCAGTCAGTGTTGCCACGAATACAAGTCACAAATTCCCAAACATAGGATCAGTTTTCCAAGCAATTCAGGACGGTCTATATGCTTCGATGGCAAGAAAAGAAGGAACATTAATTTGTGCACGTGAAAATACAAGCAGCAAATATAGTATAAATTATTCTTATTATGTGGGAAAATTGATATCTTACTAATTTATTGATAAATGGCTTATTTGTGTTTATTCATTTTAACCTTGAGATAGTGTGTGATGAACCGTATATGGGATAGAGCGAGTTTGTATTGTGGCATGTCTACAGTAGGTAGGTAGATGTAGTACATTCACGACCTTAGTTTACTTGGATGACAGCTCAAAAAGTTACTAAAAAATAGTCCATAGTGTATCCCTACATCAACAGCTGATATCTGTCACTTTGAATAACTGTAATGAAAACATATGGTAATGTATGAATGTGATAGTTGACCACAGTAATTTAGGCCAATATTATTTGAAGTTGGACACAAAGTTTATTTATCGTTTTATTCCACTAAAAAAGATTACTATTCACAGCACTTTCACAAAAGGTATAACGATATTTGCACCGTTATTGGGTACCAATTTTAGTGATACCGGTTTTTATACTGATGATGCGGATGTGGACCCGTGTATGCCTTACGGTTGGGCAGTAATTTTAACGATACCGGGTTTTAGGATGATTATGATGATGATGATGATGATGATAACGCGTAAATGTCTTACTACGCACTTGTTATCACACGGCTATGACGATCTCATTTTACGTTTCTCACTGTAGGATTACTGATTGGTTGGTTGTCGAAATTAGTATTTAACAGTGTAATCGATTTATTTTATTAATTTCACTTTTATTATTATAAAATTGACATTGATACGGTTGTGTTCATTTCCGAACTGACGCGGAAAGCCTGAGAGCTAGTGCTGTTACAGACTGAGATTTTCTCTCTGAATTTAGTATGTTTTGTTGTGATATTATGTTTTCTGTCCAGATTTATAAGCAACAAGCTGCTTATATGAGCTACCCCTTGCTTCTTGGACCCTTTGTAACCAATGTTAAAACTAACTAACTAACTAACTAACTAATAAGATAACTCCTGGCAACCTGGTGTTGTGAAGGCTGCTTCCTATTGGGTAAAGGGAGCCAGCACGTCACCTGATTTTCAAATATAAAGGAGTTGATCTTTAAAAGAAACAAAGTTTTAAAATGTAGTGTATTGAAACTATTTCTGAAATAGCGTGATTGTCCATGGATTTAGTATTAAAAGGATATTTTACATACAGTTCTTTAAAGAAAAATACACTTCATCCATGATTTTTTAAATATATGAGAGGTGTCCAAAACAGATCATTACAAAGGTCTAACGAATATAGCTTCGAAATGGCGACCTGCGAATTCAAACCATGTGATAAACGTAACGGAAACAAGTTATTTACAGTGATGCACCCACGCAGTGGATAAAAATATTTTATTTAGTCAAATATTTTGAGATACGATAAAATAATCATAAAATAATTTATAATATCAAGTATTTTCACTTTTCCAATTAAATACCTGTAGTAAAAGCTATTAATGTATGCACTATATAACACATCACAGATAACATTCCAACTATTGTTTCGGATTGGGTAAAAAGAAATGATTATAAGTAATGAAGTTGTGTGAAAAACCTTAAGTTTACGTTAATTTAAATGTAAATTATAACACTTAATTTAATAAACTGAATATTTATAACAAAATAGTGATATTTTACAAGTGTTTGCAACCCAAAACCTTAACATATGATTTTTGAACTGTCGTCCAGTTTAACATGTACCTATTGAGGCACTACAGTGGGTGGATGGATATATGATGAAACTTAGGTATGAACTTTGAAATATTTTGTAGCAATAGATGCTCATTAGTTGCGACACATCTTCAGAACACAGCAAATTTTTTCTTTTAAAAAAACGTTTAAAATATTTAGCACACAAATTTCTGGTTTAGAAGCTAAGTACAATGAGTTGATTCTATCCTGTGCGCGACATCTCACAGCGCTCTCGTAAACTAAGAAGATTTCGTTAGTTTCACAATCACACACTTGGAGCGCTAAATAACGCAACCTAGCAGCGTAGCGTGGAACTACATTCTGAGCTAAGGTCAACTCCAAGGATAGGACGGACCGTTATAAACGTTATTTAAATTACTTTCATACAAAGCATGTGTCTGAAGCTGTAAATATTACCCGATACCTATAAAATAGCACGTGTACTATCTGGAAAAATGCTTTCAATGTTGACCGCAAAGAAGTATGCTAGTAATTTTTTTAAAGATAATGTTAATAATACGCAGACAATGTAATTAGGTGTTTTCAAATTTGACACCTTTAGAACACTCAAAACTTCCCTTCTTTTCACTAGTCCATTGTAGTTTCCCCTCAAATCAACATTTTGTTGTTTTTTAAAGCCAATTTGAAGCTCGCACACCCTGATACACTTTATTAGCTGTGCACTTAACTTTGACGTTCCAGGTATATCGATAGATCCATAAAATACAGGCAAGAAACAAATCCTAAAAACATTTAACAAAACTAATTAAACCCACACATTATGAATCAGTAGAATACTCTGTGTCCCTTAACAATAGACTAATTCAGTTTACTAGCATTGTTTCGCTAAATAAGTTCATTTAAATATAAAAGAAGGAAATGTTTCAACTGCCAACGTTAGGAATCCCAGTCTAGTCCAACACGAGAGTAGAGCGTTAGACCACGCGCCCACCGAAACGGGGTTTAATTAATTTTATAAAATATTAAAACTACTGCTTCTAAGTGCAGATGTTGGTGTAAAAAGGTTATTAATCATTTTAAAATGTCAGCCAGCCCTTGGCGTGCGGTAGATATCACGTATTGCTCTTAACAGACAAACAAACTCTTCATTCTATTGATATAGATAAATCAAATAAGATATATTTCTAGGATGACTTTCAATAAATATTGGTGGTAGAAAGTCGGCTTCCTATAC